>OU015742.1:33447201-33507863 GCA_907169655.1 Acomys percivali | reverse complement strand
TGTGTGTGTGTGTGTGTGTGTGTGTGTGTGTGTGTGTGTGTGTGTGTAGTATTTCCTTGGATTTTGGTTTACATCCTCACCTTCTAAATGTTTGTTCCAGTTTAAAATCCACTATTCATGTAACTTTTCTGCTGCCATGTAGGCATTTTGAAGCTAGTAAGTAAATAAGTATGGTAAACTGAACTACATGAATTAAAATATTTTATATTTAATCATCAAATTTTTCATGAAGATTGATACAGGTTCAATTTGTGTCTTTTCAATCCATCACACAGAAATTATTTTAGTCTCAAACTCTTGGTTATTTATAATTTCTTCTGCAATGAGAAACCTGGCTCTCAGCATCCTCCACTTACACACTTTTCAGTACACATTCATGGTGACAGCAGTGTTCTGACTTTGTATCCCTGTGGTGGACATTGCCATCACTGAGAATACAGTGCTTATGTAAAGTTTCTGATGTCTTTAATCTTGCTAAGTCTACTCATTTCTAAAGTCACATAGGTAACACTCCTTTATCCACTTACTCAAGTGAGGTCATGTCACATACTACATTCCTTCATAAGAATCTCCTTAAAAAGATACTTGATACCCTATGAGCATATAGAGGGGGAGAAGGCCCCCCTCAATCACAGACATAGAGGAGTGGAGTAGGGGGAAAATGGAAGGGAGAGAGAAATGGAAGGATAGAAGGGATGGGATAACAATTGAGATGTCATATAAATAAATTAATAAAATATGAAAAAAGAATCTCCTTAAGTGCTTTATAAAACATACATATTAAGGTTCACTCTATGGCTTTTAAAAATACATTTCAATATTCTATAGGATACTCTACTATAAAAGAAATATCTTGCATCTCTATTGACTCAGTTGATCTGTTTCATGTTATTTTACATTTCACATAACCTCCTGTTATTTCCCTGGTGTGGTTATGCAACTGTAATTGAGCATTAATAAAGCTAAGGCAGTATTAGCTATAGTTTAAGGCCAGCTTCTACTAAGTAGTGAATTTTGGATCAGCCTTAGCCATATACTAATTGGATATCTTAAAACAATAAAGAAACACAAACAAATAGACCCAATATATTGGTCAAAGGGGTTGACTCAGAGGTTAAAGCATTTGCCACACAAAGACTAGGGCTGCTTTCAGCTATACAGAACCCATATAAACCCTGATGGATATGATAGCCTCTTTCTAATACCAGTCATAGAAGGCATAGACAGGGGATTCCCCGAGGCAGTCTGGCTAGTGAGACTAACCATGTAAATGAACTCTGTGTTTGGTTGAAAGATTCTGTCTTAAAGAATAAGATATAAGATTCTGGACTTCAGCCTTAGGCCTCTACATGTTCATGAATTCTCATACATGTGTGCCTAGATATACTGAACACACACACACATACACACACACACACACACACACACACACACGCCCACACATACACATGCATATGCACATGCACATACACATGCACACAGAGACAGACAGATACACACACACACACACACACACACACACACACACACACACACACAGCCCCACATAAATACACATGAAATGAAAACAAAAACAAAAAGCAAAACAATGAAGCAATTAATCAGTCGAATAACAACTGTAACTGGTTCTTAAAACTGAGTCACCTTTCAGGCTCCCTTCTTTTAAGTGATCTGGTCTTTTGGGACTTAATAGTTCATCCATTATTTTTTCAGAATAGCTATATTGTATGGATATACCATAGTTTGATTACATATTTATACCTGAAAGAAATCTTGGTTGCTTTAAGTTTCTGATTATGAATAAAATATCTATAAACATTCATGCAGCTACAACTTTTAAATCAGTCAGATGAACACATGAGAACAGTTGCTGGATCACAAGACATCTATGCTTAACGGGATAAGCACCTACCAATCTTTGTTCAAATTATCTGCAGCTCTTGTATTCATATTTCCTGTAAGCTTTCTTGAAAACAGACATGTTTTATTGGGCAATAGAAATCAAGCATTTATATTAATCTGCAATCATGCATGTTAATCTGACACAGTCGGACAATATGATTTCTATAGTGTTATGGTTTGCTTCTCTTCTTGACCTTAGACTTCCCTAAAATTCCTGTTGCATACAACTCCTTCACTATATGTTCTATATTCTATTTTATTTCTGTGGTGGGAAAATATCCCAACAAAAAGTCAATTTGAAATATCAAAAAAAAGAATCAATTTAGGATAGAAAGGGTTAATTCATCTTAGAACTCCTAACACCCACCACTGTGGGGAAATCACATTAACACGACCTTTAATGTTCTAGACACATCCAACATCAAGAAACAACTGCTTACCTGATTGTTCGTGTCCAGCGTGGTCCTCACCCTTATGTAGTTCAGGATTCCCTGCCTATGGAATGGTGCTTCTTAAAGGGGCCTCTTTTCACTTAAGAGGATCCTCCATAGACATACCCTCAGGAGAAGCCAATGTTAGGAATCTCTCTGAGGAACTGTCTTTCTAGGTGAATCTAGGATGTGTCAAGTTGACACAGCTGTCTTACTAAAATATAACCCGCTCTTCTTGTACAACAATATATGTGTGGTTATCAAATACAGAGGAAAGTGTCATCCTATAGTCTTGTATTAAAGCTTAATTTTTTTGTTCAGGCTCTGTCTCTCTCGATGGTGATCTCAAAAGAATGTTCCCAAACTGAATTTTCTCCTGCCCCGTCCCTGTTCCCTGGCTGTAGCAATATTTTCATTCTACTACACCAAATATCATATCCTGTATATTTTTCTTCACATTATATATGACAAAAAATCTCTTGGGGAGTTAAGCTAGGCAGAATGTGGTAGCTGGCAATTTGCTTTGGTCAGGCTTCTCTCCTACAAGGAAGGCTCAGGTTTATTGCACAGTCGTTAGGCTACCCTCACCCACCTCTTTACAAAACCAGAGCCATAAGCTCTTTATCTGATCTTTATCTGATGGTCACATTTAGAATCCTGGGAATACAACCCAGGATGATGTAGGTCCTCTCTAAAACTTTAGCTACCAGCAGTATAGCACTCTCCTGCTAGTGCATGCTCACTCTTCAACAGTTCATAAAAAATTGTCCTGTACTTGTCCACAGCAATTAATGGCTGCAGCTGCATTAGTTTTTAGGTAAACAGGCTGCTGCGGTGTCTCATTATGTACTTTCTATATGGCGAGGAGCATATCTGTCACATACTTATTCATAGTGATCACCAAAGCTTCTGTTTTCAATCTTTTGAGGTTTTTTTTTTTTTTTTTTTTTTTTTTTTTTTTTTTTTTTTTTTTTACTTAAAACTGGAAATAACAGTTTACAAGGTTTATTTTAATAGTAAAAGAGGATCTTAAAATCTTACATGTTCATACATTTAGGGGTCATACAGGTTCTTTCCACCAATTTTTTTTTTAATTTATTTTGCACAATAAGCTATTTTAGTGGTCATTACCATTGCCCCAATTTAGAATGACAAAAAGATGAATATATTGAATCTTAAATTTTTTTTTAAGTTAGATAAAAACAAGATGAAAGTGCTTTTAAATGATATTTAGGAAACAAAGACTTTTTTTAAAGGAAAGTGTCAAGTTTTAAGCCATTTTCTCCATCTAGCAGGAACAAGTCTTAGCGGGTAAAGTTAGAATAACGTAGTCCTTTCATTAATTTCTGTTAACAACAAATTCATAAATGATCAGCTTATGTTAACTTTAAATTCGATGTTACTTACTGTACACATACTTTAGGACAGGATTCCCAGAAACAACTGGAGCAAGGCCCTTCTAGTAATTTCAAATAGTAAGCTGCCCCAGCATAGACGCAATACAGATCAAACAATGCCAAATTCAGTGGTTAAGTAAACTTCAGAGTCTTTCTTGACAAACGATATTGCCAATTGTCCTACATTTAAATATACTTTCCCCCCTTTGTCAGCAGCAATGCGAAAGTACACAATCAGGATACAGAATCAACATGGACCCACTCTCTTCCTTCCTATCTGTAAGTATACAGCTGTTGAAAAATGAATTGAAGAGGTTAAGTGATGTTCTCACAGATTCACTATGATGCATGAGATAAAAGAGACCCATTAAATTGAATATCTTATTTATGGAAAAGCAGAAGTGGGCCCTATGGATTGTCAAATACTATGAAATATAACTGAGTCTTGTAATGCATTGTTCCTAATCACTCTCCTATTTGTCTGAGCCTCAGCAGTAAGGTAGTTTGCTCAGTAGTGGCTCAGTGGGTTATTTGTTTTCGTGACATTTGGGAGACTGTTTTCATAATTAATGTTTAAATTATACTAACCAGTGGCTCACATATTCTTTGGAGAAGGCCTCTAGTCATGTGACAGAGAGCCCTGGCAAGATGCCAAACCTACGGCTGTTCACATGATGTCAATAGCATGCAGAGGAACCGGATGGGAAGAAGAGAGGTACAGGTGTGCCATTGTGCTTATGTGATCAAAGAGAGGTGGTTCGTGGCAAACCCTCTGGAGCACCTACTGGGTGGGGCACCACTGACTCTTGGATGGGCTAGAGATCCTATATCCAAAATTGTTTTGGACATAGACAGTAAATAAGTTTGTACGGTATGCATATAGGGAAAGTGGTATGATCCATCCCTTAAAAGCTTATTCACCAAGTATGGTTTCCAAGAAAGGGTTCCTAGTGATAGTGCCTGAAGTTCAGTTGTTTATAGTCTGAAACATTTCAAGTGAGATATTAGAATTACGTTGGGGAGACGATGCTAAACTTCAGAAAAAATACATTAGACTTCATTATGCTTGCCTTACAAAAATAACATAATCAAAAATGCATCCAGAAGATAGATGACAGGTAATATATATTACAGTTTTAATGTAACATTCTCATTACAGTCATTCTTAGTATATTATACATGCTGAGTATTGGGAAGAAAGGGCTTTTTTTAAATTACCACATCAAGTTTTCTGAAAAAAATTAGGCCTGTATGTCTGTGTTGATAAGAGATTCAAGATACTTAATGAAACTCTCCAAGTGTTTAGGAGCCACAAAAGTATAAAACTATTTCAAAAACAATAGCATCATGTCTGCAAAATGTATTTATATCACTTAAACAGAAATGTGCTTGAAATATTGCTTTGGACTTAGGTAGACCCAGATGTGAGTCCCACCCACACTGTGTCTCATTACTTGAGTAAATTGGATTTCTTCTTTGTAAGGTAAAGTTACCCAATGATAGCAACTTAAACTATACTTTTCTAGATGGGAAATGTAAATGCAATTGTATTCCTAGCATATCATGGGATATCAGTAAATGTCTATTCCAAGATGGGATTTAAGGGTTGCTATGTAGTCCATAATTTGAAGTAATTCTGCAAAAACACTGAAGAATCTTATGTGACATCTGAGTGGTCGCTGAGATTGACTAGGCACTATCCTCATCAGAAATTCAAGCTGTAGAGACAGCCAGAAGAGATCTTACCAGAAGTTAATAATCTAAATGTGATTATTCCAAGTGATATTTTGGTCATATTCTTTTCAAATGTTAAGGTTATCTGTTGTAGGTAAAGCATGTCTCATTAATTAACATAATATACTTTAGAAATAAATTATCTTTGGTGAAACATGGTGTCTTTTGCTATGTAGAATAGATAGGATATTTTATAAACCCATTTTACACTTCCCTGTGTAAAATTAAGACTCCAACAGACTCTATGACTTATGACTCTACCCTGTATATAATTCAGATTCTCAAGAGCATTCAATCCTGCTTCTGGGATGTTGATCTAAGAGCCTAGAGAGTCCTCTGCACAATAGGCACAGTTGAAATGTAGAGACTTAGAGCTTATGGAACATAGCAATTGCTCAACCTGTTCTGGGCCTGCTTGCCAACAGAAATTGTGTAATACAATCATCATGTGTGTGATCTAATGTTGGTTAGAATGTGTTCTAACTGGAAAGTATTCAGCTGCAATTGTATACATAGTATTGTAATTATCTGTTAAACAAGACATAATGGTTCTAATTTGTGCTAGATTTCAGTGAGAGTCGAGGTATAGCCTTCCGCCTTCCCCCGAGTCTTACCAACAGAAAAGGAAAGGTGAACACAGGTCACTGGGCAGTGACAAGCAAGAAGCCCACAGGTAATGAGATCCGCAGAGGTGAAAGATCTCAGATGAGGGCAGTGTGAGTTTGGAAAACTGATGGATGTAAAATGGCAGGGGAAAATAGGCAGGTCACCAGTCTTCAGAACTTTGGCAGTCTAAGGCAAACATGTACTGCCGCTGTAGAAACGGACACAACTTCTGTCTAGGTAGTATCCATCTTTTCCCACAGATAGGTAAAAGTAAGTGTGATGACACAAAAGAGAAGCAGAAGAGCAGTAGCTATAAGGGAAATTCTCTCCATGTCTTCCCTGGCTCATCCTGCTAACTCCTTTCTGTCTTCTTGTCAACTCCCTAAACCCTCATACCTCACAGGTAATAACATATCCTGGTAAAGGGACTTTGAAAGTTAAGTTGACCATTTCCATAAATTAAGGCATATTCTTAACCTATCACTCAACAATTTCATTTATAAACATTAATTTAACAGACATGGAATCATGCCTCCATACAAAAACTGGTATGTAATCTTTACAGCAGCTTCATTCATAACTCTTCAAAATACAGGAGCTTAAACAGCCATTAATTTTTTTAGTATATCTATAATTTATGAAACATATATAATGGGATGCTGCTAAGGAAATAAAAACACATTAGTGATAGTCTGAGATTATGTGATATGTATATGTATATGATAAATTTGTTGTCATTGGAGGGAGTAGGTTTCCAGGAGGGAACACTTGGGCACAGAGGAAGGCTGCAAGTAGCAGAGGCCTCAGGCATGGGACAAAATGGTGAAAAGGTGGCTTTATTTTGAGAACTGCTCTAATGTTGTCCTAACATTCTATAGAGATTGTCTACCCTATTTGTGAAAGGTGTCAACCTTGGGCATCCAAATGACGTACAAATAGGTCATGTTGCACTTCTCTGGGTACCATGCTCTCAAGAATAGCAAGCTAAGCCATACCTCACCAGCTTTTTTTTTCCTTCCATTTTTAAAAGTAACACAAGTTTCCCCTTACAAAACCACCGATGCAAAGGTCTTCTAAAATAGAAACTGCCATTTCAAATTTTAGCATAGGAATGGAATTTCCTTTGTGAATTCCAGCTTGCTGCACATAAAAACCAAGAAAACACACACAAAAAAGAAAGAGTCTTTGGAGGATTCGTAACGAAACTCTTAAACTGGTATGAATCTTTGTATAATGTAGAATTCTGTTGGGGGAAATACTATACTTGAGTGCAATAGCATATTCCCATGGCATTTGGAAGCTGAAGTTTGTAAGTAGGGTAGTAATCAGTGGAAAAGGTTTTCATTTAGCCTTTAGTCACAGGATACTTGCTTGGAAGGAATTTCAAAGAAAGACAATTGTTTTATTTTACTTAAAATATAGAGAGCATAATGTCAATAATTATATATATATATATATATATATACATATACATGTAAGTATATGTATACATATACATATAAATATCTGTAACAGAACTGAGAAAGTTCTTAACATTAATTTTTGGTAAAGTTTATCCATGACCCTTTGTTCTAGTTGTGTTATTCTCATGAAATTATCTCTTCCATTTCCCTCTTCTATAAAGAGGTAGCACAAAATTGTCAATGACAATATTTGGCAGTGGAGCTAGAAAATTCTTCATACAGTATAAAAGATACACGATTAATAAGCTGTACCATACTGATCCACAAAGGCCTTTGCCTCTGTTTAGGAGCAGGGGTACATGTGGAGCTTTGGCTAAGCTTTAAGAAAAAGCTTAAAGGATCCCCTAATATGGTGCACCTGCTGAAACCAATACATCACCCACATTAGGTAGGATCTGTGGGAAAGATTAAGCTTTGTCACAGGTGGAAGCAGTCTTGGTGGGCTTTACCCTTGGGGCACCCCATGAATACCTTGTGATAGACTGAGAGGAGCCAGTCTGGGCCTGGAATTCAGGAAGCAGACCTGGGAACCCCATCTGGGCTATTGTTTTCCTAATGGACCCTCAACGGGAGAAGGAGACCGCCCTTCCCATGTGACTCAGGCAGGTGGGGAAGAGAAAAACAACAGATTCAGCAGGGGTTTTGGGAGAGCGTGTGGAGAAAGCGAACAGGCTGGACTATCACGCGGGCCAGAGAGACACCGAAGGACTCATCCCGTGGAACGGATACCGGAAGGTTCACTCTTTTGTCCCTTTAACCTTTTTTCCTTCTTGTGTAAGCTAGTTGGGTTGTATAATAAAGTTTAATTGTTAAGAAACAGAGCCAACAGATCTTCTAGCGAATCAGAAGAGTGGTGACTTAAAACTGATTATCAACTGAGAGAGTCTAGAATCACCTGGGAGACTGGTTTCCAAACATGTCCATGCGGGTTAGGTTATGTTGTTCTCCGGACATGCCTGTGAGGGACCATCTTCATTAGGTTCACTGGGGCTAGAGGATTTACTCTAAAAGTGAGCAACCCCTTTCCCTAGATTGGACCTGCACTGCATCAAAAGCAGAAAGCTGGCAGGGCAGTACAACAAGCAGAAAACAGGAAGCTAAAGCCCCAGGCTGAGGATGAACTCAGAATGCCTGAAGTTTTAAAGAGACAATGTCACCAAACTGCACGAATGATCAAGAGGCTCGTAGAGAATGACGTCTGAACAGTGGGGCAGCACACATGGCTATTTCCATTTTTTTTCCTGAGCTTTTCAAAATGCAGACATTATCCCAAAGACCTTCTGAACACATATTTGCGATTCAGTTTCTGTATCCCATTTACCTGGGACTGTTTATGCTATGTATTAAGCTGGCACCTGATTCATGACTTCAGATGACATGCAACAAGAAATAGCAGCTGTGACTAATAAGATCACCATGAAATTATCCCAATAGGTTCAGATTAAATACTTGGCTCATAATCATGAGGTATTTTTAATGATTTATTATTTTCCATGATGAAAATAATACAAAAGATATCATAACACCCCCATTACATATTTAATAGAAGTTATCCATCTGCCGTTCATCTCAGAGACTTCTTCCTTTTGCCTAAAGCATATTAAATGCTGGAGAGCTCAGTAGGGTACTTCAGTTCCTCTCCTCTTGTCTGCTCCTCGGGTGATTATTCTTCTCAAGTCAATAAGTACCATCGCCACACACATTTTGAAATTTTGCTCTCCAACTATTCATATCTAAAACCAATTCAACATATTTCGCTGTGGTTTTAAAATTTACAACATGTCATGCCATGTGTGTTTTTGTCACTGACTGCTTTTCATTCAAAGTTGTTTGCAGTATTGCCATACTAGGTTTGTGTGCATAAGGCAGTAGTAGTTATGTTTACCTCTGTGTAATGTTCAGTTCATTTGCCTGTTCCTTACCTGATATAATAAAATAGTGCTCAGTTTATTGCCCATGTCCTTCCAATGTAGTTCTCTTATTATTTGAGTCTTCAAATTAATATTTTAATGGCTTTAAGAGATGGTATACTTTTGGGAAGTGAGATGATGAGGAACCTGCCTTCATTTATGGTTTACATCATGCATTGTTGGTGAGTGAATAGCTTTGCTATGAGAGTGCGCTTTCTCTGATGTACTTGCCCTGTCTCACCACATGATGTTCTATGCTATGCTATGGTAGAATGAGAAGGTTCTCTGCGAAAGTCAGGACAAGGCTGTGCCACATTCTCAGATTTCCCAGACTTGAGAACAGAGAGAACCACCAGCCAAATAAATCTTCATGGTTACAAATTATTTAGTTCTTAATATTTTTTAATAGCACAAAATAAATTCATAGTTGTGCCTCTATCAATGAACAGCCTGGCAATTGTTACATACTATAGTTTATCAGGAGGCTTTTCTAAACATGTCTCACTTTTATGCTCATACACTATGAGAGGAAAGAAAAAATAAGCACATTAAGCTCCCCAGTCCATATCCCCGGCCGATTAAATGGTTTGGCCTGGATCCCTGTAATGCTGTAATGTAATACCTGGAAGTGAGTAGAGGTTATCTTGATGAAGCTTAATACATATGGCATGTCATAGATAAGTGCTGTGTACTGTGGTTTTGAGTGGCAGCCTCCTGAATGCCCCTAGCAAGTCTGGGAAACCCTATATGTTCTTCTTGTTAAAGCATATAACACTGTAGTAAAAACCTATCTTCAGAAGACCTATCATTAGGCAGGAGCATATTGAATTGCATGCTAGAAGGTTCTCTTTAAACAATTACTTGGACTAAGAAGAGTCATGCTAACTCAGAAAACTAATTGGTTTATAGAAAGGAAGGAGTTCATACATCAGAGGGTGCCAGCCCATTGCCTGTCCTCTTAGCTCTGTTTGCCAGACAATTTATCCGATTGATGTTGGCATCAGATCTGAAAACATCACTGATCTCCATGCACTGCTGGAGGGCATTGCACCAAAGCAGCAGAATTTGAAAAGGAGGAAGAAGCTGAAACCTAATTCCATTTTAGATTTCATGTTCTTTCAGAGAATATGGAGGGGTGTTAAAAGTATTCAGGCTATAATATAGGGCAAGATTTAGCTTATGCTGAGAAGTTCCTGCAGACCAAAAGGAGTTGCAGAAGAAATGGCCAGATACGACCTAAAGGTGTCCTTGTGGTTGCTGTGTCTCTAGAAGTCTTGGCAATAACATCTTAGAGTATACACTCATCAAAGACTCTTGGGATTAAGCATCTGTCAGCTCTCAGGAATCCCATCTTCTGACAAGAAATTTGATTTATTTTTCCACATTCACTTTTTTGTCACTTGTGATGTCAGTGTGCAAAAAGCCCTTGAGTTGAGAGGTATGTTTGGTATAGTTCTGTGAAGAGACTGAAAATGGAAGAGAGACAGGCAGCTCTGAGTATGTTGGCTCTTCTAAGCAGAACCACAAGAGAACAATTTTGAGACTTGTCTCCTTAAAAAGGCTCCTCTACCTAATGTTTTTTCAGCTATTATGAGAAATTAAACAGCTGAATTTTAAATCCATTTTAGTATCACTAAAATATGTAAAGAGGAAAATAACCTATATAAATCAAGCATGCTGTGATGCAGGATACATTTCACTTTATATATGACCAACAAATGGTGCTGATTCTATTTAGTTTTACTGCCTTCTACTGATTGGGTAACACAGGTAATGATAGGTCTGTGTTTTGAGAACATTTTAAAGCCATAGAGTATTTCCACTAATTGGGGATTCTGGAAACCTATTTCTTTCCCTCTATCACCTATAATTAGGTCTGAAATCCACAGTGACCTTTAATCTTTTCCAATCTCTTCTGGTGTCAAACAGACTGGATGATGTCACCAAATGTCTAGTCCAGGTTTAATGGTCTGTGACTATGTCAGTTTAGTCCAAGATTGTTTCTGAAGAACATGCAATAAACCTATGATAGATAGATGATAGATAGATAGATAGATAGATAGATAGATAGATAGATAGATAGATAGATAGTGTGTAACTAGATCTAGCTCTTCACTCCTAACCAAAATCCACTACACGTACCTAGGGCCCCATGACTCCGCTTAGTCAATAGCCTGTAAATGTAATGTCACTGTAAGTAGAAGAACTGGACACATCTTCATTGTGGCAGCACTACAATATCAATGTTTAGATAGAAGGTTATGGGATGGAAATTTCAGGGTTCCAAGATGCTTGGAAGAGGGTGACCATAGAATGCTATTGCATTGCAAAGAATTTTAAGAAGTGTATCAAGAACATATCATTGCTGCAGGTCCTGGTGGGCACCCAGAAGATCTTACTTATACTCATGTAATGAATGAATAGTTATTCATAAGTAAGATCAAACAGTATGTGTAACAGAAGAAGAGTCTCTGTGCACTCTATTCACAGTAAATTGGAGGAAAAAATAGAGCAAAAAGTGCTGAACACAGAACACACTAAATAAATGTGTGTTTAATGGAGGAGTACTGTCAACTTTCCCCCACTATATGTGTAGATGTTAAAGGAAGATGTTAAAGGAGCCTTTTCTCCCTGAGAACCAGAGCACAGGTTAGTTCTCAAGAAGTGTTTGTGCAGTTCAGATGGGCTGACTGATCACCTAGCAAGCGAGAGCATATGGAGAACCTAAAAACCAGATCCATAGAAGTGGATATTGTAATTTTATTTTTTCAATTGAGATGTATGTTTATTATAAAGGGAATAGATAGAAAATTTAGCTATGATTTAAGAAAATTATGGATAAATTATAGTGAAATGTATTTATTTTAAGAAACAAGACATTCAGATTTTTAGATGTACCAAGATGAAAAAGATGTTTTTCTCAAAGCAGTCAAATACAAATAGCCAAAGCACTGAGAATGTAACGTTTATATAATTCCTGATTCTGTCATAGCTCTTCTTGCTATAGGTAGTTTACTATATATGTGTGTGTACTAATATAAATGTATATTAAAAAAACGTTTAATTAAAAAGGAAACAAGACTAGGACAATTAACATCATTATAAAGCTGACATAAAGATCAGCTCTAACAAGGCTTTTCTTTACTAATACTTTGAATATCCGGGTAATTGCTTGTTTACATTTGGTTTTTGTACTAAGAAAAATGGTGACTGTGTCTTTTCTCCATTGGCTGGAGTTCAACAAATGAAATGAAGAAAGATGGGGGGAAACTAGACTAGAACTGCTAGAGTTAGTTTGAGGCCAAGCAGAGCAATTTAATCAGAAGCTGAGAGAAGCCAGTTTGAGTCAGTCAGCTTGGAGAGGCGTTTGAACCAGAACAGTTGAGTTGAACCAGCCAGCCAGAGTTCAGAAAGAACTAGAAAGGATGAGCTTATTCTGCAGCAGGCTTACGATTATTACATCAGATGAATAAAAGTTGTTTTTACAGTAGTGAATGTGGTTACATGCAGCTATAGTGGTAGTCAAAAAATATAGATACTTTTTTTGGTATTTCTTGAGTTTTGACATAATGACATTAAGCATGAAAGTATGGTAAAATGGTTGTGTGAGAGGCATTATGACATGATCCTGACCAACACAGAGCTTCTTCTACACATGCCTGGGAAAACTATGTGTACTCTTAACAGCTTTATGCTGTGTTTCATTTCATATTTAAAAGCAGCAATATTAGATCCTAGAAGGCTAAGTATAATTTGATAAAGTGATATATTTTGATTTGTCACATTGTTATATGTATTACTTAGAAAACAGACAATATCTATGTATTTTCTAGCAACAACTCTGAAATTCCAGGAATCACGTGGATGACAAAGGAAGATTCCTGAGAAGTTGAATCTTTTTTGTTTCTTTGTTTGTTTGAGTTTTGGGTTTTTGTTTGTTTGTTTGTTTGTTTTATTTTTTTTTTGAGACAAGGTTTCTTTGTGTATCATTGGCTGTCTTGGGCTCTCTCTGTAGACCTGGCTGGCCTTAAACTCACAGAGATCCTCCTGACCCTGCCTCCCAAGTGCTGAGATTAAAGATGTATGCCATCACGCCCAAGAAGTTGAATCTTCACACTTAGAATTGCTTCTGAAAAAAAAAAAAAAGCAACAGGACAGTGCAGCTAGCTTGATGCTAATAGATCTGAAATGTGAAAGTTGACTGCTGTTTTATCTTGGAAGAATAAGGATCACAATGAGTCATTCTGTCTCCTCAGTTAATTATGGAAGCTATATTTTCAATTAGTATTTCTTGAAATGAGGTGTCTGTGCTATAGTTGAGACTGGTAGTGCTTCTCCCTGACTGCCAAAGCTACTGGAACTTAGTGAAACACATGGACCATACAATGTCAATCTAGCGGTGGGGGGGGGGGGGGGGGGGAGCGGTGCAGAAAAATTTCCAGTCGAGATTGTCTCTTCTCAGATTGCTCTAGCGTATGCCAAGCTGACATAAAAGGACCCAGCACAGCAAGAAAAACCAAGAAGAAGAATTTCTGCTTGGTATAGATGGTGTACTAGCTAGAGACTCTACTAAATCAACAACCAAGCCAGAAAAAAAAAAAAAAAAGATCCAGAATCCAGCTGGCCAACAAATAGGCACACACTTGCGCCTCATCAGACGCGAGGCACACCAT
Source organism: Acomys percivali (assembly GCA_907169655.1). NCBI lineage: Eukaryota > Metazoa > Chordata > Mammalia > Rodentia > Muridae > Acomys > Acomys percivali. The sequence continues at coordinate 33,493,747 of OU015742.1, read as the reverse complement.
GCCTGCTCTTGAACTCCATCACCACTTACCTCTCAAATTGAAGGGACATTTAAAGCAACTTCCCCTATATAAATCAGTGATTATTGTCACCTCAAACGCTATGTGACAGATACATTAACACGTGATCTAGTCAATGCAAACAACCAATTACTTCCTTTATGGCTTATACGAAACTTTTTGCTCTGGTAAAAACATCTCTCCAAATCATTCTCAGTTACCCGCCTCCCCGCCCTCCGCCTCCTCTGTGCATGGGAGAGGTCTGGTATTCATATTCACCGTCCCAGCTTTAACTTTCTGAGTCAGATTCTCAGTAAATTTATTCGAGATTCTCAAAATAATTGCTATTTTCCTTCCATCTCTTCTCACCGGGGGACAAAACCTTGAAAGGTTGCCATGCCTTCCTCTCGCAGTGTAGCTGGGAAGGGTACAGTGCATGGCTGCTAATGTATGGGATAAGTGGGCAGTCTTGCTACCTCCCATTATCATCACTGTGTCTAGAGGTCATGTCAGTGCAAAGCTAAAACATTCTCCCTTGCAGCTGTACCACTTTAAATAATACCTCAACAATAGATGTGTTTCTATAACGCCCATTCTCATGGCAGCTAGACAAATCAGCTAGAAAATGTTCTACATATCTTCCTTTTATATGTATATGTGGCTGAGGAAAAAAACCTGATGTTATGGAAGGTGAACATTTTAAGTCTGTCCGTAAATTCTAGTCCTTATTGATATTAAACGTCATGCAACTTTGACAAAACATGATCCAGAATGGACCTAAGTAAGCCTGAAATGTTTCATCATCTCTATTTTCTCTGGTACCATACTTTTTTTTTACACATCATTACTTTTATTTTATTATTTTTAAATTTTATTTATTTATTTGGCATATACACTTATATTATTACACATAAGTAGAAAATGACATACAGCAAGAAGAACCATAAAACAATCAGGAGTCATATGAATGTTACATTCAAGATGTTTTGGTTAATTGCATTTGGCATCCTTGTAGAAAACATCTAAAATTCAGAGTGAGAATCAGTATCTATACTCTCTCATTTCTGCCAACTCAAAACCTCTATCTATACCTAAAAACATCTTAACACCTAAACAGCTTAGGATAATTGTAAGACTAGACTATCAGGACTTCAACCCCATCATTGAGGAGGAATGAAAGTTAATTACTTGAGTGAACGAGAAGTGCAGATTAGCAGCTTCCAGAATGAAAAGGAAAGGAAAAGAAAAGAAAAGAAAAGAAAAGAAAAGAAAAAGAAAAGAAAATGACAGAGATAGTTTACTGCCTGAACAGTCAACCAAAACTTTCTGTAATGTTGGAGCATCATCTTCAGCCTTTTGACCCAATATAGCTGACATCATTAATTTTAAAGGCAGGGGACTAGAAAGAATTGACTTCTGCCTAATGAAGTTTGATTTAGTTAACCTTGTCATATTAGGGAAACTAGGATGCATTGTTAGTTGGAAGGTGCATTTGAAATAATGCACTGAATACATTGAATAAATATCAGAGTGATGACTATATAACAGCAATATTGATATCATCTCACTCTTGCACTGCATGTAGCATTGTCCAAAGCATTTATATCTGCATCGTGTGGAACGGGTTTCATCATCATTTGAGTATAATTGTTCTTTTATGATAGACAAGCTCCTGCAGATGAAAAGGCTTAAATGACAGCTAATGAGAGGGAATTCAAAGTTAAACCTCCACATTCTTTCTAGTAGTCACTTTGCCACAAAATAACCAGCCAGGAAGATGGTTCTCATTAGCGCTCTCCTAACTGTTATTCAGTGGCCTCTTATCTTCACCAAACTTTCCCAATATCCAAACTTCTCATAAGCAACTCAAGTCAGCTCTCTTTCCTAAAGTCTCTACTTGGGTCATTTTGTCTATAGTTTAGATTTGTATTGCTATTTTGTCACCTCATGTCTTTCACAACTCTCTCAAACCTGACCTTGCTCTACTTAGGCAATTTCATGCCCTTACCAACATGGCATTGATATTGTGGTTTCACTAAAGTAAATGGCATGAGGATTTCTCACACAGGATTGCTTTCATTTTCTCTGGGATGTCATTTTCCTCTGCCTAGTAAAACTCTACTTGTGACCTGAGAATAAATTAAAATAATATCTCTTGTAGGAAGCTTTTTCTCCTTTTCCCTAAGATTTATGTATACTTTGGGACTGTTTATGGCATGAAGTTCAAGTCACGAACTTCCTAAAGAAATGTAACACATGAAACCGGTCCTAACTTTCATCACCAATGCCTGTTACCAATACTAATTATGAAATAAGAAAAGTACCATTAATTTATTCAATAATTTCAGCAGTAATGGAATATAGCTAAATTTATTATATATCATAATCCTTTATAGCAACTCAGCTTACAGATCTATGCCCTAACAATTGAAAGCAGGAATTCTAAAATATGTATCTGTATCTATTTCAATAACACCATTATTCATAATGTCTGAAAAGTATAAGCCAATCAACTGTTCATCAGTGGTTGAATGGATATGGAAAATATAACATATACCCATATCAGGATATTTATTTGAAGTACAGGATTTTTTGATATATGCTGCAATGTAGACAGAACTTGATATTATGATAACTAAAAGAAACCCATCACATAATGACAAATAATACACAGTTTCCTTCCCTGAGCCATCTAAAGAGTAAAACTCATACAGAAATAAAATAGAATGGCAGTTTCCAAGAAGTGAGAACAGAAGAAAACATGGCCTGTATAGTGTATATGAAATTTCTGTTTTAAATGATAAAATTAGAGTGGAGAGTGGTTCCAGTGTGAACCATGCTATTAGCAGACTTTGACGTCTTAATTATTTTTGTAGATATTTAAGTTATATGAAGCTTTTATTTTAATTTTGGGTATTAATAATTGTATGTTTAAGTATTTTAAGTTAAATACTGTTTTGTAAAATTTCCCTCCTAGTTATATTACCATTACCTCGTGGTCTATGCCTATACATGGTGAGGACAGAGATAGAATTAAGCAAAGAAGAAAAGATAAATATAAAATAAGTTTTGCTGTTGCGAGCTTCTTAATTTAAGAGCTGGAAATAATGCTCATCACTAAAACACAGTAAATGCCCATAACATATTTTAGTCACTACTTGAAGGGAGGTGAGGTAAAATAAAAGAGAAAAGATTGATCTGATTCCTTTTTACACTCTTCCTAGAGGGAGTAACCTTGTAAAACCAGGTTCTAAGGATGCAGAATCAAGAGTCTTGACTGACGCTCAAGACCATGAAAGACCAGGAACAAAAATGAGTAAGTTATTGTGAAAGAAATGTGCCTTCTTTGGAACTATTATTTAATTGTTGCTATTTATGTAATTGTTCTTATTTGGGTAAACTGAGACACAGAGAAATTAGGCGATGTGCCCAAAGAGAATATACAATCAATGGCAAAATTAAGTCTTTAAACCCAGACCTCTTGGCCCCAACATTCCTCATATTATTACCCAGTCATCTTTGTTCTGCTAACTTTTCAGTTCCCTTGTGAAGTCATTCTCAATGTCTCACTTCCGCTCATACTTTCTATGCAAGAACCCAACACACATCGCAGGAGAGTGTGATTTCCAGGAGATGGATGTTTACAAATGACTTAAATGAGATAAATACACAGCACTCTGAGAGCATCTCTTTATACAGGTTCAGTCAGTTTGACATTCAAATTGCAGCTAGGCAACTTGCTTCTCAGGAGAAGCATTTCTTCAGTGCTCTGGCCTTAGTGCTGGGGCTGTCCTTCACATACATTGCTCTTTTGTGGGATGCATCGCAAGGCTTCCTTAGCAGGTTGCTTAGTATTTTCAAGTCTGTTGGGCTGAAGACTGTCAACATGTATTACTCTCAGTAGTGATTACGTCTTTTATTGTTCACCTCAGGAATTGCAACAGACGCACCCAATTACTTTCAGAAGAAAAATTAAAAGTGTAGAAAGGGTGTTGGATATGAACATCATGAGGTATTGTGGGAGTGTTCAGAAACAGCGAAGTTTTCCACACTATAGCATACACATTCATTTTTAATGTGGAAAAAGACACATAATGGTTTGGATACTGCTTATAGAAAATGACTGTGTTCATAGAGTCAAATAAAAATGGTGATTATGTAATCTTTTTATGACAAACCAGGAAGTGCTTTCTCATATTGTATCTTTTATTTGCTTTTAACATAAAAGGAAAATTATGTGATTCAGTATGACATTATTATCTTGGAAAACTGCATTCAAGTTATTGATGATAAACGTTTGATTGAAAAGGAGAAGCAAGGGCCTATGCTTTACCAAGTTTTCAACGGAAGAGACTCTCACTGTTTGAACTTCAAAAGGTCAGAAAAATCTTTTGGATTCAGAGCAGTAGAGATCTGGAGGACAAAGAGAACGGCTTTTTCAAAATGCCAGTGTGTCTGGACTTCAGAAGACTGGCAAAATACTTCCAAATATAAATAAAATAGAAACACATGGGATGTTTTTGCCCAGACTAGGCAGGGGATAAAAAAAAGGATGAAAGGGAAAGTATTACTTTGGCAAGTCTTATTTGGTATTTTGCTGAAGTTTAATCACTTTTGCCAAAAGTTTACTTTTGTGACTGCATTTGGAACAGAATATTGAAGTACAAAAAAAAAAAAATACATTGACTTCCATAGATGTATGAGGTTTTAAGCTGAAAACATTTTAAGGTCAATGACAATTTAATGTTCTTCTAAGATCAGGCTATTTCATTCCAAAAAGGAATGAATACTTTCATTGTTTTCCAGTCCCATTATCTGAGAGTATCAGAATATTTTGTCTCATAAGATGTAAAGACCTGGTCTAAGCTTAAGAGGGATATACACTTCAGAAAACATTTCCCTAAATATATGGAAACTTCAACTCCTTTATGTCAATCAGTTATAGCACTTGGGCATCTCCTGCTCAGGGTCACCAAACAATGGCTTGGCTAGGGATCAGCTGTGTGTGATTGTAAGATCTGGCATATTTATGCTAAATGTCTTAGGGTTTCTACTGCTGTGAAGATGCACTGTGACCACAAGAACTCTCATAATGGAAACATTTAATTGGGAGCTAGTTTATAGTTCAGAGCCATTATCATCCTGGCAAGAAGCACAGCAGGGTGCAGGCAGGCATGGTGCTGGGGAAGGAGCTGAGGATCCTACATCTGCATCCTCGGGCAGCACAAAGGAAGAGTAATCCTAGGTTGGGTATCTGAAACCTCAAAGCCCACCCTGCACGATAAACTTCCACACTTCCTCCAACAAGGCCACATCTCCAAACAAGTGCCAATCCCTGTGAGTTTATGAAGGGAACATTTTCATTCAAACCACTATGCTAAGGTTACTTCAAATTCTTTGATTCTTTATTACAGATGACTGTCTCCCTATGAATGATTATACAAGTACATGCAAACAAAAGGCTCACATTTCAATAATACTGTCACTGTGAAGACCCCACTTCAGGATGAGATAGTGCAGAAGAGAAACGGAGTTTTCTAGGCATTCATAATACTGCCATTGGTTGGTTCCATTCATGCTGGTTATATCGGTTTTATTACTAGTCTTTAAGAGTGATAAAGGGATTTACTAACACCACATTGGAATTCTCAAATCAAATGCTCTAGATACATCTCCTTAAATTTTACCTTTGAAGTTTTAAGACAGCAGAGAAAATAACAAAACCAAAGACCATAGGCAAAGTTGAAAGAAGACACAACTTCTGTAAGAAGGTGTCTCATCTTCAGAGGAAATGCCAGGTTCTTCATCACAAGAAGCCAGAAAGAATTCATCAACCAGGAAAGAAAGAGAAAGAAGCTAAAGAACTCTGCTTCCTCATCTTCTAATTCACTTCCCTATCTCGTTTTAGAAATAACCTAAACAAATAAGCAAAAGTGCCCTTTCCATTTTGAATGTCACTAAGGCAAAGGGCACTGAGTTTAAAATCCCATGATGCCAGTACTCTGATTGATGCATTTGCATATCACTTTACATGAGTCATTTCATTTTAGGTATTCCAAGCCAAGCCTGTGCCTGACTGCCCCAAGGGGCCACCAACCACAAACATCTATGTTCATTTGAATGAGATATGTACCCTCTATGCTCATGCTCCTCAATACTTGATCTCCATTTGGCGGCTCTGTTAAGGAAGGTTATGGAATCCTTATGAGTTGATGTCTTGCTGGAAGTACATTGAGGGGGCAGAATTCAGGATACAGAGCATTAATGACACTGGATCCTGGTCTCTTTCTGCTTCCTGTTCGTAGACGGAAATGAGACCAGCAAACTTTCTGATCCTGCTGTCCCGTTATCCTGAATGTTGATATACCTTTCCTGCCAACATGTTCTCTGTCTCTCTGGATTCAGAAGCAAAATTAAATATTTTTCCCCCTAGATTGCTTTTCATTAAGATAATTGCTACAGAAAGGGAAAAGTACATAATACAGTAACTTATAGTGGGATGTTGATATATTCACCCAGACCATGTGGATTTTATTCCTGTCAACTGCTTTGTCAGAGAGTTTGGAACTTGGAGCAGGATAAAGCCATTGGATGTTGGCAACAATTTAAGGAACCCTCAAGTGTAAAGTGGGAAGGTAAGAATGCTGAGAGAAATGCAGAAAGAAGAGCCCTGACTTGTGTAATTTCAGAGGGGAACCAGCACCAGCACTCTATCAGAAGCTGAGATGGGGCAATTTGTAGGGTTTTTTCTGCATTCTGACAGCTTATAAAAAACAGTCTAAGGAATTCTTTCCTCCCTGGGGAGTTTGTCACCAGCCTCAAATACAGTAGCTGCTTCAACTGTGGCACCAAAAGTCATGGCCCATCCCAAGCCAATGACCAAATGTGGCAGTGTTGTCTAGGTAGCACTGGTTTTGGAGGTATGAAAAATGCAATGTTGAGGGATCATGAATTCTTTCTACTAATTCACTAGTATAGTATTTTATATATAGATGAAAAATAAGTTTAATTTTAGATACAGTGGCAAAGAATTAAAATGTAATATTATTCTTCACACATACACAAATATATATACATTTATGTACACATAGATATTTCCACTCTAATATGAGGTATTGTACTCATACAACTCAATTATAATATGAGGATTACTTCCAGTACTTTGAAAGTGATATTGCAGGCTGTTTAGGATAAATAAGTTACACAAGTTAATTGTTATTTTCTCAAATCATGGTCATATTAATTACTAGTCTATTTTTATCACAGGAATATACATCTTAGGCGCAATTGACAGATATGATTCTGTAGAAAGATAAGGTAAAATAGTTAGATAAGGTCTTCAAAAGTCTCAGAGACATACAGAATATGGCATTTTAAAATGTTTTTATTATTTTAAAGAGTCACTGACAGTGAGACAGGTTAATTCCTGGCAGCACCCAGCCTACCTCAAAGAAGATGATGAGCATCAAAGAACCTCCTTATGGAGATGGCTTCAAATGTGGCAAACAAGCCACTGGGCAAAATGTACTCATTTCTACCACAGATACAGTTTGCCTAAAAATGGGTAAGCTTGGATGTAGGTAGAGTCGACAGCCAAACTCTGTGAAGATAGGGTAAACAAGTCCTCAATATTTCCTGCCTCACAAATATGTCTGTCAGATATATTGGGCCAGAAGGCTAAAGATGATGTTCCAATGTTATAAAGTTTTGGGTGAGTATTCAGGTAGCAAACTCTCTCTGTCATCTTCTTATTTGGAAGGCTACTAATCTGTACTCCCAGTATACTGAGGTAATCAATTTTATTCCCGGTCAAGTCTCTGATGGGGTTAAAGCCTAGATCGTTTTCTTTTACAATAAAGCTTAGTTATTTAGGGGTTAAGATGTTTTTAGGTCTAGATAGATGTTTTAAGTTGATAATGATGAGATATGATAGATATTGATTTATATTCAGAATTTTAGATGCACCAAGATAGGAAAGATGTTTTCTTCAAGGCTGCCAAGTACAAATAGCCAAAACACTAAGAATGTCACGTTTATAAAAATCCAGATTATATCATAGTTCTTCTTGCTGTATGTAGTTTATTATATATGCGTGTAATAATATAAATGTATATGTGAAAAATAAAAATATGTAATAAAAAATTAAAAACAAAAAACAAAGAGCTGCTGAGGCCAGGCAGTGTATGGCAGGGTCAGAGTCTCTAAGACACTAAGAGCTGAAATTGTGACCATTTAGCCTGGATTGTGGGGGAAACTCTAACATGCTGAAGATATTGGAGCTGAGCCAAGGATAGCTACAAACAGGGAGTGGAACTAGCCTAACACTGAGATTTATGCTGGAGACATCAAAGTGGGAGGGACAGGGACACCCAAGCCCTTTGAAACTGAAGCCAGAGTTGTCAGATGTGGAGCTATAAGTTTGATGTTTGTCCTGCTGGATTTAAATCTTGATTTGATACAATTTTTCCTTACTCTACCACCATTCCTCCCTTTTGGAATGGGAATGCATATTTTGTGCTATTGTATGCTAGAAAATGCAATGCAATTTTCCATTTACTGTAGTCATAGCTAAAAAGGTTGTCTTATGTTTGATAGAGTCTTGGACTTTGAAACACTGCTAGAAGGTGGAGCCTTGCTGGAAGAGGTATGCCACGGGGGACCCACTTTCAGAGTTTAGCACTTTACCCTGCTGCCTAGTCTTCCATGTGTGCTCTCCCTCTTCCATGCTCTCGGTCTTTCCCTTCTTTGTGTGGATGAAAATGTGTCAGGTTTCTAGGACCCTCTGGATCCTTCTATTTTGCCATTCTCTCATGCTGCTTACACCTAGAGACCCAACAGATGTCCTCCCCTCTGACCCACTTTCCTGATAAGTGAAGACATTCATGGGACATGCCCCTTGGGCTAGTGTCCAGATATAAGTGAGTATATACCATTTGGCTCTTTCTGCTTCTGGGTTAACTCACTTATTATGATCACTTCTAGTCAATTCATTTGTCCACAAATTTCGGAAATTCCTTGTTTTTAATAGCTAAGTAGTTATCCATAGTGTAAATGTACCCCATATTTGACTACATTCCCTGGATTGGGATGCCTGGTGGCACTCAGTGGAAGGATAGCAGGCTACCAAGAAGAGACTTGATACCCTATGAGCATACACAGGGGGAAGAGGTCTCCCTCAGTCACCGTCATAGAGGAGAGGAGTAAGGGGAAAATGGGAGGGAGGGAGGAATGGGAGGATACAAGGGATGGGATAGCAATTGAGATGTAACATGAATAAATTAATAAAATATATTTAAAAAAAGAAAATGTGCCAGGTAAGCTTAATGGTCTCGCCACTCTTGCTGTCATGCCTCCCCTGAGCATTGCCTTGCTTGTCCCACCATGATGGACTTCGACTTTCTGGAATTGTAATCCGAAATAAACTCTTTCTTCTCCAAGTTGCTTTATGTCAGGTGGTTTTATCATAGTAACAGAAAAGTAATTGGTACTCATCTGGTTTTAGCCCATCTGAGCAAGATTAAGAATTACAACATGGAAAAACAAAATCGGTTGTTTGGATGGATGCAGGACCAAAGTCAGTCTTTGTAGATTGAGAGATAACCACCTGAACCATACCATCATAGAATGTTATAGGCACTGTGTTTTTGGAATACAGTGGTAAGGATGGTAATTTTTGCTAGAACCTTAGTTGATGGTTAAACTATAATTTTTATTTATAACACTTCAATCAGTGATATTTCTTTCTAAGGTATTGGGATATAAACTGTAGTCAAGGAATTTGTAGCAGTTCTGTGTGATAAATAATGGTACAATCAAGGAAAGAAACAAAACAGACACCAAATCTCTTACTTGTTGGCTAATGGTACCTGACGACTCACTTTGCACAACTAAATGTTTGAAGAACTATAGTATGACATATAGTATTAAGAGCTCTTCATTAAATAAAAACATAAGAAAATACCTAGGGATGTGAATTGTAAATGACTAGCAACTCAAAGCCATCACTTTCCTTATATTAGTACATCTGGTTATTCAAATGATCTAATGAGGTAGTTTTTACCGCCAGTGTTCAAATAGGAAGGTGAAGTAGAAGACACTAAATACTTATCCAGACTAAACCAGCATGTAGGAGCTCAGAACCCGAACAAGGTCGCCAAACACAAAATTGTATTAGCTGCTTCCCAAGATCCTGACTATCATTTCCTTGTGTCCCACAAGTAAATAGATTCAAAGGCCACATTGTGTCTTGTAAAATATCACATGGTGTACAAACAACTATGCTTTGACTTTTGGATCCTGACAAGACATGTTTCCATAACATTTTATATCAACAATATCTTGAAGAACTGGTGTTCTGTTTTTGTTTTTAATAATTATTATAGGTCCTATTGTGTCTTCTTCCTTCATGATTGCCAAAAAATGGATTTAGATACAAAAGGAGCCAATATAAACAAACAAGTTCAAACTTTATCACTAAACTTAATACAGATAGGAAAAAAATTGTTTTCAAAAGAAAATGATATACTTTGGTAGATAGCTTTTCATTTTTTTCCCACTCTCTTTTTTTTCTTTCCTTTGAGTGACCCTGGTCTGACCTGGAAAGGCTTTTAAAAGCCTCTTTTATGGCCAGGCAGAATGGTGCACACAGATGTTTCAAGAAGCTTCTAAAATTATCACACACCCCTGCAGAATTTAAATAAAGGATTTGGAATGTGCTATAACCTGTCTACCTTCTTCTGTGAGAGAAATAGAATCCACAGGAGGGACACTTACCCCTGGCTGGAACTGGATATTATGACAGTCCAGAGTATTATTTTGAGAAATTCCAGAAGTCCAGGAAGTGGTTGCTATTTACAAAATTGCCGGTCACTCACTCCTACTGTTTATACTTGTTGTTATTCGAATGTACAGTAGTGAGGTTTATATCCTATGCTAAGCTGCTACAACCTCTATGCAGAAGAGAGCTGGCATTTATATTTCCTTCCTAGCTTTCTGGTTTGTGTTGCCCACTGGGGGAAAAACACATATCCAATTCACCAAGCTCCAGAGGCATACTGCACTTATACAGAGCATAGAACACATGTTTGTGTGTGTGGATTACATTAAATTTCTTGAGAAAAGAGAGGTACAGTTTGTATTGGTCCTCACTGACATGCAATTAATTCAGCCATCGCATATTAACTTGGAATAGATATATGTATCATTTCATTTAATGTTATTTAAGGTCTCATGAATGGCCCTTTTCAATGGTGGACTTAAGTATAAAGAACACTTAAAGAAACTCGCAGGATAGCCATGTGGATTTTCCAGTCAATATAATTATAAATTGTTGTTCATGTGTATTTGGTTCCTGTGGACATCAGAATCCATGGATGTGCAAGCCTCTTGTATAAAATGCTACACTCTATAACCTATGCAATCTTTATGAGTTTAATGAATTTTCATATCTTTCAGCAAGCTGGAGGTTAATTATCAGAATCAAGTTAGAGAAACAGTTATAATAAAGGAGAAATTAGGTAATGCTTGTACATTAAGACAGGTAATAGAAAAATGTCTTTTTGGAACATTTTAGGGAGTTCCAGAGCTAAAAGACTAATCTAACAGAAAATAATATTAAAACTAGCTTTTGACATCAGGAAAACCCCATTCAATGTATGTTGCTTTAATCTATGAGTGATCCATTCACTGATCACTGTTCTTGTCCCACAATAAGACAATGGGAAAGATTTTCACAGATAAACCAAGGCTGACTTCTTGTCCTGTAGCTATAGAAATGAGGCTGAGTGATGTTCATTAAGTCTAATAAAATATACTATCAGAAGGACAATTTAGTCTAGGCTTGTCTCCTGTCACCATAGCTTCTTACTGTTTTTTTAAATATGTCAAAATCACCACAACTCAAGTACCATGCTGACATGGCTTTGTACTTGGATTAAGCTAATATTATCCAACATACATTTATATTCTTTATATTTATCTTGTTCTGAGATACATTGAACCCTCAGAGTATTTGATATAGTCTACTTCCCAAATATGGTCACTATAATATTTTCCACTTCACATTCTGTTGTGTACTGTGGTTTTACTATTTCATCATGAGAAGTTTTTCTATAATCCACTCTAGATTCCTAATGGACCACATGATTGCTGTGTCCCTTAGAATGTAGCAAAATGGCATTTCATTCCAACTCTGAGCATTGTCCTGAAACTAATTGGCAGAGCCTGTGTCTGCTTTTTGGAATGTTTTCCTCTTGGATATTTAATGAGATCCTGGCCTCATACTCTGAGAAGCAAGAGCCATAGGACAACACCATATCCAGGAGCCACTGTCTAGCTAAGCTTGAGGAGACAGACAGCATCAACTGCTAGCCAGCTACCCCTGCTGAGGAACCTCTGCCTACCCGATGACTGTTTGTAAGCATATGAGAGACAGCAAATGACCACCCTGTAGATGAGTACAGGCAACTCACAGACCTTTGTTCTTTATCCTAGGGGAAAATCATGCAACTTCTCACCACAGGTATAATGTTAGCTGTGCATGTCTTTCTTTCTTTTTTTAAAAAATATATTTTATTAATTTATTCATATTACATCTCAATTGTTATCTCATCCCTTGTATCCTCCCATTCCTCCCTCCCTCCCATTTTCCCCTTACTCCCCTCCCCTATGATTGTGATAGCAGACTTTTTTATTTTTGTTTTTATTTTTATTTTATTACCCTAAGTTTGGGGAGTGGGTCATTAGGCAGTAATCAGCTACAGAGAATTGATAGTGGAAAACTCATCAATTATCGCTAGCCATGGGTTTCTGTTTTAGCATCTCATTGCATCCTTACCTCTGCTGTTCAGGCTTCTCATCAAGCCCCATGAGTCCTGCATGTGATGTTCACCTTGACAGGTCCAATGCTTGCCCTGTTTCTATCATCAGAATCTGTCAGGTTTGCAACTGATGGCTGGGTGTGTGCAACTTTCAGTAGAAATTCTAGGACACTTGGACATTTCTTAACACAGGAAAACAACACTGTGTTTTTCCATGTAGGCGTCTCCTTTAGGTAGCGAGGTTCAGTAGAGGTCATAAAGCCCAAGAGCAAGTTAGATCTGATGTTGACCTTTCCAGAGAGCACAGAGCTAAATTTAACACTCAACATGGGAACTGTTTTAGCCTGGAGGTACAGCAGACTTGTTCCCACCTTCCTTTGCAATCTCTTCTATTTTTAGTTTCAACTTTAATAAGCTTATGGAAAAAATAAGCTTAAGACCTTTCTAATTATTCTTATAGAGTCCAAACTACAAACAAAAATTTTAAACCACCTTTTCCTATCACTATAATTATACAATAATTTCGTTATATTTCAAAATGACCCAAACTTGCCTACATGACTTTACATCCACTCTAAAATAATATATCTAAAATATGTTTGCAATATATATGTACATGTATATACACACTCGTATGTATTTATTTATTTATGTATGCATGCATGTATGTATTCCTTAATTCTTGTCTTTCTGAGGAAGTAATATTTCCCAAATATTGCCACAATGATAGTTTCCATTTCACATACTCTTCTGTGCTGTTTATTACTTAAATATTTCTCTAAAATATGTGAGAACCATTACATCCTTCTTATTTAGTCTTATGTTCCAGCAAAGAACAGGCCTATAACCAAGGCAAAATGAGAAGACCGAAGTAGACACAGAGTTCCCAAATGTTTAATTTTAGTAGTTGTGTGTTTTAATATGAGAAGGAGTATGCTAGCGAGTCACATACATTGTTAAATAGGGAAAGGCTGATTTAAGCAATCATGTTACATTATTAATGCTTGGTACTAATGGCCAAACCTTGTGACCAACAGATAAATGCTTGGGAAACACTAATTTTCGGTGTAAGAGAAGCCTTTATGGACTTGGGTTCCCTTATCTTTCCAATGATTGGTTGTTGGGTGATTGTCCCTTCCTGCCTAATTGACGCTTCTCTCTGAATAAGCAAGCTCATACTTGCCACAATGGAATACACAGAATCAACCTATTTCTACAGTGCAGGTCAATGTTTAATTCAAACTTTTATATTATAATAAATGATCACAAAGGCCATCTCAGAAACAACCCAAGAATTAAATTGCTCCTTTGTTTGTCTTTCCTGGTGATCATAAACATCCCAGGCTATGAAGCAATAGCTTGGCTTTTATGACCAGTCTCATGCTTCTAAGAGACAGCTCTTATTTCTCAGCCTTTTCTTTTCCCCACCACAGCCTCATCATCACATTGGAGACATAGCACTGTGACCATACACCCCTCTTGTTGCTGTACTGCCATGCCGTCTGTTTCTACATCTTTATCTATACACTGAAAATTCTACCACTTTCTTTTTATTATTGAGTTGAAAACAATCCTATAGAGTTAGGATTTGTAGGATCCACATAAGTAACTTTCAATTTGAAATGTGTTGAGGAAGATTCCAGAGACATCTTTTAAAATACAGCGTATCCAGTCCTTTTATCAATGGAGAAATCACTTGTTTCCTTTTCCTGAACATGAAATACCACTTAAGAGCTTCTACCCTAGCATCGAATAAACTATCTTCTGTATTCTACCTCAAGACCCACAGGTGCATGCCCTAACAGATTTCCTCACATAAGTCCTTTGGACTTACCACTTTTTCTAGAGATACAGTCCCATCAATTCCCATTTATTAGGAGGTGCTTAAAGGAGGCACTTTCTGACATGCAATAAAAAGTAAACCTAATGAGCAAATGGCAGTAAACTTGAAGGCCACTTTAGGGGAAGGTCTATCAACCTTCATGACTCTGACACACTATAAAAGATACTTCAGTACAACAAAATGTGTCAGAAGAGATATGAGTTAACTGAAGGATAAAATTCCTGCCAAAACATGTAAGAGCACTAATTTCAACCAAACTCAACTATTAGTATATTTTCCCTTTGTTGACAAGTCATTTACCAAGTATCTGATACATGATATTGAAGTCAGCACTGATATTAACTCCAAAATGAGGTTCTATAACAATGAAGGGTACATAAGTATTCCTCCTTAACATTTCTCTATAATTAATGCCTTGGTCTCACTTAGGCAGCTGATGCCTCTCACAAATTTGAGAAATTATCTTTATCGATAGTTCTTACCATGTTATAAATGGCATGTTGTAGCCTCTTATTCTTGCTACAACCCAACTTTCAAATAATACAGACAAGAGTTAAAGGAGTATTTTTTTGGTTCTTAAATTTTATTTCTTCTTCACTGAGGCTGCAAAACTTTTAAAAGTAATCTTATTTTTCTTTCTGTGAGGCTGCAAAATTGACTTAACTCCATGGACAGACAGAGATAGACAACAATGTGCTGGGGACGTTGTGCAGAGTCTAAGTCCAAGCTCCAAAGATAGACAAATCATGGTAGCGGCTCTATAAAGAGAAAATAAGAGCTCCAAGTGACTAAATCTAGAATTTCAAAGTGATATACAAATTTTTAAAGTAAGATGACTTTTTTCTTTATATGAACTTTTATTATTTAGCTATTGACTTACATGTGTTTGTGGGAGAGGTCACCTGTGGAAAGCAGAAAGGGGCATCAGATTACATTGATGTGGAATTATAGGCAGTATGAGCTGCCTGATGTGGGTCCTCTAGAAGAAAAGCCAGCTCCCTCAGCCACCGAGGCATCTCTCCAGGGTCCAAGGCTTTTTTCTTAACAACAACAAAATCCCTAACCTGAACAACATCCAAAGAAAGGCTGAACCTGTGTGTCTCACAGCATGGAGCAGAGACATATATTTATACTTGGACATAATTAATACAGTGGCAAGCAGGGCCAGGAGATGTGACCTTTCCCTAAGTCACACAGGCAGACCTTTTATACAGAATAATAAAAGTTTTCCCCCTTTATCTTATTTTCAATAAGAGAATCTCTACTAACTTTCCTTTTACTTGTTATGGAAAGCATCTCTTTATTTTTATTCTTATATTATTTATAGGTTATTCTATAGATATATGCATGCTGAAAATTATGAAATTTAATAGTATTCACAAACTATGGGACAGAGATCGGAGGCAACATGAACAATCAATATAATAAACTCATACTGTGAATCTCACAACTGTGGCACCAGACTCCATTATTGATAGTTTTCCAAGAGACTCACAGGTAGCAATGTGGATCACGAAAAAGCAGAGTGTGTCCAGAAATATTGTCTTCTTTCATCTCTGTCACTTAAAAGAAGAAACTGATAATGAGGTAACTTGACTAAGAAACTGAACTTTTATAACAAAAATACTGAAATGAGGAAAGTAGGAGGGGACAATAGCATTCTCCAAGGTTCAAGACTGCCTCAGTCTTCTTTAATACAGAAACTCAGCACTTTGGCTTCTCCTGGGCTATATTCTCACATTCACTCTTGATTTCGATCAACATCATACAGCTACTTTACTCAAAATAGTTCAAAACCATACTTAAAAGAGTATTGCTGGGTATACTGGGTTGGCTGGGCCAGGGCAGCTCATTCTCTTTCTCTGCAGTGTAGGTGGCAAAGACAAAGGTGGATGTGGTCTCTACTGTTTGCCTTGCACCTGTAAGTCATGACAGTAACTGGTGTCAGAAAGAGCTTGCAAAACACTCATAGTGTTAAGAAGGCATTGCGTCACTGGAAGGAAAGCGTTTCAGTTTTCCTTTGACTAGCAAATAGGAAGAAAAAGTACAGCAAAAGCAAAGAAGATGCAAATCTACACAATGTATTTTTGTTATAATTTCACAGGAAAAGATAATAATTCATGCCCATTGTCCTCCCTTAGCTCATAGTAGACTGAACATTTCATGTGTATTTATGTATGAAACATCAGCAGGTGGCCATATATTGGGATATAAAGCATCTACCTGAAAGTTTTGTATTTGATAAATTTAATTACCCTATTTGCTCATTCATATGCCTGATGTATAGGTTTTGCTACAGGCTTTAGAAATTGAAATATTAAAATGTTCTAACTTCTCCTACTCACAATTTGTGCTCCAATATGGACAGGAGGAAGTGAGTGACAGAAAACATATAGTTATGTTGAAATAGAGAGGGTATATGTTAGTGATACTCTTCAGTAAATACAGCAAGTGACTGGATAGACAGTGGTAGTGCTGTTTTGAATAAATGGCCACATAAAGGTATTAGTGAGCTAATATTTATGAATGAAGCTAGGGGTGTAGTAGGCCATGTGTGTATTAAGGAGAAAATCTTATAAGAGAGAGGCCTTACAAGTGAGAGTGCCTGGAATCTGATAAATTTGTGGCTGGTTTGTAACGTAAGAGCAGGGTGAAAAAGAGCAGGGTGAAAAAGAAATTAGTCAACAAGGAAGATTACCTGGGTCATTCTGACCATTTCAGGGGCTTTGACTTTTGTTGACTTAGGTATGAAACCATTAAAGAATTTTGAGCTGAGATGTGACATGATATGATTATTTTGCTACACTGAGAACTGATTAAGAGGATAAAAGTGAGAGTAGGAAAATCAAGCGAGTGGTCTAAGCAATGATTCTTGAGATGGCAGTGGCTGGACAGGTCAGTGGAGATGCAAGGGAGAGGAGCTTAATTTAGAATGCATTATGAAGAAGAACCAGCAATATTTGATGACATTCCATGTGATATGTGAACCCAACAAATGAGCTAATGGTGGTATTGCCAGGAACCAAATGGAAAGTTAAGGAAGTCTTTAACTAAGATGGGGTTTGATGAGTTGAGGAAATGTTAGAATAACATTAGCATTATACACCCAAATAAAAAGAGATGAAGTTGTCTAAATGATCCTGGAGATGCTCAACAGCTGAAATATCTAGTAGGTGAAAGGGAAGATAGCACAGAAGAACTGCACAGAGTGGAGTGTCCCAAGAAAGAAGTGATGCCTTTGTCAATGTTACTGATGGCTTAAATTTGATAAGAAATTGTTACAGGCTATGGGTTTATTGATGGTAGGTTCTTTGGAAATCACTTAGGAGTGGTAGCAGAAGCCAATATGAAAATTTGATAGTTTCCAAAGATTAGAAGAATCAGCAATAAGGTTATAGAAGATTAGGAATTAAGTGTTCAGAAGAAAATAGCAACTATATTATCAGAAGTTTGAATTTCAAGAAAAAAAAACTAGGCAGAAGTCCTTGAGATTAGTTGAGAATGAGAAATTCAAGGACTTCCTATACACCACAAACAGGCATGCCAGAGTTAGATATTCCTCCAGGCTGACAAAAGAATGACCTGGAAGATAAGGAAGAGTTCAAGATTAAGGGAAGAGTGTGGAAAATCAAGGTTGTAGTGTAACTTTCAGTAGTTTGATGTGAGCATCTGGCTGGTTTGTTGATACATCTTACAGTCACCGAGGAGGAGGGAGCCACAGTTAGAAAACTGCCCAGATCAAATTGACCTGTGACCATGTCTATGACAGGTAGTTTTGATTGATTAATGATGTAGTAGGGCCATGCCCATTGTGGATGGCACAATCCTTAGGTAAGTGGGCATCAATTGTAAAAGAAAGCAAGGCAGTAAGCAGGATTCATCACCATTTTGAACTAGAGTTCCCACTCTAACATCCGTCAGTTATTGACTGTTACCGGAAAGTGAAAACCAAAACAAACTGTTACCTCTCCAATCTGGTTTTGAAAGAGTGTTTTTATCACACAGTAATGGAAAAATAACTAATACAATAGCCAATGGTTCCAGTTCAGGCTTTCTCTATAGGAAAAAAGTTCATATTTGCTACTATAAGGCTGGTCAAAAAGTACATTGATGGAAAAGTCACAGGTCTTAGTATAGAGTCAACTACTGTTTTGTTAAATAGTCAGGTTGTCAAAATGCCTTCTAAGTATTCATATGTATACCTGAAGATCTGGGCTACTCTCATCCTTGGTTAGAGAAGCTACTATAGCGGGCAGTAGTCACAGAACACACTATGTTCTTTGCTAAGAATACGATAGTAATTTACATTCAGAATTTTAGGCACACCAAGATAGGAAAGATATTTTCTTCAAGGGTGTCAAATATAAATAGCCAAAACACCAAGAGTGTAACATTTTATATAACTCCAGATTGTGTCATGGTTCTTCTTGCTATAGGTAGTCTATTGTATATTTGTATAGTAATATAAATGTGTATGTAAGAAATTTTAAAAAAACATATTACTAAAGAGAAAAAAAAAGAATAAGATATCGAATACTCATCCTAAATAGGATATCTATATCAAGTATCTCCCTGTCCCCAAAGGTGAAGGAACTGTTACAGAAGTGGAGGTAAAAAGAATGTAAGAGGTTTTTTTTCTTCATAGACGTCTTTCACTTTGCTTGGTTATAGTTACACAAGGATACATTACATTAATTATGGCTATTGTAAAGGGTGTAGTTTCCTAATTACTTTCTCAGCCCATATGTCGTTTGTATACAGGAGCACTATTGACTTTTTAAATAATTAGACTTGTATGCAGCCACTTTGCTGATGTTTATCAGATGTAGGTGTACTTTGGTGGAATTTTGGGGATCACTATGGGGTCACTTCTCATATCATCTGCAAATAGTGATACTTTGACTTCTTCCTTTCTGATGTGGATTCCCTTGATCTCCTTTTGTTGTCTTATTGCTTTTTCTAGAACTTCAAGTACTATATTGAAAAGATGTGGAGAGAGTGGGCAGCCTTGTGTAGTCCCTGGTTTTAGTAGAATTTCTTTGAGTTCCTCAATACCATAAGATGGAAAGTCCCATGCTCATGGAGTGGGAGAATCAACATAGCAAAAATTTCCATCTTACTAAAAGCAATCAATGGATTCAATTCAATTCCCATCATAATACCTACACAATTCCATATAGATCTTGGAAGATCAATTCTCATCTTCATGTGGAATAATAAACAGAATAACTAAAATAATCCTGTACAATAAAAGATCTTTGGAAGAATTTCCATCTCTGGTTCCAAGCTGTACTATAGAGCAATAGTAATAAAAATGGCATGGCACTGGCATAGAAATAGGCTGGTTGATCAAGAGAATTGACTAAATACAAAGAAATTAACCCATACATCTAGGGACACTTGCCTGATTTTTGACAAAAAAAAAAAAAAAAAAAAAAAAAAAAAAAAAAAAAAAAAAAAAAAACCAAATCCATATAATGAGAAAAAAGATAACATCTTCAAGAAATTGTGTGGTCTAATTGGATGTCTACATGTAGAGAAATGCAAATAGATCCATATTTATCACCCTGCACAAAACTGAAGTCCAAGTGGATTAAAGATCT
This sequence comes from Acomys percivali, assembly GCA_907169655.1. Lineage (NCBI taxonomy): Eukaryota > Metazoa > Chordata > Mammalia > Rodentia > Muridae > Acomys > Acomys percivali. Next base: position 33,473,486 of record OU015742.1, on the reverse strand, counting down.
CAACATAAAACCAGACACACAAAATCTGTTAGAAGAAAAAGTGAGGAAGAGTCTTGAGCTCATTGCCATTAGAAGACAACATCCTGAACAGAACACCAACAACTCAGGCCCTAAGATCAACAATTAATAAATAGAACCTCATGAAACCGAAAAGCTTCTGTAAAGCAAAGAACACTGTCAGCAAAAGTAAAGCACAGCCTTCAGATTGGCAAAAGATCTTCACCAACCCTACATCTGACGGAAGGCGAATATCCAAAATATATAAAGAACTCAAGAAACTAAACACCAACAAGTCAGAGGAAGGGAGTGCAGGCTATCCTGATGAGACGTGATAGGATTTGGTCAGTTGGTGGTGGAGGAGGGTCCCCTGTCAGGATGTAATATGAATAAATTATTTAAAAAATGAAAAATTAAAAAAATTAGAATGTAAGAGCTGGAGAGTGGGGACTGATGTAAAATACTGTCGTGTAGACATGACATGACCAGTGTACTCATGAACTCACAGCAGCTCTGGGCACCTGTGTATGTGTTACACAAGATCAAGCAAGCTTGATGGGGTAGATGGTATTCCTTCCTATTCCTTACTGAGGAGATATTGGCAATTGACGGTTGTTGGGGTTTGAAGGATCGATACTTTATGAGGATGTGGCCACTGTTGGGGCTCTTTTGCTTTAGTGGATGGCCTCACACCCATGTGCATCTAGGCTGCACGACCTGGACTTAGAGGACTGTTTAGAGGACTAAAAACAGAGACTTGAATTCAGGAGGGAAATCTGTTGAAAAGGATATGTGAGCACTAAGGAAGAGGGGAAATAGAAAATAATTTGAGCATATTTATTTTATACATATACATATATGTATGTATGAAATTCTCCGAAAAACTAAGATGTATTAGCTCTTTTCTTTTGTTTTAAATTTATTGTTTTGTGCTAGAGGTATAAGAAAATCCACAGTAATTGTTTTCATTGGTGAAACTGATCTGTTAAATTCATCTATAAAAGACTATTTGGCTGAGTCTGGGACCACTAAGACTTTGTGTTTCTCTAGTGAAAGATAAAGCAAATTGTTATAATAGACTTTAAACATCCAGTAAAGTAAAATGCCAACCCAGAAACAGCAGCACTTGTATGACGGGCGTCTACAGAGACAGTAAACATCCCTCTGACAACATTGTAGTAAATTCACTGTTTTATGATAGCAAGTAAATTGCATGTCTTTCCTCACATAGGACAAACAGTAAAGTCAGCTGGATTTCTTATTGTTTCTGTTGTTTGCTTTTTAGACTAATTGGGATGCAGAACTGAGCATATCTCATATTTTCCCCACACATGCAGAAACTCATTCTTCACAAGGGACATACCTTGAGGTATAATAAAGGCAATTTGAATTTCATTCCTAGGTACTCTTTTGGCTTCAAATATTTTTAGCCAAATCATAAAGACCATTAATAACACAAAAACATATATATGAAGACTTTGATGTGGTTAGGTGAGAGCTTCTGCTTTCTTAGATCATGTTTCCAAGCTCCACAAAGTGCTGGCATAAATTGAAAATAAAACAAACAAAAGCACTATCAGAAATAATCACCAGGCAGCCTTCCCACTTCAACTCCTACCCACAGAAGCCACAGTGCTTCACTCAACAGCCCTTAAATCTTTATTGTATTTTGCCTTTGGGGTTTGCTCATCATTGAAGGTCTAAAACTGTCCGATATGGTCAGAAATAACTTTAAAACAATATTGCACCACTGAGCCAACGAGTACTTCAACTGCCTCCAAAATTGTGAACTTGTTAAATGCAAGGTAGAGTAAACACTTCAGCCCTGGGATAAACGAACTGCTTCCCTGTGCCATCTCAGCCCTCTTATTTTATGAAGGCCAGAAATACAGAACTGAACAGAAAGCGTCCATAAAAGCCCCGAAGGTAAGGGAGAATCCCCACTCCTCACCCCCGCGCCCCTTCATAGCCACAGAGATAAATAGTTAAGTCTGAACATCATAGCAGAAGGCCGTTCTCAGACCCTCAGTTGCTCCCTTAGAGAGCATTTGTTTCAAGCCTATGTAGAGAATGGCCTGCTGAGCATTTTGAGCAAAGAGTCCGAGAGCTCTGCTTTTAAACCTAATTACGTGTGTGGGGTTCCAGATACAATCTGGACAGTTCATTGACTTTAGCTTCTCTCTTTCCTCCTGGCAATAGTACAAAGATTACTCATGATTTTTGTTTTCTTATTATTGATGTTGTTGGTTATAGGTCTGTCTTTTGATCCGTATCCAAACAGTATAAATTTACTTTAAGAGTGTGGTTACAATAACTGGGAGCATATAATATTGTCTGCAGTAGAATTTTTACTAAAGTAATTTATAGAGCTCAAGTAATATACATGATCTAGTTGGTGGATCATAATATTTAGACGTTCTAGTCGACTCACGTAAGGAAAAAAGTGAACATGGCATACAGTATGTATTCTAAACGGCACTTTCTCCAATTTTTCAAGTTAATTTTTATCTCTTTATATTTAGTTAAATTTTCCTGTAATACTTGGAATTGGATTTAGTGTCCACAACACAAGCCTGAACTACATTCCCAGCCCTTAGAATTTTTTATGATAGAAGTTTTAACAGGTATATTAATAATGCTTCCTATGTATATACATATGCACACAATTATATATACAATCCCTGTGTATATACATATATGCATATTATGTATATAAAGTATACATTATATATACATTTATCCACAAATATACACAGATGTACGTACACATAAGAGAAATCAATAGGGAATACAGAATTTAGTCAGCTTCACTTTGATTATGTTTGTCCTTAGCCCTCAACCTTGAAAGATATTACTATTCGAGTTGCTTGTTTCCAGGGACTATCTCTGGCAAAGGTATAAGCACATCTCACTTCCAAGCTGCCATATATCTCCAACGTATGTAGAGATGGATGTTTTCACAACACTGGGAGCATGCATATACGATCTGGCAGGAGACTGTGTTATTACCCAATCAAAATCACAGAGTTTGTAAGTCTCCAGAGTTTAATGACAAGGCCCTGATGCTCTATTTATGTTATCGGGTTTCCACGTGTAGCTGGTACTGCACTGGGTCAGCTCAATCCAGCCCTGAAGCTGCTCATATTATTCTTTCTTTTTAGTCCGTAACTGTGGCCCTTATACAATGACATTTACGTGGGACATTTTAATTGCATCTTTTGAAAAACTCATATTTTTGATTCTTTGTAATCATATGTTCAAGGACTTAAAGGAATGATGTAAGGGCATTTGGTACCATATAATTGTCAGAAAATTGCCACAGTTTTCCTATATTTTTCTACAAAATCAACATAACACAGCTTCATTAGCTATGCATACTATATGTCAGGCACTGGAAGTTTAGAAAACATTACCTTAATTAAATGCTAATTTTCTGAAAAATATAGTCATCACATCTATCTCATAGATGAGAAAAAATACATTTTAAATGTGAAAATAATTTCAACAGTTTGTCTAAAATCACAGTCTTGTAAATCCGGAGATTCAAAGCCATGCTGGCCTAATTCCAAAACATGCATTCTTATTTTTTAAATCATTTTTTAGTTTTGTATTCAAATGTAACTTTAGATGTAGACTTAGAAAATGAATATAAAGGCTTTGAATGTCTTTTATTGAGCTTCCCCAGGTAACATCTCACAATTAGTGAGACCAGAAAAACTGGCATCTGAGGTACAGCAAATAGATATGACTCTATAGAAAGACAAAGTCTTCAAAAACCCCAGAGACATGAAGAATATGGCATTTGAAAAGGTTTTTTATTACTTTAAAGAGCCATTGACAACAAGACAGGTTAACTCCTGGCAACACCAGCCTACCTCAAAGAAGATGATGAGCATCAAAGAACCTTCTTATGGAGATGGCTTCAAATGTGGCAAACTAGCACTGGACAAAAGGTCCTCATTTATACCACAGACAGAATTCTGCCTAAAAAAAGGGCAAGCTTGGATGCAGGCAGAGTTGACGGCCAAACTCTGCCAATACAGGGTAAGCAAGTTCTCAATAGTTCCTGCCTCACAAATATATCTGTCAGATATATTGGACCAGAAGGCTGAAGAAGATGCTCCAACATTATAGAGTTTTGGGTGGCTATTCAGGTAGAAAACTGTCTTTGTCATCTCTATACAAAGTCTCTTAACTAGCCATGCCTAATTAAAGGATAAGCCCTAAATTTTAGCTTGTGTGTGAGTGTGCACGAGTGTGTGTGTGTGTGTGCACATATATTTGGAGACATGCCAGTAAATATTTAACCATCGTCTCTCTTTAAAAACAAGTGCCCTGATCTGTAGTTTTTGTTGGCTCTTGGTTTAAGTACCCCTACCCTACTATGGCTCATCTCAAGCCACCAATGTCATGTCACTGATCTTAAAGCTGAGAGGACACACACCTCAAGCTACTCACAGCATGCAGGCTGCAACATCCTACTGAAATAACATGTGTTGATAGAACTCATGTTTTTATCCTGAGCTATTGCTAATAAAGCCAATGAAAGCATAGATCACAAGACATAATTTTTAACACTAAAGAGTAAAATTAATTTTAAAAAGTCCAGTAATCCCTAGATTATCATGAACACTGGGATGAACTTTTTAATTAAAATATTTGTTTTAAATATTTAAGTAGCAAAGAATGTACATTTAAGTGGCATCCTTGTTATATTTTACTGAATGTAGCTTTAGAAACATAGGAGGAGATGGTGCTTGAACCACAGGCTAAATTATCTTCCGTCTTACCTTGATTAATTCTGATGGTCCAACATTTCTTTAGCTCCTCAATCATAGGAATTAGATTATATAACAGTGCATCCCAGTCTTCCTTACTAATGAGGTCACAGCCGATCTCTGAATTAGCTATTAGCAAGAGACCCATAAATGTTACTTTTAATTAAAAATTTTATTTTTAATATATTCCATGGTGCATGTTCAGGTTAAAATATTTTTCATAATTCATACTTGTATGTGCTACTATGTAGAAGAAAACCCCCTCTCTTCACATTGCATGCACACTTTGTTATTTAAGTTATTAATCAAATGTGAAACATATGTTAAAAACAACTAACATAGTATTTTTAACTCATGTTCTTCCTATGAAAAATCAGTATCTCTCTAAAAAGAGATTCCACATGAAAGTAATTTAATGGCATTTATCTCAATGATTATTTGAAAGTTATATTTTATCCACGATTCAGGACAGAGTGGCTTCTCAAAAACCTGGTTGGCAAAGGGACTTTCCAGAAGATCTTGGGGAGCAAGATTGTCTTCCCCCCTACTTCATGGCCCATTGTCATCACAAGGGGCCTTGTGGGTAAAAGGCAGGAGGGATGGAGTGAGGTAAAGAGAGTGAGACAAGAGGAGCACACCTTGATGTGGTGTGGCTCTTCACTGAGGAGAGCAAGCAGCCTCCAGAAGTTAGGAAAGAGAAGGACCCTCCCTCCCAAGACCCATTTCAAGATTACAATCTCCCAAATGCCATTACGGTAAATTTTTGCTGTTTAAAGTGGAGAAAAATGTGGTGATTAGGCAGAGCATCAATGCACACGCAGAAAGCATGTTTCCACAATAAACTTCATTCCTCTGACTTATGACTAGTTTTCATCATCCTCTATCATTTCACTGCCATCATGCAACAGCTTAGACCACTCGCGGAAACAAAACAAAACAAAAAGCACAAGGTGTTTGTGACCTGTGAGTTCAAATGGAGCTGGTGATGATGATGTCTATCTAAAGACAAACACTTCATTGGCAAAATATAATAAAGCACACTTTCTTCTTTATTAAATGTATTTATTCAGCATTATGATTAGATATTACATTGGGGAACCAACCATGTGGATGGAAAAAAGTTTACATCAAAACCTTTGTTCGGCTTAGCACTAAACAGAAATGAAAATAACATGTTACATAATTAATAATAAATATAGCTCTTAAGCTTATGCACTCATACGCATGAGTATACTCTGAAACATACCTTCTTTGTTACCAGTACTATGTGTGGATGTGTCAACAAATCTGTTGTAACCAGTGGTTTTCTTGTCATCTTTTCTGCTTGTCCTCTCTCACCAGGCTTCTCTGTTTCTTGGCAGTAATTAGAACCTTCCTTCATCTCCATAGCTATTGCTGCGGTTGCTGGAGCCACTAGAACATCTTTGACTTTTTTGTTTGTTTGTTTGTTTATCAACGTTTTTCCTCCAGCACCACAGAGGCAAGAGCATCTGCCCCTAAGTTGGAGCCACGGCCCAAAATATTGAATCTGATTCTTGTAATTACCCCCAAACCATTGTAGTTTCTCTAAAATAGCTTTAGCAATTACCAAATCCACTATATCCATCCCCAATGCCATCATACCACAATCATAGCTTTGACCAAAGCCACTATGGTCACTGAAGTTCTCTCCGTACCACCACCGAAGGCTGCAGAACTCTACCCTGTCCCCTTTGGTGGTGTGAGACACTAGCCACCTCTTCTCATCACAGCTCTCATGCTTCCAACTTGTGGCTACTCAATGCTGTGGAATTTCTTAAAGAGAATCTTATCCGTGGAGTCTTTGTCATCCAAAGCAAAGAACAAGAACCCCTCTTAGCTCCACTGCCTTTGTCAGTTACTTAAATTTTTCACACTGTTCAAAAATAATCTTACAGATTGTTGCAGTGGTTTTTTCCCCTCCTGTCTCCAAGATCCCAGGATAATGACTCATGAGGCTAAAAATATATTTACAAATACCTAGGCCATATAGCTAGACTCTTCTCTGACTAGCTCATAACTTAACATAATTCCTTTATCCATCCTGTCATGTGGCTGGTTTCCTCTGCGCAGGTACCATGTGTCTGTCCTCATGCTTTCTCAGTGAATATCCCCACCTGGCTCTATTCCAGAATCCTTTTTGCCTGCCAGATCTCCCACCTTCTCCTCTACCTATCCTATAAACCATAGTTTATGGTTTTTTTGCTTTTGTTTTTTAATGGATAAATGGTGCATCCATACAATACACACAATAGTCTCTCAACAATAGAAGATGTTCTTCATTTTCTTCTTTAATAGGACCAACAGAAACATTTTCAAGGGTAAGGCGGGGTGGGGTACGTGGATTCTGAGAATCTTCTCTTAACACTGTTCCTTTAGGCCCACATCTCTTCCATGCACCTGGTGTAGCCCTGTATATATGGGTGGATCCACCTCTCCAAAGCAGCAAAAGTGACCGGCTTGAATCCCTTGGGGGCTTTGATATTCCATCACATAGTTGTTGATTACTCACCATTTCTCAGAAAGGCTCCAGAGACTCTTCTTATTAGTTGTTTCAAATCTCAGAACTCCAGTAAAGAGTTTCTCCATCTGTATGGTCCCCCTGGGAGACTGATGTAGACATGGCTGGGGAAAATAAAAGCCTTTGGCTATGCTTCCTTGGCTTAACAGCCAGAAAGGAGCAGGATAACAAACATTTGCCTAAGTACATTTCAAAATACTTGTGACTATCATATGACGTCAGAAGGTGTCCTGGTTTAGAAAAAAAATTGGTTTCCCATAATGAAAAGCTTTTTTAAATTTAATTTTATTAATTTATTCATATTACATCTCAATGGTTATCCCCTCCCTTGTCTCCTCCCATTCCTCCCTCCCTCCCATTTCCCCCTTACTCCCCTCCCCTATGACTGTGACTGAGGGGGACTTCCTTCCCCTGTATAGGCAGATTTGGGCCAAGGGGTCCCGCTCAAACTATGGCACCAGCCAAGGACAATACAGGCTGTAAACTTCAAACCCCTACCCAGATCCAGCCAATGGACAGAACATTCTCCACAGTTGAGTGGAGAGTGGGGTCTGACTTTCACACGTACTCTGGTGCCTCACATTTGACCATGTCCCCTGGAGGGGGAGACCTGGTGGCACTCAGAGGAAGGATAGCAGGCTACAAAGAAATGAAAAGCTTTTTATGACTGAGCATATAAACTTGGGACAAGAACGAAAGATCAGAAGTGCTCAATCCATTTTAGGGGAATGGACCCTGATAGTGAACAGTTCAAGCCAGACATGTTCTTGTTCCTGTCCTATCCTGAGGCTAGGAACACTAGCACTTACCTGTTTGTTTGTTTTTGTTTTGATTTTTTGGTTTTTTATTTTTTTGTTTTTTGTTATCTCTCTGTTCTCAAATAAGTAGCTCTTCCTGGAAGCTACACAGGAGGGCAAGAACAGGGCTCCAGTCTAGACTCTATTTCCTCCTTTGGAACAGAATCTCTGGATTTTCATGAGTGGAAACAGATTATATTGGTTCCCTAATTTCTTCCCATCTCCTAAATAATTTCAGGATCTTAGATCTTGAGAAGGAAACATTAGATAAGCTAGGCAGGTATTAATAGCCTTGAAGCTTATTGAGGTGGGAACTCCATCTCCCGATCAGTTTTGAATCCCACTTGCATTTTTTCTGGTAATATTAGAAAGCTAAAATACCAGCTCTGCCCATCCTTTGACCTCCTTGGAACACTTCTGGCCTTTGGTGACGACATGGCATTCTGGTCTGTCTAACAATTAGAATATTACATACAATTCTCACTTCCCTTAAGATTTAATACAGTTGAGCCGGCCAATCACCTAGCCAGGAGTCTATCTTCCAGTAAAGCTGATTCACTTAAAGATATGCTAAAGTGATGGGAGGAATAATTATTCCTTTAATAAGATGACATATTTCCCCCAAAGTTCTTCCCCATAGAATCAACAATGTAGCCTGCCCACTGTTTTGAGTTAAAAGTGTAACATATCTCTCTCTCTCTCTCTCTCTCTCTCTCTCTCTCTCTCTCTCTCTCTCTCTCTCTCTCTCATACTGACCAGACACGTAAACTTCTCTGGAAGTTTCTGTTTTTCACTCTTCTTCACCCCTCCTCTTCTGCCATATAGCTGCTAGCCACCTTCATGGCAGAAGGGTCCTGCTTCCTCAGACCCTAACTAACAGGAGCTTTGGCTCCTCTGCACCTTCTCATCTTGGCATCTGTTGAGGTTTACAGCTTGCCTGTTTGCTTGTTTTCCCTCAAACTTTAATAAAATTGTTCTGCAACTTTCTTCCAACACTATTTTTAAATTATTTTATTAATGAGACTACAAAACTAAAATGGGAACCCCAATTTCCCTAATTATACTTAAAATATATATGTACTGATAAACTGTGTTTTTTTTTATTGCTTTATGATTTATTTGTATATGGTAGCCAGGAGGTAATGTCTGCTCTTCCAACCAGAAATCTCTTAGCTGATAATATCTCTATAAAAATGTAAAATCTAACAGAAAATTATAACATAAAGTACTGTATGGTTTTGAAATGTCTTTTGGATTAAAGTGTAAATACTTTTGTGATATTTACTATATATTTTTCAGGATTGATTTCATTGGAAATTAGAGGTCCGAAAGTAAAATTAATAGGAAAGGTTGTTTTTCTTTCTTCTCACTGAATTAAGCCGAGCATAATGCAAATATTTTTTAAATGATTAAGGCTTACTCTTCACATGATGTAGTGCATTTCTGATGTAAACGGTAAGATGTGAAGAGCCAAAGGTAGAAATCCAGTCTGGGTGCACACCCTAGAGAAACCAGTGACCTTGGAAAACTACCATCCATCCTCCACTTTCCTTTCATTCTCAACATTACTTGCTCTAGCTACCATGTAGAAAAAAGTAAAGAATGATGTATTTAAAAAATGAAAGAGAGATTCTAAATGTTCTTGAAAATGAAAGCTATAACAAAAGAAGGTTTCTAAAATAACTACATAATTACACAACTTGTGTAAAATGCCCCCAGAAGGACCCTTTCCTTTATTCATTTAGAATTGTGTAGCTGTATGCACACTTGTGTGTTTGTGTGTGTGTACGTGCATGTTTATCCAATATTACTTGCCACTAGCTACATGATTTCAGAAGACACTCATATTTTCATGAGAAGTATAGTACTGAAATTTAGATTATCTAAGCCTATTTTTTTAAGTGAAGAGTAACAGTGATTAACTTATTTAATTGTTACTATCTAGAAATAAAAAATAAGCAAATTATTGCAAGCCTCCAAAGAGTTGTTATGCTTAGAATTAGGGTTCAGGTTGATCTCTTTAATATTGCAACAAGCTCACACATCATTAATCACTTAGAAGTGGCCCCAGGCCATGGTAAATGGATGGCCTAATAAATCAGACTTGATGTTTGCTATTTCCAAATTATTGTCAATAAGTAGAGTAAGGAGGTGACAATTCAATAACTAATGCTTATAAGCTGGACTTTTGTTTTTTTTTTTATTTTAATCAAGAACATGAGCAGCAGGAAGGTGAAACAGCATAATATGTATAATTATAGACACATGCATGAAGACAGTAACAATCACTGTAAGTGATGTGTTCATTAAAAAGACCTCACAATTATTATTATGTATGAGTTACTCCAGAGTAGAAAATATTGTTTCTAGTTGCTGTAACTGTGTGTATGTAATGAAAAAATAGGGCTCAATATTTCTTTTCATGCTTTATGAATAAGAAATAATAGCAGTGGAATTTTTAGGAAGATCATGATAAAAGATGGATGGGATTTGAGTAAAATGGACTCTAGTCATGGAAAATGCACACTGTGAAAATAGGATAGACAAGGAATTACAAAGAAAATTTAAAGTTAGCATGTTCTCATGGTCCTGCATAACTCTAGAAAAGCACAGGACCTAGATGGGAGAACATAAAAATAAGGATTGGCATTGCTGGACAAAATCAAGTGACTCAGAGAGAGAGAGAGAGAGGTGCACTCTTCAAACAAAATAGAGTCAGGATGGGTATACCTCAAGGAGCCAAGGATGAGACATAAAACAGGAGGAAATGCCAGTGGGGCCATGATACCGACTACCTCAACTTCCTCACATCTTCAATAGGACTGAGAAGGAAAACAGAATCAGTGCATGAGCTAAAAAGTGCAGATTAAAATACTCGATCATTTTGGTGTGATTGGTGATTCTGGCTAAGAAAAATGTTGATTGAGAGTGAGACACTCACATTTGCACCCCAGCAAAACTATAGGGAATATTTTACAATGGGAGCTGTCAAAATTTCAATGGCCTGTTGAAGAATTGGGTCCCAGTACTTCCTACTCCATGATGGTTAGAAGAACCAGAAGAGCAACTTCAGATAAAGCCATAATACTTATGTAGACACGGAGGGTAGTTCCACACTACTTTTAGTACTAACTACAGAACTCCAGGAAAATTTCTAAATCCCTGTTAATTATAGTTACTTTATCCATAAAATGGGAACAATGATAATATATTCATAAGAAAGGCCTGGATTACATCAGCTACAGAAAGTAACCACTTTACAAAATCCTTATACTTAGTAGAAACTATTAATATAAAATACTCAGATATCAGGAAAAACTTAATTTGTAGAGAGTCTGATTTATCCTATGGTTCATGTATTTTAGCCATTTGATACCAAGGGGAAAATACCTCATCTAGAGTGATAATATTTATGGAATTAATAACTTCTGGAAGCCATTAGATACCCAAATTCTATTTGCCAAATAAGCTTGAAACCTACCTCGGAGTTTTCTCAACTTCATCCCTCCCTTCTGGGCCATTGTTATGTCTTCTGCTAGGAGAACAAGAACAACGGAACCTAACTAGGGCTGTTGGGAAATGTAGTTTTAGTTATATACTAAGACTTGTTCTCTGACAGAGAAGATGAAAGAGATGAGTGAGCCAAGCCCTCTTAAGAACCCTGCTGATTTCCATTAGCCCCTGCTTCTTTGTATCAATGTCATTTCTTCGTAGGCTGCACAGCTTTCAGTACTTTGCTGTCACTGCAGAGGCAGCGAGGCAATAGCTACTCATCCTCATGCCGAGACACATAAGCCTAAGTTTTCCTCACAGTATTTTCTATTTAACTGTAATCAAAGGCCCATACCAGCCGTGTTTCTGTAAACAGATTTATAGTAGGCTCTTCAGTGGGAAACACTGTTATTTTAATTGATTTGTAAATTACACACACACACACACACACACACACACACACACAAAACTACCACCACCACCACACCACACCACATTCAAAATGGTTATAATTAGAGCACAATATGACCCAGTCTTCATTAATGGGGATCCATATTGCTGTCATTATAAATGTCACTTTTCAGCACTGTGTCTCTTACCAAACAGAACTCATTTTGAAATGGCAGTTTCATGAAAAACTTTATCCATTTGTCCAAATGGTATTTGGACAAGGGAAGCAGTTTTCCTTTCTGGGTTCATTTTCAGGTTGTTAGCCTAACCTAAAATAGAGTTTCTTTAGAAGTCTGCCCGAATGTTTAGTCAGAACAGAGAGAGGACAGCTGAGTGTTGAGTGGTAGTGTTACATTGAGTGAAGACACGACTGTAAATAACTCTGCAGTTTGGAAATGAATGATGCTTTTGACAGAGATGATTATGTCGTATTGACAACCTTGATGTCAAATGCGGAGTGAAAATAGGAGATTGACTATCAGCAGTTTCCACCAGTGATCACTTGAAATAGCTTCTGAGAGATAAAGGAGCCATAATGAATGCACGCCCCCACCGCTCCACTTCCACTGTCTCCCTTCCCTCAGAGCTAGCTTAGTCCAGCTCCACTTTGGGGGAAAGGATCTAGTGTTCACACTTCATCAAAGGAGGATCAAATGCTCTTAGCTGCTGCTTTTTAAGTTAATCGTTTCCAGGGCATCATTAGTCACCCGGCCTCCAAACAAGGGAAACCAAAATACCCTAGAAAAGAAGTCAAGCCCTGACTTCTATGGAAGAAATTACAATTTCAAGTTAAACCTGACATATCTGAAATAGGGCCTTTGTAATAAAAACCTCACATGGGGCTCTTAGCAGTCTTCAAAGTCATTGTTCACATAACTGCTAAATACTGCCTTACATTTCAGGGCGGGGCCTGGTAAGCCCTCTAGCTTGGAAGTAATGTCCTGTGTTGGGAGAGTCTTGATGAATGAATAATTTCTTCCATACCCCTCTCTCCATTCCAGTCATGTGTTGTGTTCTTGGGGCTCTTGACAAGTATTTTTATTATATAGACATTGTTCTTTTAAATACCTTCTGTGAGTGCATAAATTCCTTGACATTCATATTTAAACACGTAAATGATTTTTCATATTTATTAAAACCAGAATCAACATAAAAACTGGCAGGCTGCATTCATATTGTAGAGCTAGGCAAGTAATGTCGTCTGTGTGCATCTGCGAGTCGCTCTGTGTGCTGTGACATATGTGGCGTGGGGGGGAGTTTCTGAAGGAAAGCATGTCTATGGGAAACACTTGGCCTCGTTCTCAGGAGTTCTGATGGGCTGTGTGCATTGGCATAATGCAGACTGTAGAAGCTCATGCCACCTTTGTAGCAGTTGCCACGTGACAGTGATGGATAGGCCTTCTCACTGGAAGATATGTTTCTTAGGATATGAGGAGATAGTAAATTCTTTTGTTGTTGTTCTGAAATACAAGTGACATGCACATGTAATTTTCACACACTAAAGAAAGTATCTGGGGGCCAGAGAGCTGGCTCAGTGGTTAAAAGTGAGTACTACTCTTGCAGATGACCTGAGTTGGGTTCCTAGCACTTACAATAGGCAGTTGACAATGACCTCTAACCCCAGCTCCAGGAGATCAGATGTCTTCTTCTGGTCCCTGTGAGCACATACTCTTATGTGCACACATACACACAGACACATTCAAATACATGCATACACATAATCAAATATACAACAAAACTTTTATAAAATATAGTAAAATTTGGAGCTTTAACTCTTTAAAACAGGTAACCTTATATGAAGTGTGCTTATTTTTATAAGTTTTTGTTGTTTTTAATTTTTTAAAAAATATTTTCTGTATACATTTACATTATTACACACATATATAAAATTAGTTACATGTAATTCTTTTTAAAATATATTTTATTAATTTATTCATATTACATCTCAATTGTTAACCCATCCCTTGTATCCCCCCATTCCTCCCTCCCTCCCACTTTCCCCCTACTCCCCTCCCCTATGACTGTGACTGAGGGGGACCTCTTCCCCCTGTATATGCTCATAGGGTATCAAGTCTCTTCTTGGTAGCCTGCTATCCTTCATCTGAGTGCCACCAGGCCTCCCCATCCAGGGGACGTGGTCAAATATGGGGCACCAGAGTTCATGTGAAAGTCAGACCCCACTCTACACATAATTCTTAAAGTTCAAAATGTTGCGGCGAGTTCACTCTTTGAATCTCTCATGCAAAAAATGTGGTGTGAAATGAGCAACCAAGACCATCTAAAGGGAGAATCCAAAGATGCATTTTCATGAAAGAAAATAACCTATTGACTATGTGACAGAGCTAATACTTTGTTTAATCAAAAAAGAATCTTTATCCATAACCCTTATTTCCATCATATCTTTAGACTTTGCAATACTGATTATTCCTTAGGTTTTTGTTCTTGAAATTTTCTGATTTTGTGGTAGTGATCACTCTTTGGGATTTTGTTGTTGTTTAATTTTGCCTTGCTGTTTCTTGCTACAGGGTCTCACAAAGCCAAGTATGACCTCAAACTGAATTGAGGATTAGCATGAACTATTGACTATCCCAAGTTCTACAATTGTAGATGTGTGCTACTATGTCAGGTTTTATTGGTTGTCAATTTCTGTCTACTACAGCTATTATAGCAAGAATATGTAATGAATTACCCCCAAAAATCTTATGTTAAAAATAATTTTGTTTGCCTTTGTTAAGTACCAGACATTGTTATCCATGGATAACCACAATAAACCACTCTGGCTAATAATACAAAAAAAAAAGGAAATAATGTTTTAAAATATAATTAAAATTTTACCTGTGCAACTGAGCCTTAAGAGCTGACTTTGTTATAACATTATAACTCATACTTTTCATAAATCAAGAACAGTGGGATCTAGAGGACTAGTCCTAGTCAGGAATATTATATAAAGGTTAATTTCAAATAGACATAGTATGTTTGTTTTCATGTCTTTAATAATGTGTGACCATTAGATTTGTGTGAGTTCCTAGTAACATAAAAAATATTTTTGTGAAAGATTTGTATGATTATATAAAAACATGAAAACCATTCATCATTGCAGATATTATCATTTTAACCCTAGTTCTCTGGGCTGATTTTGTTTGCTGCAATAATATTATAATAATAATGATAATGATAATAATAATAATAATAACTAATTAACTAAATTAGTCAACTAAATTGCTCTGTGTCTGGGGCCCATCTAGCTCTAAAATGTATTCATTTTAATTTGGATTTTATTTTAAAATTTCATTTTAATGGAATCACCCAAATACGATGCTTATGAAGAACAACAATTACCAGCATAGAATGATAACCCAGAGAATACATACAATAGTGGCATGCATACCTTGATGGTAACCAACAACTCACTAGTTTGACCAAAGGCTCATTGAACAAGAGGGAAACCATGTTTGGTACTAAAAATCCAGCCAGCTAGTCACCACTAGCAAAGCCATAGATCCTGGATGTGAACTTACAACCACCATTTTACTATGCCACCATAATTCCTAACCACATTCTATATCTTTATCCTTATACTTATAGAGAAGGATGATTCTCACCCCTCATCAAAGAAACTTCTCTTTACAACAAATGGAGACTATTACAGAAAACCACAATTGGTCATAATTCAGAGAACAAGAGATAACAAGTTTCAAAAGTTTCAACTGATAAATCTACAACACAATTTCTGCACCTAAGGCTCAGAGGGGGAGGAGAAAGTTTTCTGTGAGATTGTGTCTCCTAGAAATGTCATAGATGCTATACCAGGAAATATTACCAACATGACTATCTAAACATGACCCGAACAGGAAGTACACCAATGGACGTTCTAACAAGGAAGAAAGAAAGTTTGTGGAAGCCTCAAATTTAGGCAAAGAACTATAGTAGACTGGGAATCCTGAGAGTGGGATAAATAGTCTGTGTCAGAGAAAAGTCCCCCAATTTATTTTCCAATACCAAATGATCAGTCCTGAAATCATACACATCCAGATAATATTATATAGACAGAGCAGGCTGTATTAATGTTTTTAGGAATACATAAATACATATAATAACAATAAAGAAAAATGGTCCATGAGTTTGAAAGACAGCAGCAGTATGTGTGAGAGAAACTTGAGGAGGGGAGAGGAAAGAAAACAGGAACACAATTTAATTATATTATAAACTTTAAATATAAAATATTGTAAAAATGATATCCATGTTTTAATTTATGTTACAGAGAGAATCAAAGTGCCACCTGCTAAGATACATAAAACCAAAGCAGCAGGTTTAGGGCAAGAGTGGGGGGGCAGTCAAGATATAAGTTTTGGGTTCCTAAGTATGAGGCTCCTGATGAATTTCCAGATGTGAAGGCATGGAGATGCTTTATTTGGAATAGTGATCCACATGTAACCTACAAAGTTAGGAGCTGTAATCCCCAAGAGGATGGCACCAACTTAACGCATGAGAATGTTTCATATTATCATTAAGAAATTGCAAAATGATAAATTAGGTTGGGTGACAAGGAACACAAAAATGAAGTCATAGATGAAGACGTAGCCATGGTGGGCTTCATTATAAGGATGCATTCTGTGCATTTCTTAGGGAAGACCTTGTCTCAACCACGCTGGCCTGCATAACATACTTCTATTATTTTTCTGAGGATTTTATGCTTTGTGAAATGTAAAAGAAATGTATTGTCTGATCTACCTGATGGTAAAAATAAGATAATAGAAACACTATGCTTAAAGAAAATTATAAAAATCACCATTTGGCAAAGATCACTCCTGGGTCAGAATCTTTCTAAAGTCAAAATACGTGCTCAAAGTTGCCTCCTGCTTATCAAATGCCCCATTTTAAGACATCCAGTTGAATATGAATGTGACTTGGAATTATGGCAATTCAAATACAGACACAATGCCTTTTCATGTTAGGAATGAAGCCTGATGTGTTTCTGGCTGTGTGTGCTTGCTTCCTTTCTTGGCTAAGTACATCTATGCATCGTTTCACAGAAGTAAAACCGCTCGCCAGTGAGATACCTTAGATTGTGTGTTCATTTTCTTGAAACCCTCCACCCATTTCTGTTATCCTTGAGGCACCTCTCTCAGAAACCACCTGTGTAAAACTTCTTATTTTAGACTATGCTTTGAGATCGAGAGAGAGAGGAAGTAAAGAAGCAGAGCTATTATCAACAAAGTATGAGAATGAAGGGCCAATTATGTCATAGAAGAAAGCGGATCATATTCTTTCATGCTGCCGAGGCAAGCTGTCATAAAATTTATTAGTGGCCCAAGAAAGAACTAGAATAATGGGGATGCAAAAAAGAGGATCGTGGAGAGTGATGGAGTTGTGCTTGGAATTGAAGGAAGGCTAAGAAATTTCAAGTACAAGGAGGCATATGAGGTCAAAGGGAGTTTTGTTCTGATTTACATATTTCAAAATGTGAAACATACCAGAGCATACAAGACTGTTGACTGAATTTGTTTCATCACATAGAGATACAAAAGGAAACAAAAGAGAAAAATATTTTAAAAAGCTGTTACTCAGAAACACTGAAAGTGATTTTGAAAAGAATGCTATCTTCTCTAAAAGAAAGGAACATGGTTATATAAGTGTAGTGACTGTAGATGATGACTTAGTCATGAGAAGAAGATAATGTGATAGATATTGAATGTCTTCCATATTCTCAGTGAACTGAGGTCAATATCCTTTTAAGAAGAAAATGGAGTAGACAGTTCTAGGAACATGGAAAACTATGCAGTCACTCTAAATGAGCAGGATACGTCAAGACTCTGTGAAACCTTTTGACACCAGTGATCATTAATTCACCCTGAGCCTAGCTGCTGGTTTAGGGTTTTTTGTTGAGCAGTGCTCAGTTTCAAAGCTGCTGGCTGTGATGGTAGCTTGGATTGCCAACTTGAGATAAGCTAGAATCATCTGGGAAGAGGGTACCAGAGAGGAATTGTCTAGATCAGGCGGGCCTGTTGGAATGTCTGTGGTATATTACTTTGGTTGCCTTAATTGATGTGAGGAGACCCAGCCTGAAAGCAGGTGTCACAATTTCCAGGCTTTGGGCTCTGGATTATGTAAGAGTAGAGCCAGTGGAGGCAAGGCATGAAGCAGCACATTTTCATTTCTCTCTGCTTTCACTTGTGTAGGTGCTGTGACTCGCTGCTTCTGTAGCCTGCCACTGTGAAGCTCCCAGAATGATGGGCCTAGAATTGTATGTTTAAACACATCTTTTCTCCCTGTGTTGCTTTCTGTTAGGATATTTTATCACAGCAATGGAAATGAAACTTGAACACTGGCCCAGAGGAAACACATGCTTGAATTCATCATGGTGTTGGGAAGGTAGATGTGATCGAGGAGGAAAGGGCTTAGATCATTGAGAGCCTTTACAAGTGATTATAAGGAGGCTCTGTGGGACATGCACAATGGAAGGAGGGAAGTGAATTCTTGTGGGGATCAGTAAAATCAAAATGAATTGATAAGAAAAACAGATTACTGTTCTCTGTGAGGTTAAAAGATTATTGTAGCTCATAGGGTATCAAGTCTCTTCTCGGTGACCTGCTGTCCTTCCTCTGAGTGCCACCAGGTCTCCCCCTCCAGGGGACATATACAGGGGGAGGTAATCCCTCTCAGGAACAGTCATAGGGGAGGGGAATAAGGGGAAAATGGGAGGGAGGGAGGAATGGGAGGATACAAGGGATGGGATAACCACTGAGATGTAACAAGAATAAATTAATAAAATTTAAAAAAAAAGATTATTGTAGCAACTGTTCCAAAGGATACAAAGGACCAGAAGGAAATAAGATCTAGGACAGAATGAGTTTTCTTTTGCTATTTTTTAAGTGTTTTGTTGAACTTTTTATCTATGTTCAACAACAGGTTTCATTATATTTTCATTCATGTATATAATATATTTAATTATGTTAACACACACACACACACACACACACACACACACACATTATTCTCTCTTGTCTCCATTCTACTCTTTTGCTAATGCCTTTCCTCCTCCCAACTAGTCCCACTTCTACGTTCAAATATTTTGTGTATGCGCGTGTGACCTAATGGGATTCACTAGGTTGTCTACAGAGGCCTGAGTGAGTCTTCATTTACAGCATCATGGGCCCCTCACCAATGACTACACTGATGAAGAAGTGCCTCTCCCTACAAACACTTAACTGCATATGAATCTTCAGGAAGGGGTACATCCTAATGGCATAGGTTTTGGAGGTTAACTCTGCTAGGAATTGCAGCTTTTTAATTTCTATAAATTATTCCCTAGCCTATGACAATTTATGTAGATGTCAGCGGTTCCCAGCCCTACTTGTCCACAGGTAGTGGCATGAGGCCCATGATCAAAACTATGGGTCCTAGGGAAGGGGAGCAAGGCAAGAGTGGATGGGGATAGAGACCTCAGGTGGTGGTGAGCTTGGGAGAGATAGACTTCTCAGGGGAGAGCTTCAGTAATACAGCTCATTTAATCAGGGGGAGCAAAGGCTATTTAATCCTTTGGGGAGTGGGTAGAAGAATTTAGGATGAGTGTACACCTTTGGCCAGGACCAAGATGCTGGGAATGGTTTCTTTGCGTGAAGAGGAATTGCAGGTGATTACTGAACATACGCTTAAAAGGAGAGAGTTTCACCTGTTACCTGGTCACCAGGCTAAATAATCATCTCAAGGATGGCAGAGGTGGGAACCATAAGGCTACATACACCAGGACATGCAGATGCAGGGGCAAGGAGAAAGCTGTCCTACTCCTGCCAATCTCAGGATGATTTCCAGAGTTCGACCCAACTGGACCGACTCTTGCTCTGGGCAGCCTCCTCTGGTCTCAAAATTCCTGGGTCCTACAGGGGTAAAATACATTTCTTTTATTTCATTTTTACATTATGTATATCAGTACTTTGTCTCCATTTATCTATGTGAAGTATGTGTGTGCCTGCTGCCCAAGGAAGACGGAAGGTGATGCCAGATTTCTTGGAACCTGGAGTTATAGACAAAGTTATTGATGCTTGTGAGCTGCTCTGCAGGTATTGGAAACAACCTGGGTCTTCTGGAAGAGAAGCTCGTGTTTTTAACCTTTGTCTCATATGTCTAGTCATGACATTTTCTTCATTTTGAAATGAGTGCCTTTTTAAAAAATTATCAAAGGCACCTTTTTTAAGTGAGCCCAAGTTGCCACATAGCCTGGATCCATAAGGCATAGTATAGAGCTCAAGCATTGGCACTGGATTTTTGACATCCACTATGTTGAGGAAATCTTGATACTGAACATAAATATCATTATTGCCTCATGGGAATTTGTAATATCCAATTTCTGAGATGGACCTCATTGAGCCCTATATATCAAGCCATTGAAAGCCATGGGTGTTCCTCTGCATATGTGCCATTTACCGAAATGGCTTCCTCTATTCTCTTACATTCTTTCTTCAAAGGCTATGTGAAATCTGGCTTCTGTGTGGTATCCAGATTGACCATTCCTGACCTTCCGTGCATTTGCTAGTATATTCATCTTCTCTGCTTAAAGAGAAATTTAATCTTAAAGTATTTTTGGTCATGTTTTATTATAATAATTTATGGACATGACTGTCTCTTTCCTTGTCTGTGAGGTTTTGAAGTCAGGAAACATGTTTATTCATCTTCATGTTTTTAATGTCTAGCCCAATTCCTAGCATATTTCAAGTGTTAAGCAAATATTTGTTTTAAAAAATAGAGACATGTACTGATGTAATCCATTTATCTTTCTATAAATCATGCAGTCTTCACTGACAACCAGGATCCTATTAAATAACATTTAAAAAGTTAAAAGTGTGTTTGGTGTATCTTCCATTGTTGACTGTTGAAGAAGACTGTTAGCACACATATTTGCATACTGATGTAGCGTTATCATGTGGGACGTGGGACTCCTGAGCTGTTATGAACTGACATGGTGTAGGAGGTAAAAAGAAAGCATGTGTAGTGATGGGGGCGGGTATGCAGCCTTTCCCAATTTATGAGAGGGCCCACGAGCAGAGATTCAAATGTAGAATGGCAATCAGATTAAAAGGGCTGATGAGATCCTAAATACATCCTTCAGGCCATCGGAGGCCCCAGGGGAGCAATCTTGGGAGGACTGCAGGCAATTGAAGGCAGGGAAAGCTTGGCCTCCCACCACTAAAATAATAAGAGATAAATGAAACCCACTTATCTGATTTCAAAATTGTATCTGGACATAGAAGCTTCATATTATTTATTTATACATGGTGATATCAAGATCTGTCTACCGCCACTCCAAAGGGAACTCTTAAATAACCAAATAAAATGTTAAGGGGTTTCTCTTCTTCTTTCTTCCTTTCTTCCTTTCATTCTTTCCTAGAGATATTATTAAGGGAAAAAAAGCACAAAGGGTTTCCTAATACAATTTATGAGGAATAACAAGTATGAGTTGCTTTGTTCTATTTAATATAGAAAAATCTCACTTTTTATTGAGCCCATTTCTATGTGCTCTCTGTAAGAACCTGGAAATAAAACATCTTCAAAATGAAAAACTCCTTCAACCAAGACAATTTTGACCCCAAATCAGTACCTAAATGTTTATATATTCATCCTTAATTGGAATTTATAATAAACACTTATTTTTAAATCTTTTTAACTACTCCTGGTTAGTATGTATTCTAGACACTTGCATAGATGCTTTTAATAGTGTCAATATTACAGCAGCACCAGCTTTATTTTGACTTTAAAAATATTTTTTACTTTTAACATAGTAGCTTAAACTATTGAATCTGTAAACAGATTTAGGAAAATGATGGGTAAATGATGGATCTCCTCCCACACAGAGAAACCAAGGAAGACAATTTAATTCATCAGTGGCCATAGAATGCAAATAACTGAGATCAGATATATGAAAAATCAAGGGCAAATTAATTAAATTAAATACAAAATTAATACAAAATATAGATCTGAGTGCATAGAGCCAGTAAGTAGATATTTATTTACCCATTATGTATGTATGTATCTATGTATGTATGTATGTATGTATGTATGTATGTATGTATGTATATACAGACCTAAAACATTCTAGGTTTTAATCTAAGAGAATATGTTTTCTGTACAGTTTTAGAAATAAGACTAGCCATAGATATAAACAGAAATTAAGAGAGAAAATACTAAATAAAAAGATAAAAGGGGTGAGAAACAGGAATGGTGTAGAGAGAGGAACTATATAGTTGAAGTCCCCAGGATCCTAACAACAATCTCAAGAACACACCACACAGCCTCTACTCACTTGCCACTGTTTTAAATAGAAGCCAAAGAAGGCCTCGAGTAACAATGTTCACAATCTGCCTTATGTCAAAGAATACTGATAATATTTATCTATAGACCGGGTCCAGAAATCATGTTATGTGGAATGAACATTGATGATAACAAAAGCCAAATATTTCAAGCTGAGAAGCAGAGGAAATAGACTTTAGCCTTTTTAATGAACTGGAGAGAAATAGAAAATGAAGTCAAGTATCTTGGAAAAAACTCCCTAAATTTAAGTTATTCTGAGTAGAGTAATGGCGATCCTCCTGACCTCAACTTGCTTTTCTCACATTACTGGCTTTCTGCATTCTGGATCACTTTTAACTGCCAAGTCATGGAGTTTTCACTGGATCCTCACTGCTCTTTTCTATCAGTCACTGCTTTGTGTTTACTGAAGACATAAGCATCCCCTGGGTATGTTCTCTATCAATTCCACTAATGTCCTAGACAATTTCATATGCCTGTGAATGATGTTAAGCATCCTTGCTTCACATCAGACAAGATGGTCCTTGGCTTCTTTACTCTTTAGTCAGTGAACCCATAGCTAAGAATGTTGTTCACCCAGAACATTCTAGTCTATTCAAGTCACTGAAATGAGAGAATTAGTGTGTGGGTTACCTAGCATTCAGTGCCTGAGTGCTCCTTCCTTCTGTGTGGAACTCTTTGCCTTTGGGACCCTACAGAAGTTTTCCCAGCTCATCAACTGAGGACAATGATTCTTGGTTGTGTGTATTGAGCACCATGACCTTACTCCAGAGCAAGGAACAGCTAACTTCATGACCATGCAATACCAACCATTAAGTAATCTAAATGTCAGTCATGTTCGCCATCATACCATTTCACTAAAGCTTGGAACGAGTCACCTTACCTTAGAATGGCTCTCCTCCACTTGGGCTTCACTGTTCTTACTCCCCCGCTCTCCTTTCTCCCTTCCTCAGTTTTACTCTGTTTTCTCTTCACTATGCTGCCACACATTTCTTTACTAAACCCTGGTTTGTTGTTTTAACTCCATGCTCTGCAATGTCATCTCTCCTTTTATTGCTTAGTCCTTCTGCCACCTGTGTGCTATAAAAATTAACTTAAATTAAACCTACAATCCACCTTCTTTGATCTCACAGCCACCCAAGTTTTAGAAATATCTAAAGAAAATCAAATAAGCATACCATTTGTTACAAGCCTTGATATAGCCTGCTAGGTTTTACAAGACATTGGCCAACTCCCTTGCCCCTTATTACTGTAAATTCTTAGGAATCTCCTAGAGGTTACCTCCCTGGATATTCCCTTCATAGTCACAAGACATTTAACTACACTTTAGAGGGAAACATGAGGTTCTGGCAGGAATGTACTCACCTTCATATTTTGGACTTCCAGATTATTCCATGTCAAATTTTTTTATTTCTCTTTTCATAGAAGAAGGAAGAAAATGGCTTCTGTTACCCAAGGCCTAAGCCCTTTCTCTTTTTCTTTCTTCTTTTGGTTTCTTTTCATTATTCCATCATTTTTCACTTTTTTCAGATTCTCTTTCATGAATGATTTTAATCTCCTGCTATAGTGAGTCAATTTTCTAAACTTGAGTTGAACTTACTTAAGACAGACAGCAAGCCAAACCCTAAGACTCTTATTTCCACCCTAGAGTTTTCATTTTAGCTCTTCAACTCCCATGGGTGTCTTTTTTTTCTGAAGCTGTACATGTGAAGGGCATCAATGGCTTCCAATTTGTGAAACACAGTGGACATTTTTTGGCTTTATCCAACCAGCACATGATACTGTTGACTGCCCATCTCACACACCCACATGTGACAAGGACTGATCTATCTTCCTTTCCTTAGAAACACACTTTAGCTTCGTTGAACACATCTGTCCAATAAGGCACTTTCACCAAGTATGCTGTTATGTTGTGTTCCTTCGTATGCTCTCGTTCTGAGTAGCTGTGTATAAAAATGGCTTAATAGTTCTCTACAGAACATTTCCTCTACCTACAGAATATCTCCAACTGGCTATAATGATGATGAAAAAAGTTAATAGTGATTATTAATGTTATGCTCATTTCTAAGAACTCTTGTGTTTTCTGTTTTCTTTTGTTTGCAGAAAGTTGGGGGCTTCTGTCTGCTGATGCAAGCTAGTAGAAGTCAGAAGCATCTAGCTCTTCTCCTGGCCATGCTTCATGTCTCTAGGTAGAGGTCACAGATGCTAAAGCTTCCAGCTCCTTAGGCAGATTCTGCAGATCTCAACTCAGGTTGTTAGGTTCGCACATTAAGTGGTTTATTCCCGGAGTTATGTCCCCAGCTTTTTTTTTTTTTTTCGTATATTAACCACTCTTATCAAAATCCCTTCATTCTCTCTGTTCTTTCATGTTTACAGAGTAACGTCCTCCTGTCTCACAAAGATTCAGCAACAAAGGTTTTGAATTCATCTTAGCTGACCCTAGAACTGCATTAAACTTTTCATATGTGCATACCCTACAAATTGCATGATGATAAACCCATGCAAACATTCACAGCAGCATTTACAGCAGGAGCCAAACCTAAGAACTTGAAATCATTCTGGTCCCACCATTCTCCCAGGATCAACGACCAATAAGCTCTCTTCCCACAGACCCTGATGCCACAGCTGTGCTCTTCCAGAGCAGTGCCTCTGGACCCACTTCACTGTGTTGGCTTCTTATCACCTCCTGGTATTTGTGCTCTCCAGTTGGTCCCTAGGAACAATTCATCTTCTAACACCACACATCTGATCACATTTTCCTTTGATAAATCCTTAATGATCCCTTATCTCCTGCAAAGGACTTCTCAAGGTTGAGCTTTGTCATGAACTCAGTAAATACTTCCCGAGTAGGCACTTGAATCCCCCCAGAGACATCTCCAAGGTTCATTGGCCATTATTTGGTTAGCCTTTCACATAAGCTGTTTGGAACACAATTTTACATTTTCTTGTATCTATTAATGAGCACACTAATGAAAGTGAGTTCCACGAAAAGCTATTGTCAGCATTTACTGAAAGCTCAAATCTGACAAATGTTACAAGGAATTAATGGTTTAATTGAAATTTCTCCGTGGTCTACTTATTTGGTTTTTTCAAAACTTCAGTAATTTGAATAATGCAGGGGAAGGAGGTCTGTAAATGATTATGGTTATGTGTTCACGTAAACACTGCTTTTCACAACAATTTTCTGTCAAAATATATGACCAGATATTTGAAAAAACTCTGCTCAAAGATAGCCTAAGGGAGGTAAAAGACATCCAGCTGGTAGACACCACATCTGGAATATTTTTCTCTTTATTCCCTTCACCTATTATACCTATTTGGCCTGGCTTAGGAGACAAATTATATGGTATATGGTAATATTTGTCTTAATAAGGAAAAGTTGCTATAGAGATTCCTTTTTCCTGTGGAGAGACAAATTCTGTTGAGTTTTTCCACTAAGAAATGGCATCTACCCACCACATGCATTCATTTCTTTCTCCCATTCCTCAAGCTTTAGAAAATGACATAGGGATATATTTTAATTTCCCTATTGGAGTTTCAGGTCTTCAACAACACAGAGATGCCTGCCATGCAATGAGATGGCTATTTATTTACTGGTGGAATCTATTTGTCGGAATGGAAACCTGACCAATAACAACACAGAAAAACAAAACCTGAGGTTGAAAAAGCATGATTCTCCCTTCACCCTCCATCCTACCACCCACTCTCTCTCCAGAGTCTCCTCCCAGGAACCTTGAACAGCTGGTTACCCATCTCATTTCCCTCATGGCTCCGTGTTGGCTCTGAAAGTGCACTGCATATTTGCTAGAACATTTGATTTTCTTCCATAAGACAGGAGAGAAAGAAAAAGTACTGTGTATTGTTTTCCTTGAGGTCTACTGTGTGTGTGTGTGTGTGTGTGTGTGTGTGTGTGTGTGTGTGTGTGTGTGT
>OU015742.1:33419680-33442852 GCA_907169655.1 Acomys percivali | reverse complement strand
GGTCTGAAAACCACTCTTTGTGTGATGCATTCTCTGACATGGCTTTTCAAATAAGCAATACCCAAATTCATATAATCTACACAAATATTCCATAGAATATGTCATGTACCCCAAAACAACTCTAGAGGAGACTCTATCTATTTTTAGTAATATTCTTTTTCTGGAGTAAGTAGTTTGTTTTCTAACGTGACTATTTTGTATACATCTGTTTAATTCTTTTCAGGAGACTAACCTTATCTCAACTTCAGAGTAGTCCCTCATCTAATAAACTTTTCTTCCTCATATTGGGACTGGACCAATGATGAACTGACAGTGCTGGAAATGAAATGTATTTGTTGGTCAGAAAATTGGGGAAATGAAGAACAGAAAGAGAGCTAATCTATTCCACCATCTTCTACAGCATCTTAAAATGAAAATGAGAGGGTAGATGGGGAGTAAGAGCAGGACTAGAGGTGGAAGTGAGGATTCAGCCATGAGGAGAGGTCCAGGAGACATCAAGAGAGAGCAGCTGGAACAGAGGAAGACATAAAAATAATTTCATTTGAGGTGGCCCTCATTCAGGCACTGGTTTCCAGCTTTTGTGGTCTGTCATCCGTGCTGGGGCGAGCTTTTGGTGATGCAGTTGCTTTTGAGTTATTTCGGCTCCACTCAAATTCTGTACCATTAAGAACTTGTACTTGGCATTGGCTACAACCGGCAATGGTGAGGACTGCTCTATGACCTCCATGAGTTAGTTCCTGAGCCCCAGCTCTGCCTGCAGTCCCAGAGACAGCATTCATTGGAAATTACCAGCAGAGCTCTGCCTGCAGTTCAAGAAGCAGCAGTCTTAGGGACTACCAACAGGAATGAGTGCTCCATATTCTTGCATACCATTTTGTGAGCCCCAGCTCCACCTATAGTCCCCAAAACAATAGTCATTGGAGAGTACCAGGAATGGTGAGGTCTTCCCTGTGCCCTCTGCTTGCCAGTTTTTAGGTCCCAGCTCTGAGTGCGATCTCAGAGGTGACAGCCATCAGAAACCACTAAAGGTGACAGCCATCAGGGAATATCAGGGACCTCCTAGTCTGCCAACACCAGGGACAACCAGATGGCTAAAGGATAGGATAAGAACACACTTAACAAGACCTCAGGCAATAAAGCTCCACCAGAAGAACTCAGTTATCCTACTACAAGCAGCTCTGGGCATCCTAACGCACCTGAGGTGCGGGAAAACAACATTAAATCTAATCTTATGAAGATTATGGAGGCCTTTGAACAGGAAATGAATAAGTCCCTCAGAGAAATAGAATAAAATACAAACAGGTAAAGGAAATGAATAAATCCCTTAAAGAAGTATGGGAAAATGCATGCAAACAGGTAAGGGAAATGATAAAACTGTTCAAGGCCTGAAACTGGAAATAGAATAAATAAAGAAAACACAATCTGAGGCAATCCTGGAGATTAGAAATCTAGAAAAGAGAACAGAAACTACAGACACAAGCATCAACAACAGACTACAAATGATGTAAGAGAGAATCTCAGGTATAGAGGATTTGATAGAAGAAATTGATACATCCATCAAAGAAAATGCTAAATCTATAAAGGTTTGTATCCAGGAAAATTAGGACTCTATGAAAGTACCAAACCTAAGAATGATATGGAGAGAAGGAGAAGAATCCCAGCTCCAAGGAAAATTTCTTCAACAAAATCACAGAAGAAAATTTCCCCAACTTAAAGAAAGAGATGCCTATAAATGTACAAGAAGCCTGCATAATGCCAAGTAGATTGGACCAAAAATGAATATCCTCCATTAAAACACTAAATGCACAGAGCAAATAAAGAATATTAAAAGCCACAAGGGATAAGGGCCAAATAACATATAAAAGAAGACCTATTAGAATTATACTAGACTTCTCAACAGGGACTTTAAAAGCCAAAAGGTCCTGAGAAGATGTCTTACAGTCCCTAAGAGACCATAGATGTCTGCCAAGACTCTTATACCCAGCAAAACTTTCAATCACTATAGATGGAGAAAATAAGATATTCCACGACAAAACCAAATTTAAACAATATCTTTTTACTATCCCAGCCATATAGAGGATACTAGAAGGAAAACTGCAACACAACAAAAATAACTAAACCTAATAAACCCCAGAAAATAAATAATTTCACACCAGCAAAAACAAGAGAAGCACATACACTCACACTACTACCAATATCAAAATTAAAAGAATCAACAGTCAGTAGTCATTAATATCTCTCAACATCAATGGTTATCAATTTCCCATTAAAAAGACACAGGTTAATACAGTGGGTATGAAAACAGGACCCATCATTCTGCTGCATGCAATAAACATACCTCAGCAACAAAGATAAAAATTACCTTAGAGTAAAGGGCTGGAAAAGATTTCCCAAGCAAGGCACCCAAGAAGAGAAGAGTTAGGGGACTAAATGAAGGAGTTGAAAGACAGTGGTATGTCTTCCATTCATCTGAGCAGGTTATTGTAGGTGTCATAAAGTAACCACAGAATATTAGAAATTTCACCGTAAGCACATCTGAGAATTGACTTGCTAACCATAGGATGGACTTCATGTGTATTCTTTTGTTTATCTGGCTGGGGGGATTATTATTCTATCTAGTGAAAACAGTCTGATTACTCTGAGATTTATGAAGTTTGTTCTAAGGAACTATACCAAACAAAGAAATGTATGGTTCAAGTGTATTGTTACTTAATTTCTATCAAAGTATTCAGACTGTTACAACAAAATACCATGATTAAAGGAGTTCACAAGAAACATAAACTTATCTCTCACCATAATGTACATGGAAGACAATAAGACCAAACAATAGGCAACCTAGTGTTCAAAGAAGACTTTCCTTCTGGTTCATCCAGTATAGTCCTGGCACAGTGGTTATCAACTGCTGTGACCCTTTAATGCACTTCATGTTGTGGTGACTCCCAACCATAAAATTATTTTGTTGCTGCTTCATAACTGTAATTTTTCTACTTTTATAAATCATAATGTAAATATTTTTGGAGAAAGAAGTTTGTGAAGGGGGTTACTACCCACAGGTTGAGAACTACTATCCTAGCAGGCCAGCAGCTTGCTATGCAGATCTTGGCCTTGAACTCACTGGTTGTGACAATCCTACTGTTTTTGCCTTCTGATTATATGTATGTACTGTCAAACCTACATATCACACATTTTTTAAACAATGACATTTCAAAAATTCACTGTTTGTGTGAAACCTACCACTGACATACTTGTCTGTTCTTCCTTAAAATAAAGTCAAACATAATTTCAGCCACGTGCACACTTCATTTTGTTTATGTGGATAAGGAAGTACATAGTTGCATCCTGTGAATTTTATTTTTAAACTACAGCTTATTTTGAATATTTTATAGTTCAGTTTTTGAAGAGGAACAATATATTTTATGACAATTTTGAGCTTTTCAGAATATTGGCTGCGGTTAAATCCTTATTAGGAAATTAGTCTCTTTCATATATATGAAATTCAAGCATAACATACCTGTGTTGATTGATGATAATATTAACTATTCAATGAGTATGTATTAAATACATTGCTTAAACTATGATAAAAATGACCAAAAGCTCAACCCAAATGAAGAATTGTCTATTTGATAAAAGAACATAAGCTTCCAAGTGAGTGGTGCTTCCTCAATTATACAACTGGACTCAAAATTTCCTGTTGATATGGGAACTAGACAATTTAAAAGCATGTTTCTTTTCTTACATGAACCTCTGGTCAATCAGTCTCACCTGACCGGGTTATAGCTCCATAAAAGGAAAATCTGAAGACTTTCTCTTTGTTAGTTTCATGTTTAAAGTAAACACCTCAAGCCCTTAAAAATGTTATGATTTTCTCTTAAAACTCTCTAATATCATAACTGCACTAATAAAAGCATAATGTATATTATTAGCCCTGAACTATTGGCTGTGGGTATATGTGCATTTTAGAGATGGTCCCTGCACTAGTGTCATAAATGACCATTTTATAGATAGATAATGTTCTTAATCCATAATTCTTTATTGCTGATGGTTATTGCATTAGATGATGACCCTTAGCTATTAAGAGTCAGTTTTTAATATCACAACCATTTAGAAAGGTTAATGGACTCGGTTTTGTGATGTAACCTTTGAATGCTCCAGGTTGGGAGGTTATATTTGTGCTCCAAACTGCTAGAAAAATATCTACTTATTTCTCTGCTCTATGCACTTTTAGTCATATCATTTTGTTCAGCTACTGTGGGTTAGCAACCAAATGGAAAGCAAGTGCTTGTGAAACATAACACATTTCCAGGGCAGTAATACACTTCTTAAATATACATTTATATTTGGCTATTATTTTCCATTTAGACATAAGAGCTGAAATTTAAGTAGATACAACCTAAATCATTTGAGGAAATAGTTATTATGACTTTAAAAAACTGACAATATAAGCCACAGCTTTGTTGGCTAGTTGGTAAGTCCACGATGGTCGTGTGGAAAGCCATGGATTGATACCGTAAGGCATCCTTTATGGATACCTGTCCACATCTCACAATGTCCCACAGAATAAGCTAGGTTCTATCTGTGTTCAATTAACTCCACGTCAGAAATCTAATCTTGGTTCTCTGGTGGTCATTTGTCATTCGCTTGATTACCCATTAGCCATTATTGTTTCTAAAATAATTTTATTTGCATTTACCCCACTCATTAATTGTGACTAGTCTTTGCAGCATAAATTCCAGGCACCTCCTTCCTATTACAGAAGCCAGAATCTTAGTGAGGAGAGAACCACAGTGATGCTCCATCATAAATTGTACTTTCTTGTCTCCTTTGCTTCCATGGTTCCTCTGTGAATTGATTTGGCTTTGATTTTGTGACCTTAGGTAAGCTGATGGGATATCAGTGGGCAAGATACAAATAGGAGCTTGAAAAGCGTGCATACACCGGGTTGCCCTCACTTACTTGGTGCTTTCAGAATGCAGGCACCGGGGAACAGGCATAGCCTCTGAGGAATGCTAGAGACCTTGATTCCATGGCTTCCTTAAAACACCAACACCCAAGCATAGGAATGAGACCGTACAGACTCGTCTGTCCTTTGCTGAACTTGCTGGCCCATTTTTCTAATTTTCATTGACTCAAATAAGGCTCAAGGTTCTATCACACACACACACACACACACACACACACACACACACACACACACACACACCACCACCACCACCACCACCACCACCACCACCACCACCACTACCACCACCCCATCACCACTAATGAAATAAAATAATTAGCTTTTAGAGGTTAGCAAAATATCTGGTCCTGGAATCTCTGGGTTTTTGCTGGCAATTGACCCATGACATGCTATAGGAAGTATCCTAATAATACATAGCACATCTGTTTTCAGCCATGGCTATTTTCATATCAGACCTAGGCAACAATACATTGCAAATGTTTCTGGATTTGCCATGTTTAGGTCAGAATGCACACTTCTCTGTTACCGCGTGGCTTTAGTTTCAGTCTAGCCTGCTGTCAGTGGTTTGCCAAATAGTTGCATGTGAGAGTGACAAAGCTATTCGCATCATGACACACCAAGAAGTTAGTCCCTTTATGCTGAAATGACATTCAAGAAATGCTTGGTCAGTTATGCTGAGTAAAATAACTCCTTTAGATAGGAAATCAGTTCTTCATGCTTGAACAAAGAAATCCAGAGTTTCTGATAGTATATAGCCACTTCCACAGTAAAAGAACGAGAAAGGCATTCAATCACCAAAGATGAGGTTCCTGTGATGACATTGAAGAGGGATATGAAATCTAAAATCCACTGGAGAAAAGAGCAGTGAAGGTTAAGTCATATTTCCCTTTTCTTCCCAGCATCACTCCACCAAAGCTATCACAATCTATCCCAAGACTGTAAATTTGGTATTTTGTACATTAGAAGGTACATTCAACTGACAATACTAGGAAATCCATTTTTACAACTTAACAATTTCTGTCAACATTTAAAAAATGTTTTTGGTGTGCATTTCTTGGGAGACCCATAAAGCTAACTTCCCTGGGCAGTCCTGTTTTCTGCTGTTTGTTCATCTCCTGACTATTTTTCTCTTCCATTTCAAGGAAAGCTGTTGGCCATTTTCTCATCCTGTTTGGCTTGGTCTGGGATGTTAGGTGATTCAATATAATTAGGTGAGATTTTTATAGGCCCTCACAGGCTAACAAAATAATAAATGTGGCAGTTCAAATAATGACAATCATAGTAGGTCAAGCAATGGGAAAAAAAAAAAGAAAGAAAGAAAAAGAAACAAGAACCAGGGGCTGGAATTGACAATTCTAAAGGTTTTGGTGCTGCTTTTCTTCATGTTTTTTTTTTTTTCAGAGTTCTTACTGGCTTTTCTGTATTATACGGAAACATTATCACTGTTTTTTTTTTTTTATTTCTGATTTTTATTTTAATATTCAATGCATAGATTGTGCAAAGAGACTCACATACCACTGCAAAATGAATCTTTATCCTATAGATTATATTTATTCTAGGCCCTTCTCTAAATAGTCTTTGGAGGCACACATTTCTTTAAAATGTCATTTCTCTAGTGTTTTTAAAATTAATGCATATACTTATAGGAAGTTATAGAAAATGCTGAGAACATAAAGAAAAAATTTTCAATTTTCCATTTATTTACCCTAGATTAAAAAAAAATCACCTCCTGCTACCCTTCTGTCTTTTATCTATGGCTAAGTATGAGAATGTATGTGCTGTCTATACATTTGGAAATGCATTTTTCTAAAGAATGATATCAATATGTAACCATGTACATGAGGATTTATCACATGTCCAGTAATAAATTTTTTCAGTGGAATGAATTTAAAGTTAAATCATGACAAACCTCTATTAAATGGTTATAGGATACTGAATGGACAAATACTCCTTAAGTATGAAGAGATCTTGTCTGTTTGGCTGAGGGTACACAGTGGGCTGCAGGGGCAAAGCCCTGTGACCTTTTATTTATTTATTTATTTTACTTGTTCTCCCACTGACTTTAAGGTGCTCTTCTCTCAGTCCCACCCAGCAGCTACCCATTGTGTATATCAGTCCTTTGCTTCTTCACACTCTATGGAAACAAAAAAAAACAAGCTGGCAGCATTTTCCCTTCCTTTTTCACTCCCAAGGCCCAATTCTATTTAGGATTTTCCCATCAGCACTCAGAAACGCGGCATCTAAAAGATAAACAAGTCCTGGGTCCCAGCATGCTGTGCCTCTCTTTTCCTTTCCAACTCACTGCTAACTCTTTTGTTTGAACAATATTCTTTTATTCTGAGCGATATAACACTATAGTTCTTGTAATAAATGCCTTCGTGCAAAGCAGTTCTGCTAAGAGAAGGTTATTAGACTGTGCTCCCAGGCAGCACACCTCTGCACGATCAATACTGAGCCAGGCCTCCGCTCATTCCCTCTTTGCTTAAATTCCCCGCAAATGTGCAAGAGAAGCAGCAGAGGGTGTCATCAATCACAGACTGCTGTGACATACGCTGAAACCTGACCAGGGCCGAGATGTTTTAATAAGGCATCCATTAAAACCCTCAAATAAATTGCAATTTGAAAACAGAACATAATACCAGCCAAGTTTTCCTCATCCATCTTGTGGCGTGTCATGTAATGTAATTGTGTTGTTAATTTATCCAAGAACTTTCTCAGTACAGTGTTTCGTTGGCACCGCTTAATTTCCCCATAGACTATTTGTGTGTCTGTCTGTGTGTGCATGCACATGTGAGAGACAGAGAGGGAGGGGTAAGCACGCATTTGAAGGGGAAAGGAATGAGACAGAGAGTTCATAATTATTTTGTGTGTCTATGTGCCTGTTTTTTTGTGTCTGTTGGTCCCTTAGAGGGAATAGTCACAATTCTACTTACCGTAGTATTAGGCATTAGGTGAGAGCTAGCCAACAATTTGAAATGCTTGACATTTTGTCAATGGCCCCTAAGCACCCAGATGCTGCCTGGCTAGCTCTGGCCTATAGCAGGACCACTCCCTTCCCTGCTTAACTTGCCATTGGCTTATACTCCTCTAGAGGGCATCATTCAGAGTGCTGTGGATCCCATCAATAAATATTGACAAAGTGTACAAAGGCCACTTAAGATAATAACACTATAACATTCACAAAAAACATATGACTTACATTTCCCAGCTTTAGTCATATGTGAACAGTTTTGGCAAAGGTAAAAGCAAGCTATAAATCAATTCAAGAGAATACAAAAGTATGTCTTTGGAATAAACGTCAGTGATCAAACTAAACACACACACACACACACACCTTTGAAGGAAATATGCAGGAAGCCAAGGGCTCATATAGATTTCTTTGTCCTCGAAGCATAAATATAAAAATGAGTTGCACAATTCTTCATGTAGGGCTGCATCAGCAGATTCCTCACCTTTACTTCTTCTTCTGGATTTCCTTAATCAATCCATCTTCTCATCTTCTATGTGAGAAGCCACTGGAAAGCAAAGGGTAAACCCACCCCACACATTCCATCCATATCCAGAGTGTCATGGTAACTGTATGCCAATCAAATATTGGTTGAAATCTGTCAAGTGTCGTTTTAAAATCTAAGGTCCAAAACTTGTACCTACTCATGTAGGTGCTGTTTTATTACCAAACACAAAATAGTTGTCTGAAAGCTGGGGGGAAGAAAAACGGGCAAATTAATCTAAAGGATGCCAGTCAAGAAACTGGTGTCCATTCCCACCCTCTCCTTATAGGTCCTTATGTGTAAGGCTTTCAGCTGGTGCAAAGACCATCACGGTGTGCTACATGCATACAAACACCCCCGCTCCAGTCTCCCACTTAGCACCATGCAAACTATTAAGTGATCACTGGGTAGGAGAGGTGCCAGGGAAAGCCAAATTCGTTTCCTCTCTCGGCTAATGGATGACCTTTGTGGTTTGGTTCAGATGCTGAGATTCACTTAGTCAAAAAGGCAGGGAAGGAGGGAGAACTCCTAAAATAATTTTGTCTCCCTACAGAGAAGACGTCTGGCTACCACCTGCCCAATAAATGTCAATTGCATTATTGTTTTAAAACATAAGGAGCCTGGTTCTGAAGCCCTGGAAACATGCACGGTTGAGGGTTGCGGAGGGGAGGGGGAAGGGAAGGGGAGTGGAGTCATTTCAGAGCCAAAAGCGAGCCAGAACTGAATGGGAACCAACCGTTGACAAATTACACAGGAGAGCAGGGCTGCTCTCTCCCAGGCGCTCTGTGAGCACCTCGGCATTTCTGAGAGAGGCGCTGAAGCGTCCCCCAGCTTTCAGCCTGTGTGTGATGCTCAGTGGAAATCATGTTTAGCTTCCTGTAGTTGAAAATATTTTGAGGCTTCGCTAGAATGTGTTTGGAACTGAGAGTGTCATACCTCAAAGCAACATTTGAGGGACCTGAAGCAACAAGAACTGGAACACACACACACACACACGACAAAGCAGCCTCTCCCCGACGTGAGCCCGGGCTGCCAACTGTTACAGACTTCTCCTGTGAGCTGAGCTCAGGCTTCCTGGCAGTCCATTGTAAGACTCCTTTTACAAGAATCTTCTGCTATTTCGGCATTTTGATATTGGCATTACCTCTCTTTATTTCCTGGTCCAGGATTGCAGTTATTCGAAGAATGGCATACCTGTTACCGGACATATTTTCTTTCATACCTGTTGTGGGATATTGGGATATGTCTTCTTCTTCTTTTTTTTTTTTTTTTTTTTTTTTTTTCAGTTGCAGCTTGAAATGAATTCTTTCTTACACTGATATTTAGCTACTATCCTTGAAATGCATGGAAGGAACAGAATAGTAAAGACATAGGACATGGACCTTTAATTCCTCTTGTGTTTTGCAAGGGCAGGAGTAAAATGCCAGTTCCCTAAGTGACTACCCCGTGAAGGCTGACAAGAACGGAATAATTGTGTCCTACCTAGGGAGTGAGAAATGTATACATGGAGAGATAAAACCGTATGGGAACAGACAGTATAGGGTAAGCACATGTACAGCACAAAAGAATTCAATTGGTTGGATGACACAGGTCTCTGGCCTTTGTGGAAATCAATGGATGGCTGTTGAGGTGTCTTTGGAAGTGCAGGGAATTTGAAAGACTAAAGGCTTGACTCTTATCCAGTGAGGCTTGTTCCACTTAACCCTGAGATATTTTTCGGAAAGCTGATTTGTTTTTTCATTTTGATTCCCTGTTTCTCTCAGCTTCCTGATTTACAATCCTGCATCTACTGTTGCCATTAGCTAAGTGCGCCATCATTTAGCCATCCTCCTGGTAATTAAATTCTGCTGGAATTGCTTATGGGACTGGCCTCGCCCTTTCTCTTCACTCAGCATCTCCCTGTTTCTGAGCTAATGAGTGCAGTTGTGTTGGGGCATGTTACGAATGACCTTTCCCAGAAGCTGAAATACCTGGATCTGAATTCAGTGGGAGGTTTCGTGTTTGTGCAAAATTTCCTCACGCATGCTTGTGAATTCAAAGTCTGATCCATAAAAACCTACCAGAAGAGCCATTCTAATTTCAGAAGCCTGGTGGGATGCAGCCATGTGCTATGTTATAAACACCCCAACAAAAGAACTTGGATCGCACCGTGTTCTGTTTTTTTTTCCCCCAATGTAATTTATAAATGTTGTTGATTCTGCTTCACCATTCAGAGACTCGCGTGTGCGTTACTCTCCCAAACTCCCTACTTTAAAATTCCCCAGGGACCCGTAAGTTCTGGTTTTATTAAAGAAATAGGTTACCCTCACTCCCACACTACCCCCCACACGCACTCCCCACCCTTCCAAAAACAATCCCCATGCAAAAGAAACAATAAACCAACTCAGCCGCACACAATGATATTGTCAAGAAAACCTCAGGAGAAAAAGCATTTAAATTTCCTGGCATAAATCTCAGCCCTTGGCCAACCTTCTCCTGAGTAAGTGGCGAGCACAGGCCTCGTGCTAATTCTTCACCAAGCCTCTGAGTTTTATGAAAGCTACATTTTATCTGTTGGGTTATCTGCAGCCGCCGTATATCGCTGTGTGGCTGGAAGTGGACTATTAGCACCATGCACATTTTACTGTGGCCGTCACAGTTCTCGGTTGACCCTCTTTTCGGGTCCTGTTGAATTTCCTAGTCAAAGGAACGGAACACGGCTTATACTTGATACAGTAGCACATAGCAAGAGACTGAGTTATTACACAGAGAGCTGCAATTTTCTCCTTCTGTTTCAGCTCTTACTCTAAAGTTGAAGTTCCCAAGCACGGTTTTTTTTTTTTTTTTTTAATGATTTTTATTTTAATTGTTGGCTTTAGCGATGACAGTGAGTGAGAATGCCACTTCTGTGCCACCTACGCTATAGAAAGGTGCTTTCTATTTAGACCTACTTATTCTGCAAAACGCGAGCTTTTAAACCAATGTCTCAGCTTCGTGTAGATAATTTTTAAAAGCCAGAAGGGGGAAAAAAAAGCAACTAGGTAGAAAACATAGATTGAAGATGCCGCAATGTCAAATTCCTTCCCTGTCCTGCCCTCTGAGAGCAGCGGTAGCGGGATGACTCTCCCTGTTCTCTGAGAGCAGCGGCATCGTGATGACTCGGGACCCGTCAGGCCCGGGTGCTAAGCTTGCCATGTGCTATCTTACCCTGTCACAAGCAGTTACAGGTAGAAAGAAAGACATCTTAGCAGTATTAACTTTGAGGCTTATCAAGGTCCTCAAAGTTGCCTTGTAAACAGTCTTAATCCTCACCGGGACCTAAGGGTACCTAACTCAGGAGTCTGCTCGTCTTCCTTTTTGAAATTTCTAGCTTCATTGTAAGAGCTATGTATTCTCTGTTAACTCTCTAAAGAATTACTTTTGTTGCTTCCTTATTTTAAAAAATAAGCTTATTTGCTTAAAATAAAACAAAACAAAGACAAAACACTTGGAGTGTGGAGTTGCCTCAGTGACTAAGAGCACTCGTTGCTCTTACAGAGGACCCTGATTCAGTTCTCAGCGCCCACACGGCAGCTCTCAACCATGTGTAGCTTCAGTTCCAGGGGATCTGATGCTCTCCTCTGACCTCCTCAGGCATTAAGTACTCACGCTGTGTACTACAAACATGCAGGAAAAACACTTACACATGTTAAATAAATAAATCTTCAAAATTAATGTAATAAAACACACATGCACTCAGCTAAAGTCACCAAATTTGTCCACTATTTTTCCCTCTCTTCACACACATGTATGCATATATTTTATGCATATACACTTAAGTGTTTATTTCAAATGGCCCTGGTAGGGCACCTAAAGTTATGTTACACGTCTGATAAAACTTAGCCCATGAGTAAGGATCATAAAAATAATCTACACTCAACATTTTAATTGAATATATAGCCCATATGCACATTTCACCATGCTTGCTATCAAAATGTTGGTTGACAGGTTAATTCTCTTGTTTTTTTGATCTGGGATCTAGTCAAGGAAGAACATTCCTATATGACTTCTCTACACAGAACTCCAGTCAACTGGATATAGAGTCAGAGCTTCACAGGCTAAATGAATTAAGGAAAGAGTCTTTGCCTGGGAGTAGATTTGCTCACTTTTGGGTAAGTCACTTCCCTTTCTGACACTTCTGGAAAACCTCCTTCTATGACTCTGGCTACATAAACACAGGACTGTACAGTAGTCTAGTGCTGCTCTTAACCAAGCTATACTTTATTAGCCTCAGAATTCCTCATGGCTGTCATATCAGCCCAACTCATCTGCCTGAAGTTTTCTACACTGTTGACGGCCAATGCTTTAGTTACTGTTCCTGTTGCTCTGATAATATACCTGAGAGAAGCAACGTGAAGAAGAAAGTGTATATTCTTCCCCACAGTTTGGAGTGTACTCTGTCATGCTGGAGATGCCAAGGAGGTAGAAACTTGAGTCACTTCATGCTCATAGTCAGGACAGTGACTAAGGCAGCACGTTAGTGTCTTTGTCTATGCAGACCAGGGACCCCGTGAGGAAAAGGTGTCCCCCACAGTGGGTAGGTCTTCCCACCTTCATTAATGTAATGAAAATACTCCCCATAGGCCGTCTCCTAGGTTGTTCTAGGTTTTCAAGTTGACTATCAAGAGTAATCATCACAACGAATATATTCCTGAGCATGTAACTCTAGACACTGCAAGATTTGAAAAGCTATTGTGCAACAAGAAGACAGTCAAGAAACATGCAATGGGAAAACCAAGAAGAGACTATGAGGAAGATGAGAAAGAAGTATCAGATCGCAGTCACATATAATCATGACAGCACTAAATGGAAAATATGTTCCATATTTAGTACACCTGGTAGAATAACAAGATTTAAATGCCACTTTCACAAGATTTAAATGCCACTTTCCACCACACTTCATAATAATTTCTGCAGGTAGGTTCCTATTAATGGAAGATAATGAGTCTTAAAGGAGTTAAATATCTGAGATCTTCTGAATAAGATATAGCACTGCTCCTGTGTTTAAATGTACTAAGTAAATTAGACAAATTAGCAAAGACAAAAGCCTATCTCTATAGTGTCCACACTTAAAGCCCTGCTTACTACAAAAATATGTAAGAGCAATTTTTTTTCTGGTACAACATGCTTTTTCTAATAACATTTTGGATGTTTCATATATTAATTTATATGAGACTGTTAAATCTAATCAAAATGTTTCTAAATCTAATCAAATGTTGTCTTTATGCATTTTGATATAATTTCTTAACACCTAACAATGTCAGCATGTCCCATAGTAAGAGTCTATTAATTGGATTCTACCTAAATAACTGATGGGAATCTGAATGAAGACTGTGAGGACTCTGTGTCAGTCTTAGTGTTTGTCTTGGTCCCTTGGGGCTATGGTAACAAAATGTAGCAGATTAATTGCTTTATAAGCAACAACAGTTACTTCTTACACTTCCTGATGCTTAAAAGTCCAAGACCAAGGAAGGCACCAGCAGATTCTGTGGCCGGTGATGACTCACTCTCTGCTTCATAAATAGCACCTCCCAGTTCTTTAATTACAGGATAGAGGGAGCCACCAAACTCCCTGGAGCCTCCTTAATCTGCACACTAACCTCGTGATGAATGTTCTGGCCTAGTGACCCAGTCACCTTCCAAAAGCTGTACCTCTTTGTACTGTAGAGTCAGCGTTCTGTTTTACTATTTGAGTTAGAGAAGATATAAGCACTGCCCATGAGAACTGAGAAGTGCTTGTTTTATGAGTGACCCTTTCTGGAGATAAAAAACAGAAAGAGAATGAAAAGTAATATGGCCATAACCTTAAGAGGAAAAAAACCAAAGCTAAATCTGGCCCCAAATGTGTCATTCATGGGATGGTGTTTGCTCCCTTACTTAGAAGGTAGATACCCTGCTCAGAGAGAGATGACACCATTGGCAATTCCTCCTTGAGCTCTGGGCTCTAGACTCATCCTGACAAAAAATGCTGATTTGAAACATGTCTTGAGAGCCATATGACCTCAAAATCATAGGAAACAACCACAATTTGCAACAACAAGCTCCAAAATGATCTTGTACTTAAATTGTTCTTTGAAGCGTGAGAATCCTTTTCATTAAGCATCTCCTCTGCCCTGTTTCCCTCTGTCCTTTGGTGGTAAAGATGAGCCTGATTCTTCAGTTGGACTCTCAGGAAGGATCAAGTTTTTCCTGCTACATAGTATAACTGTTTAAAACACAATTGGTTTAAATGCTTGTCTTCCCACATGGTATTAATGTACCTGCAGACAGTCTCTGCCGTTTATCCCCTTCTAGTGATATGTTCCACACTTACCTCAAACTGAGTTCTTTCCATGTTAATTTGTTCAAAGTTATGCTACATAATTACTAGATACCATTTTCATGTAGCCAACAAATTAGATACTATAAACTTCATTTAAATTAGAAATGAAGAATTTGGCACCTTAGCCTATAGGATCAGGGAGGATCAGGCAATTCATTTCTCATAGTGTAGCAGTCAGGTTGGAAGTTACAGGAGCTAAGGACTCAGCTGTACACAGAAAAAGAATTATCTCCTTTGGAAACAGCATAAACACAGAGGTGGAAGGACATAAACATTTAGGAAGCTCGGTATGGGGCACAGAAAGAGAAAAGTGGCCAGACAGAAATGGAAGCCTATGATGAACTCTCAAGGTCTTATCTATATGGTGATAAGACATATGGGTTTGATCTTATTTGCATCATAACTATTCTTCAATCCAGTAGTTTCAACCCAAATATATCCTTGACTTTCTTGTGTTTGTTTGTTTAAAAAAAAGATGAAACACTGATATTTTTATTTTTCTAGACCAGGAAATTAATGTTCTTATGAGTCATTTGCTTAGTGCCTACCCTAAAAAACAAAACTTCTAGAATAAAGATCATAACTGTACCTGGATCTGCATGGTATTTTATACATTTTGAAAAAAATAAACAGTTTTCCAAGAAAAGGGATAAGTAATTTATTTTGATCCTCATAACAGCTTTGTGAAATATGTAAGAAGGATGTTGTAATTACAAAGAAAAAAGCCAACTACGTTAAATTACCTCTTGAGCCCTCTAGGAGAAAGACCACTAGATACATACCATTTCCTGCCTCTTTCTCATACCCATCTACTTACAGAATTACTGTATGTAAGTGGCACAGAGAACAACTGAATCTCTTAGCAGACAATCTGCAAACCTTAAATGAAAAGGGAAGCTTACTTTTATTGAACACACCTGTGAGAACTCTCTCAGAAACAGCATGAGATTCTGAGTAGCGAAGACACAAGAAACAGTTTATAAATTGTTTTCTGCATACTGGGCTGTTATTGATAGGCTGTGTTTGCGTTTTTCAAAGGTATGCTCATTCAGCCAGGTGTGTTGGTACATGCCTGTAATCCCAGCACTTTGTGATGCAGAGGCAGACAGATCTCTGTGAGTTCAAGGCCAGCCTGGTCTAGAAAGTGAGTCCAGGACAGCCAAGGCTACATAGAGAAACCCTGTCTGGGGAAAAAGAAATAAGTATGGTTTTGGTTTCAGTTAATTTCTTTGTATGCTTGAGACATTTGATGGTCACAAGGGAATGAGAGCCAACACATGTTATCATGAGATCATGTCAAAAATAGCTATTGTTGAGGTTGGTGGCTTTATGACATATGATGTTAATCCTTTCTTGAATATCATTAGGCCAT
This sequence comes from Acomys percivali, assembly GCA_907169655.1. NCBI lineage: Eukaryota > Metazoa > Chordata > Mammalia > Rodentia > Muridae > Acomys > Acomys percivali. The sequence goes on along the minus strand of OU015742.1, from coordinate 33,426,689 downwards.
CTTATTTTTATACACAGATTATTAATTAATGACGAATGAGAATGGGATGATATCTAGTATGTGAGTACCCTGGCGTAGCCTTATAAATTAATATAAACTACATGTAATAAAAATAATATGCGTTTAAACCATATAAACATAGTCATCATGCAATTGGGGAGATCAATGTTTCTCTCTTTTAACAAATTTTTATTTGAGAGAGGGAGGGAGGGAGGGAGAGAGAGAGAGAGAGAGAGAGAGAGAGAGAGAGAGAGAGAGAGAGAGTTTACACACATGACTGCAGTGCCTACAGAGTCCAGAAGAGGGCTTCAGATCCCCTGATGCTGGAATTACGGGTAGTAGTGAACTTCCTAACATGACTGACTGCTGGAACCAAACTCAGGTCCTCTACAAGAGCAGCAAGCACTCTTAACCAGAGAGTCGATGGTCCAGATCCAAGACCTAAGCTTCTTAGCAGGGTATAACCAAACCTAACACGTGAGATAATTCCTAGGCTGGAGGTCATGATAAAGTGTGTATAGAGCCTAGATTGAGATCAGGAACCTGTAAGATTAAGTAAACCGCCTTCATAGCAAATTACTATGGTTACTTGCACTGTTAGAACTTAGCTGTTAATGTCAAGAAACCACTGAAATTGGAAGCTGTAGCACGCACTATCCTCAAACAGAACAGCATGGTTGGGTGGGTCCTTCTTATCACGCTATCTTCTGCCCTCTCACTGAGTACACCAACCAGCTTTACTCCCCACCCAGTTTTAAAGAAGTACAATCTCATATATATTAAAGTTATAAGCTACAAATGTACGTTGCAAGTTTATGAGAGTGACATATATTCCCTAGATGTTGAAAGAGCAAGCACATTTGAACTGATAAAAGTAAGCAGAGATTTGATAGCTGGGCATCAGCACCTAATCCGTGATGGAAACAAAAGCACCTCAAACAGTCTGATATCACACCAAGCAGGTGGTCTTTCTTTCTACTTAAGTATGAGGTGTATATATCTCTCCATTTCTAAGATCATATCCGCAGATGTGTGGATATGTCTTACAGTGCTATACTATAGTCTAGGAAGCTTTACACAAGATACATGTCCTGGGTGTACGTACCTATTTCCTCGTCTATGTGGTACCTCGGTCTTTCACACCCATATGCACTTTCCAATACTATGGCTCTTCTATGCTGGTTCATCTCCTCCCTTGCCCGTACTGTTGTTTGCAAGCCTCCTGTTACCAAAGTGTCAAAAAAGATAAGGTCTTTTTCCTTTGTGCTCTTCTAAAACTGAAGAGTGTAGATTACTCAAGAGGAAAGTTCACCTCATTGTGATAGATATGAATCCAGCTTTATAAGCGAATTGTGTGTGTGGGGGGGGGGGGGAGGGGGGGGTTGTGATGTTTTCAAAGGCAATCTCAATCTTTCTCCCCTCTTAAGTATTGTCACCGAAGGAGCAGTTCCAATTGGGGAGCCCTCTGCCAGCAAAGCAAAGCATCAGCCTACCTGTGAAAGAGGGAGCGACCAGAGAACCTAAATTATTTTAGATTTCAAGCTGGCATGCCTGATCTGATCTACCACTTGCACATGTAACTCATGTTTGCGACAAGTAGAATCTGTAACTAAAACGTCGCAGGGAAACATGCAATATTTAGCATCATACTTTTTTTTTTTTCTACCAGAGTTTTAATTTGATTTGATTGGTTAGAACATCAAATGTAGCTTTGCCTTCCAGATTAAATGGTGGACGATTTACAAAATGAAATCAAACCAATCCATAGGTACAATTGTTTTTGTTGTTGTTCTCTTTTGTCTGTTTCATGGTGTTTATTTTGGAGCAGAGTCTCTCTATATAGACCAGGGTTGCCTGAACCTTGTTTTGTAGCTACCTTAGTCTTTAGCTCGTTATCCCTTTTTGAGCCACCCTCACAAATGCTGGGATTCAAAGCATGTGGTGATCTGAAAGAATTGAGGGAAGGGGAGAAGGTTGAAAAATCTGTTAACAGAGGTGTTTCACACTGGCAAAGCTTTTATTTTCCCAACTTTATTTCAAGTGAAGCAAAGCTTAATAATGTCCTTCAAACTAAGTGTATATCAAAAATAATTACAGAGTAAGTGTGCAGCAAGAATAACCACTACCTATTGTTTAGGTCTTGCTAGCCCTCCCAGGAACGGTGCCCATGAGTGACTGTAATGACTGGCGGCAAAGCCTTCCACATGGCAGGCCGTCTTTCATTCTTTGCTCTCAATAAAGTTGAAGGAGCACCTAGTCAACTTGTTAGATACAGAGCACTAAAAATATTTTTTGATGATGAATCATTCTATGATATTTTGGCATAGAACTCCAACAGAGGAAGAATTGAATGTCAGCTCTCTGACAAAACTCCTTCTGTGTCTAACCACCTATTTGTACAAATAAGGTTTTCCCCAGTCCTGAATCTAGAAGTGAGAAGATGAATAGAACTGATGCTGAACCCTGTTTAATTCTGGCATTAAAACTTACATATAAATACACACTACACACATCAGCTGAAAATAAAGCAGACACATCCATCCTCTTAAGAAATGTGTGTACAATGAAGTAGTGAAATTTGTTATATATGATGGTTATAGTAGCATACAACTCATTCCCACTGTTTAATCATTTATTTGAGGATATAAACAATGTTTATAGTGATAAGTAAATCTGAAATGATATTTTAACTATAAAGCTTTATGACAAAATATTAAATAATATTTTAATTCACATACTTGTTATAGAGAGGTAACATACAGCAATAAATAAAAGAACATAGGGAATAAACATGGATATTAAGATAAAAATCAGTAGGGAAATTCAGCATGAAATTTGAGAAGAGAAAGGAAGTCTATGATGCTCCCAACTTTTACACTGTCACTTGGCGTGCCTCACATCACAGGAAACCTAGAGGATACTATACAGAAACACACACACATACACACACAAACACACACACATATACACAAACACACACACATACACACAAACACAAACACACACACACATACACACACAAACACACACACATATACACAAACACACACACATACACACAAACACAAACACACACATATACACACACAAACACAAACATATACACGCACATTTTACCTACGTTTAAATAAATATGGTAAGTTAAAATCTCAGTGATGTTTTGGATTTTCACTTAATGACAACAAAACAGCAAGTCAGAACTTGTATTTTCGTGAGTATTTTAACATGTAATTAAACATTTTACATCAAAACTTTGAAGATTTTTAGGGCCTTGGGACACGGTTTAGTATATAAAGTATTTGCTGTGCAAGTGTGGGGACCTGAGTTTGGATCCCCAGAACCTGTGTAAATTGCCAGGTGGGTATAGCTGCCTGTCTGCAATTCTAACTCCTGAAAAGCAGAGGCAGGGTCTCTAGAGCAATTTGGCAACCTAGACTGGTCTTACCATGAGCTCTGGCCTCAATTTTAAGAGCCTGCCTCAATAAATAAAGCAGAGAAGATTCCTGGGTTCATATGAACACAGGCACACATTACGTGTACTTGTACCTGCTCACACACTTCTAAACACACACATGCACGCACATTCATATTAAAAACAACCAAACAGCAGTCATTCCAGGCCTAAGAGAAGAGGAGATGGGGAGGAAAAATAAATGCTGTGGGGAAAGGAGCACTGCTGTATAGCCAAGAGGCTTCTTCCATCATTGAGTGAAGTTCTTCAGCCACAGTCATGTCTACACCCAACATCTGCCTAAAGCCTTCTGCTGTGAGAAGGAGCAGTAAGAATGCACCTGAACAACCATATTCATCACAATCTTAGATTAACTGAAATTAAACTGAAAGGAAACCCCTTTAAGATGCGATTGTTTTCTATTGGCACAGACATTCTGAACTCAGAAGCTCGGCCTTGCAGTACTCGCTGGTTAGAAAAACTAGCACACGTGTGTTCACATGGAAATGCCGCCCTCTCCAGCACCCTTATTTTTCTTTTCCAGGGGAGCTCAACAGACATGATTAATATAAAATTTAATGGGGATTTGGCCGTGGTCCAAATGTACACTAAGCAAAGGGAGCCGGGGACATGACAGTGTGCTGACTCCACAGAAAGTCCCTTTGTGCCCATTAAGAAGAGTTGAGTAAGGAGTTAAGGATGAGACGCTAAATGTTATCCAGATGTATTAGAAAATTGCCTGCCCATGAATACACAAGCGGTCATCTATAAAGGTTTTAAAGACTACGTTAAGGTACAGCCATGACAGGAGGCAGGTAAGTGAAGCCAGTGACCCTATTTCATTGTAGGCAGTCTTGAGAACATAATTACAGGCAGAGTTTTGGGGACCTCCCATCAAAGGCTGTCCTAAGTATGTTACACTAATTCAAGTGAGCCTGAGAGCAAACCTACACTATTGACCCCAGCTTGTGCAGGAGGATCCCAAGCGCAGAAAAAGGTAAACCATCTTTTAAAAGACCATCAGCCAAGAGATGGTAGAACTGAGGCCTTTCTCATCCCAGTCCCCTGAACTCTACGAAAACTTTGCTGTTACAGACAAAGAACTGTATACTTGAAGGTAAGTTTTCAAAATGTGGCAGGGGCAGATGGGAGAGGGAGTTGGGGATAGTTTGGCCCTCTGCCTAGAATTAAACATTCGCTAATTTTCTTTCTTCTGTTTCTAAGTAAATGTCTCTAACATGCTTATTTTATTATCATTATTTCTATCTGACATGCTGGGTAAGAACATCATGATTTAAAATATCTTAATAACAACCCAAAGAAAGGAGCTTGAAAGTGATGTTCAGAGAGAAAACAGATGGCAACTGAGTGCAAATTTTAAATTCTTATATTTTTGTGTGTGGAGAGAAGATGTAGTTGGTGAAAAAAAAAAGTTATGCTAATAAGCAAAATGTTCTTATATTGTTTTGAGCTTATTATTCAAAAACCATTTCTGAGATCCTTAAAGTGTTGAAGTACTAACCAAAAGTAGATGCCCTCAAAACAAACTCTATGCCTTCCTGAAGATTATCTGCTTTAACAGATCTGTGAGACTCAAAGAGTTCAAAACTAAAATGTCACCAATATGATGGGCCAACCTCTCATTGGGTAAGGCCTCTTATTTAATAATATGGAAAAATACAAAGCTGCCCATGTAAACGCAGCCCCCCCCAGGCTGAAAATAATTTAATATCATGTGTATTTCCTGGGCCAAATATTACCACCTAGAACACTTGAATCCAGGATCCCAGCTCTTGGGGTGTTTCTCTGATGGCTCTGGAGTATGTCTTGCCAGTGCCCCAAGTTGACTGCAGCTGCAGTTTCAGCTTCCTTGAAGGTTTTGCCCTGGTTCTACAGCCCCACTGTCCCTTTCTTCACCCCTTTCTGAACGATAGCAGTTTCCTTCCATTTTGGCTGTGGAAATAGTACTTTGGGATTAAGAAAAAAAAAAAGATAAGCAATCTTCCAAACCCTCTACACAATTCTCCCATAAGGATTTATTCCTATTCCTGGCCTGACCTTGTATTATCCCCCTAATCTAGCTGCAATGATGTATTGTACTGGCTGCCTGCCACACGTAAAAGTCTACACCGGGACATCCTGTTGGAGGCAAAAGGCCAAAGTAGCCTGTTTCTCAGCAGCTGGATTGACATACCCAGACAGCAGTAATAGTAAATGTACGTGTATACCTAGAAATCATAAATACTCTATGCATGTACATGTGAATGCACACAGGCATCCTTTGTACTACGTATGCTGTGACACATAGGTGATGTTTATATCCACACAGTCATATTCCAGGACATCATCTCCTTAGTCTGATGTCTTTAGTCTGAAGTCGTATGTCTTCTGAGACACCTTCTGTCCCTCACAGTCTAACAGGACTTTGTCAATCTTAGCGTACCCCCAGAGCACCGCCACAGCCTCTTTACTGCACTGATATGTGTCACCTGAAGAGTCTGAAAACACTAACATAGTTTCTGGCTTGCAAGCGGCAAGCACAATGTTAGCCAGCGTGCCTCCTATGCCCGGGTTGCTCACTCACACTGCGTTTTTATTTTTATAAGCAAGTAGAGGAAATACCAATCCAAATGGATATCAATACAAACCTCAGACTCCCAGACCTGGAGGTTTAGTACAGCTTTGCCTCTCCTCTATAAATCACTGTCCTAGATTCTACTAAATCTAGCTAAGGAAGCTATATCAATATTTTGTCTGACAACAGAGACACAGTTTGGAAGCAAGTGAGGGAAAAAAAAGGTTACAAGCCCTGGAGATTCTTGGATGTTTCTCTAAATCTCCTATGTAATTAAAGAAAGCAAATTTGGATGGAATTTTAACAGATTAAAAAGAGAGTTGTAATGAAGCCAGGATTTCCTCTTGAAGAATTTTTATTCAAAAAGTGTCTGGGATAACTGTGTACTCATGGTAACAGTGTACGCTTTAGAAAAAAAAATAGAAGAATGTATAAAGTAAGTAATTTCTGATGAAGGTATTATTTTAAAGTATAAATATGTGATCTAAATGTTTTAAATATCAAAATAAGCAATTAACTTTCAACATTCTATTTGATATTCAAAAAAATCTGTCATTCAACATACAAGTCTTCCTGTTATTTATCTTGCTTTATCGCTTTAAGTATCTTGGAGTTTTCTATTTGAGGCCTCAATCTGATGATGAATCACTTTGTTCTGAACAATTTTTTTGTAAAAAAATTTTTTTTTGCTGCACCAATGAAATCTCAACCATATAGTCGTCTAAAGAAGGCATGGCTAATGAACACACCAGTTGACATGCCAAAGTGGATGGGGGAAATTTCACTTGGTTCTACCCCTACAACCAATCACTGTTCAGAGAGGGAAAATCCATTTTCTCCAAGGAATAGAGACTAGCTCTCTGATAAGCTATTCAATCCCAAGTAGTGAGCCTTCCACACACTCATGTAAGAGCAACACCGAATGGCCTCAGATGTGTGTGTGTGTGTGTGTGTGTGTGTGTGTGTGTGTGTGTGTGTGTGTG
>OU015742.1:33398184-33414565 GCA_907169655.1 Acomys percivali | reverse complement strand
GTGTGTGTGTGTGTGTGTGTGTGTGTGTGTGTGTGTGTGTGTTATACTCATAGTGTTTTGGCTATTTGTATTTGGCAGACTTGCAGAAAACATCTTTCCCATATTGGTGAGTCTAAAATTCTGAATGAATATCAATATCTATGATATCTCATCATTATCGACTTAAAATATCCAAATAGACTTAAAACCATCTTAACCCCTTACGATTGCTATAGAATTCATATTTAAGATTATTCCTCACACATTTTATATATGTTTGTTTGTTTGTTTGTTTGTTTATTTATACTCTAATATGTGTTATTGTACCCAAACAAATCAATCATAAAGTTTACTATCGCAGGCTGTTTAGAATAAGTTAGCTATACAAGTTAATTGTTAATTGATCAAATCATGGTCATATCAACTACTAGTCTATTTTTATCGCAAGAATATACATCCTAGGTGTAATAGATATGTATGATTCTCTAGAAAATTAAGGTAAAATAGTTAGATAATATCTTTAAAAACCTCAGAGACATACAGAATACGACATTAAAAGATTTTTTTATTATTTCAAAGATACATTTACAATGAGATAGGTTAACTCCTGGCAACACCAGCCTGCCTCAGAAAAGATGACCATCATCAAAGACCCTCCTTAGGGAGACAACTTCAAATGTGGCAAACAAGCCACTGAACAAAATGTCCTCATTTCTACCATAGACAGAATTCTGCCTAAAAATGGCCAAGCTTGGATGCAGGCAGAGTTGACGGCCAAACTCTATGAAGATAGGGTAAGCAAGTCCTCAATAGTTCCTGCCTCACAAATATGTCTGTCAGGTATAATGGAACAGAGGCTGATGATGATGCTCCAATGTTATCAGGATTTTCTGTGACAGTTCAGGCAGCAAACTGTCTCTGTCATGTTCTCATTTGGGAAGCTGCAAACCTGCCCTCCTTGTATACTCAAGTAGTTAATTTTATTCCTTCTCAAGTCTCTGATGGGATTGAAGACCAGATAGTTTAGTTTTACTCTTTATTTTTTAATATTCAAATTTTCATCAGGAGAAAAACAGATACTTAGCATAGATATTAAAACATCTTGCTTATCGAGGAATTTTTTGTTGCATGTCTTGGGATATTTTTCAGTGTGGGTACAAGTGTTATTAAAAAAAAACAGGGATGGGATGGGCAAAAGCTATAGTCTTACATAGGAAGATAAAAGGAAAACAATCTATTTCGACCCAGTGGAGTCTAGGTATGTGTTAGAAAGCTCTCCATTTGCTCAGCAGATGTTGATATAAAAGCTATGTGCATGCATATTTCAACCACTGCTGGTTATATGGAATTTACCCTGAGTCAGCCAAGACAGAGAGGAAAGGTCTGAGATAGTCTCGTCAGAGTGCCAGATAGGCAAATTCAGACGAGACTGAGCAGCAGAAGGGTAAAGAATGTACAGAAGGAGAGAACAGGATGAGTTATGACAAAGAGAAGGAGAAAAACAGCCAGATGGTGTGGGAGTTGGCAGAATTCATTTGTTTTAAGCACAATGTATAGTCTGAACTTTCATTGGCTTGGTTAGCTCCGTATTGGCAGAGTACAACTGACGGGGTTTATGGAAAGTTTCCTTTCCTGTTGCTTCCAGGAACAATATGACACTAAATACCAGTGATATTGTAAGCCTCAGACTCTAGGCTTTCTCTCAGTTTTATTAGCAGCATGATTCAGTGTAAGGATGCACATTCCTGGGAAGCTCAGATCTCACAAATAAAATAAAATGTCATGGAGAAGGAAAATAAAAGAGAACATTTGTTAAAATCGTTTATGTCTGTTTTTATAGGGGATCGTGGGTTTTGCTTCCTTTTGGATTCTAAATCATGTCTGACCCCATTTGCTTGGGAGCAGATAAGACAGGACCTGAGGTTACACACAACATCCTGCTTGAATAAAGTTTAGAGAACTCACATCTCCACAACTCTGTGTCTTAAATGCCTGATATTTGTAGCTAAATGTGCATCTCTCCATTCCACACACCTGAAAAGTATTAGCACATCCTAAGCATGTATTTTCATCTGGAAACTTGATATCCTTCAAGAACAATCTGGTTGTGTACGACATCCCCCCCCAAAAAAAAACAGATTATGCAAAGGAGAAAATGAGAAAGAATTATTCAGTAAGTAATAGGGACATACCCCCCAACCTCGGGAATTTTCACTCTGAGCAGAGCATATGATATGATTACACCCCTGATATATTGCCATCATGTCCTCTTATGTCATAACATGTCTATTCTACTTACATCAGAGGGTTTTACTTTTTAAGGTCACCCAGAAACTCTGGCTTGGCTACTCATGGAGAGGATAGACCATGTAAAGACTGGGGAGTTTAAACTACAAAGTTCATGCAAAGCATTGGGATTTAGGTCGTTTAAAAAAAAACAGTAGAGATTAACACACACAGGCCTAGAGTGTAAATAAGTTTCCAGACCTAAATTTGCCTTTCATTTCATCTATTCTATTCTCTCTATGTCACTATCAGCGAGAGACTGCTCCAACAGAATGTTTTTAGGGTTTTGTATAAGTTGCCATGGCCTTTGATTTATTTTGGTGGAACATGGTAGAGGCAGCACTGACTGACTAAAGTTTGTAAATTTGTCCTTGGCGTGCCTGGGGTTCAAATTATGACCCAGCCACTGACTTCTTGTTGTCAGTGTTTACACAAAGAGAGTGGGGGTGGGGAGCCTCTCTATGCCTCGCTTCCTTTAAATAGGAATCATAAGGCTAGTCCTTCTTTCAGAAGAATGCTTTGCAGATGTACTAGTGAATAGATACTGAGTGGGACGATGAAGAACGGTCAGTGCTCAGTGAGCACTAGCTGCTGTCTTCACGCATCTCAGGTGATCTTTGTTAACTTCACTGGATTGGAGACACTCACGCAAACACGCACAGGCGCTTCTCTGTGTGGTTGTTTCCACAGAGGATTAACTGAAGAAGGAAGACCCAACTTGGATGTAATGACAGAATTCTAGGGACTGAAAGCCAAGGATGAATAAAAGGGGAAAAGTAGAAAGCCAGGCAGGGGCATGCATCCGCTCTTTCCATCCTGACACAAGCAATTAGCCTTCCACCATGACGAACAGGAACTAATTTCGCAACACTGCCTTCCTGGCTACGGTAGACTGTACCACCTGAACTAGGAGCCAAGAAGGAAATTTCTTCCTTTAATTTACTCATTGCCAGATTTTTCTTTTGTCTTGAGATAGAGTTTCCCTGGTACTCACTCCATAAACCAGATGAGCCTCGAACTCACAGAGATATGCCTGCCTGCCTCTGCCTCCCTAGTGCTGGGATTCAAGTCATGTGCCACCATACCTGGCTCCCTTCTAGATATTCAATCACAGCATGGAGAAAAGTACCAGGTTTCTGTGTACTCTGTTTTCTCTGCTATTTACTTTCATTAATATATCCTTCATGATGGTTAGAAATGCCATCTGTAGGGTCAAGACTGTATGTCTACAAAGCTTTTGCAAAGAACAGTTGTTCTTAATAGAGGAAACATCGGCCTACCTGAGACTGAATAGCAGGCCATTAACAACCCAAGTAACACTGCTTTGGGCCAGAACAATTAGACAGACCTTTTGAGTTGGGTGTAGTGGAGTCAGGAGATGGTAGTCATAATTTGAACCCTTGGAAGTAAGATATTTTGCCTTGTGTATGACTTCAGAAAGAATTGGTAGTCATTTGGATATCACATTCAACTTTTGCAGATGGTACCAGGTCTCCTGTTACAAAGCTAGTAAAAAAACAAACCATTCAACTTCAGTTACCTGGATAGGCCTTGACACATCCTAGTGTTTCAGTAGATAATGATCATCTCTTCTATGACACCCCCATCTCTTCAAAACACCCTAGTTCTACCTGTACTGAAGACACTTAGAAGACTTGAAGTTTAGAGCAAAGAGATGCTAAGAGATCATCTTTCTAATCTCTCATGGAGAAATCTGATTACCTCTTCTGAAATATTCTTTAAAAGTTGCTGTGGGGTCTGAAAGGTGTCTAAGTGGATAAAGAGGTGTGCCACTAGGCCTCGTGTTCTGAGTTTGATCCTCGGACCATTGTAGAAGGAGAAAGCTGACGTCTACAGGATGTCTTCTGACTTCCAGGCACGTACCATGGCATGCACATGGACACACGATGACATGCATGAGTACACACACACATACACACACACACACACACACACACACACACACACACGAACACACATACAAATACATGTGAAAAAACAAATACACATTTTTGTAAAGCTGAAAGTTGGAAAATTCCTTAGAAGCAGAACTGAACAGGATCCATAGCTTATTGTTTTCATTTTTCCTTGCCCTCTACTTCAACCCCTTTCTGTGTTTATTGGTAAGACTCTTATAATATGATTGATGCTCATAAATACATCAAATTATAATTGTGTGCATCAGATTATATCTTGAATCTGTAAAACTTTTTAATTTTATAAAATTATACTTCAAATCCTTCAGTCTTCCACACAGATGAGCCAGGAAATCCAAAGTTTGGCCTGAATTAGGAATTGAATTACTATATGATGCCACCCTGATTTGATAAATGTACTTTTTGTATAATGCGTCAAATGCTGCTAAAAGATTTCTTTATGTGTTGTGTACACATTAAGTGTACATTATGCATACACACACACACACACACACACACACACACACACACACAGCTAGCAACACCTCTATAAGGATTATGTATATCAGATTGCCGAATAAAACCACTTAAATCCTTGGGTAAAGTTAACATTACAAGAAAATTGTGGTGACATTCATAAGTTCACGTTTTCTTTCCAAAAATAATCATCCTGCAGAGCATTAAAAAACACTGGTCCCAACCAAGAGATTATATACCTGGTAAGGACGCCAAATGCAGTTCACACAAAGCAATTACAGTAAAGCTGTGAGTTTTACTACTGCTTGGGGAATACTTTACACATTTTCTTTTCCTCTATGAAAGAGACTCGTGTTGAGAAACTGCTGCCTTCTCCGTGTGAGAGGAATATGTGAGCTACCTGAGGAAAGGCTTAAAATGAAGTATAATTTCTATATGAGCCTGGTCAAATGATTTTAAAAGTCAAACTTATGTGAGAGGAAAAGTAAGCCTTCTTGTTGTTCAACTGGCTCCGCTCTTGTTTCTCCAGGACTATAATCCGATTCAGTGCAGGAACATACAGTACAGTTAGCATTCGACTTTAATTGCAACGAGGTGACAACACACTGGGTAATGAGTTGTTTATGAGTTGTAGATGTGTTTACAATGAGTTGACAATGTGTTGGATAAAGTGTTCTTGTAAAGTTGTAGATCTATTTCCAGTGAGCAGTGGGGGATGTTCATTAGTTGTCGATTTGTTTGTTTACATTGTTTTCGATTTGCAATCTCTATGAAACAAATTGCACGCTGATGAAGGATGATTGTTTGTGCGCCTTAATGATTTACTGTAGTAGCTTGTCTGAAAAAGTACTTAACTCTGCCTCATCTGTCAGTTTCTACTGCAAGAGCCCCTAGTCACAATAGTTTTATTAGCATAGCATGGACCATTTGTGAGAACATTATGCATCTAAGAAATCTCAAGGCTTTGCTATTCAGCCCATTGTATTTGGGCCAGCAGACCTGAACTGAATTCTTTCTGCTTGCTACACATTTCTATATTTTAAGTTATAACATGATTAATGGCTTTCACACTTCCTGCTGCAGAAAGAATTCCAGAAGTCCTTTGTATTTTACACCCACATTTTCAGCATCTCAAAATGCACTGTCACTTCATACATGTAACTGACCTGTATGCATTCACATAATGATGCTAATACATTTGTGCATGCTCCTTCACTTACATTCCATTATACACCACACTAAATAAAGTCATCATCTGGGAACAGTATGACTGGCTAAAGGTATGAGCCAGAATTCATGGACCATACCTAAAGAACCTGTGGTCTTCAAAGCATGGGGAATTAAATAGTTAAATTCTTAAAATTATCAGAGAAGGAAAGCAAAGAAAACACTAAAAACAAGGACAACATGTATTTTAATAACAGTAAAACAATATGAATTTCAAATTTCCAAAGATTATTGCTTAAAATATGCTATTGAATCCACGAAAGGATATGAAGTACTAGATTGTTCTAACCCCATCTTTAAACAGAGCAATTTACAACTATTAATGTTAAATGGTTTTTGGTGTTTGAATAATTAGAAAAGATAGAAGTGGGACATGTCTGGATGAAATGATTCAAACCTGGTGGTGTACCATCAGTCCATGGTCTATGTTGTTATTATAACAGAAAGAGAAACTCAAGGTTTATTGTCTTTAGCTAGTGAAGACCTGGGGTTGTTCTGTTTTTTCTCTCTCACCAGTATGTTACTATTTGCATTTGAGATTTCTAACATATGGAAAAGTAAGAAAACTCGATGAAATCCTACAAAAGGCATGTTTTCCCTCAGAAGATGTCTGAGCAGGAAGTTCCATGAAGTATGCTTCCCAGACTGCTCTCTTAGATTAAGGTTTTGCTCCTGTGTCTGATGTCAGCTCTGCAGGAATATTTCGCCAGTGTCTAGTGACAGACCAAACATTAAAATTATGTAAAAAATATTTTTCTTACATATAACTTGTGTTTAAAACTATAGCCTTAAAGGTTATCAATGGTAACCTGGGTTTTTGAAGACTTCATAAGAGCTTTAATTTATTCTATCAATGGTTCCAAAGCAAATGAGGGAGAGCCCGTCCTTTCCTCTCCTGATGCATCATCTACGACTGTGGGCTTGAAAAATGTAAAGTTGGGCTTTCTAGCATGCTGACCCTACACCAAAGCTGTCATTGGGATCTCAGGAAGAGACATGTGAGAAGTGCTGAGGTGTTGCTGCCAGCAGGGTGTGTTAGCATATTCATGTTGGGAGAAATTTCATCTCAGAGGCTTCTGTCCTTCTCACCAGATGCTCTGCAAGTAAAAAAGGCAGCTTTTCACGTGGCCATTTTTTATGGCAGACCATTTCAGCTGTGTAACAGGGGTAGACACCTATAAATGTATAATGTGATGGACTCAATTGTAATGCAGCCTGGATACATGCTAAGGTACTATTTGCCCTTTAGTGCAAATCCATTTTTATGTCAAAAGGAATCCATTGAAATTAATAGGGCATTATCTAAGCAATAAGTAACACTGTATATACAATACAGAAAAGTTTTGCAGGAAGATACATTCTCTTTAAACAATGTGAAAAAATGTGCTAAGAAGTTGTATGGGAAATTAATAACCTGGAAAATCATAAGCTTTTAATATTTAGAAGGAAGCAAGTGCAGAGGTAACAAAAATCTTTAAACATTATAGAAATAATATCTACTAGAAAAGTCAATGAGTTGTTTTGTAAATTAGATTTATTGTGGCACAGTAATACAGGCAGGTTAAAAATATATGAGTGTGTGCACCTCACTCATTGTCCATATCTCAGATATATCACATATAATTTGCTTTGCCAGCCCATTATCAAAAGATATTTTGGGAATCCTTCCACATACTAAAAGAAAGAAAGAAAGACATAAAAAAAGAAAAGGCCAGGCATGGTGGCACACGGCTTTTATCCCAGCACTTGGGAGGCAGAGGCAGGTGGATTGCTATGAGTTCGAGACCAGCCTGGTCTACAAAGTGAGTCCAGGACAGCCAAGGCTAACACAGAGAGACTCTATCTTGAAAAACAAAAAAAGAAAAAGAAAGAAAAAAGAAACAAGGAAGGAAGGAAAGAAACAAAGAAGAACAGAGAAAAAGCAATAAACCCAAGAGATGGGTCCCTTACATTTGCTGTGTTAAAATTGAAACCTGTAATTTCTGAATTTTCTCTACTGCTTTAGTTTTAATATTGATTCATTCTTTATGGTCCACTGACTACTCACCTCTTTTACCATTTTATGCCAGGGGCTTCTTAAAACTAATAGTATGCTCCCATTTCCCATTCCTTTGCTCTAAAAAATATCTCTGTTATGTCTAGTTTCACCATTGCATATATGTTGAGTCTTCCTTCTTTTAAACCCAAGAAGCTTTTCCTGGCCATGAGAAAAATAAAATGCTCAGCCCTCAGTAGCTACTCAATACATATTAATTTTTCCATCTCACCACCAATATGAACTACTAGTCTCTTCATTCCTCTGTGCTTCTCAGAATTCAATGAAAACCCATTAAAGAGTATGGAGAACTGCTGCTGCACTCACATTTAATCAATAATTCTTGTTTCTAAGCTGTCAGTTCTAACCCATAGTGGCTACTGGTCAGACAGAGATAGAATCACAGATTCCAGACGTGTTTGTTTGGGGAGAGCTGGCAAAAAGTACCCATCAGCAATAGATGCTCGAGAGTTGGAATATCAAGGAGCTGTAGCTAAGTACCAAATCTAGGTTTTATGGCACCAGCAAGAATCAGGACATACCAGTCCCACTGGAGATGCAAAATAAACAAAGGAAAGCCCAAAAACAGACTGGAGCGAACCAAGTTGGCAAATGACCCATTGCCAGAAGGAAAAGTCAGAGAAATGGCAAGGGCCCTAGGTCAGATTGACTGGATGCTCAGTGAGTCAGAGCCCGTGGAAAGGAGACGAGATGGTCAGAGGCAGGACTAACCAAAAACAGGTTTGAAGCACTAGGATGATAGGTCATGAAAGAATTCAATAGGTTCCTGATTAAATATGACATGCTGCCGATGGGTGATTGATCATTGATAGGAGGATGTGGTTTATGGCATTCCTCAAAGAGGAGTAAAGGCATTCGAATATACGGACCCTTATAGACATAAGGGTCTTGCTGGAAGTTTGAATCTTGATCATTCATTACATTCAGGGCAGACGCAAGGAAATAGGGCACTTGATGCAGAATATACTGTAGCCTTCTAGACTGACTCACCTTTTCCTCACCAGTCTACTGTCAGATGTCTTACCATGTGGCATATTGCTGCCTGGAACCTGCAAACTATGAAATGTGTGCATTTAAATGTTGGTATTTAATTAAATGATTTGCACTAGGTGACTCTAAGTAGGTACAGCCTTGCCTTTTTGGGAAAGCAGCCCTGTCACTGCATGTCAATGATTACATACAGCACATGACCTAAACACTAGGATCACTGTATGGGCTCACCATGGCCACGCACTGCTCACACAGAGCTATTTGCTTCATATCTCAAACCTCTGGAATGAGGCTGGCAAAGAAGTTACTGTGGAGCTTCATAACCCATACGGGGTAACTGAAAGGAAGAATTGTCCTGTTATTAGAAGATGGTGGCACTGGAACCCTCCCCAACATGTATTCAAGGGGAAAGTTCATTTATGTCACAAGGGTGGGTCATTTAGGAAGATGGTAATGTTGTGTGTAATATTTGGTATTAAGGTTGTCTTAGGAATGGAAATTGTTTTCATATTAAGTTGAAACATGGCAAGCTCTATTTATGTATAAGACAGGCAGTCTAGATGTCACTCAGCATTCCTCAGGGGGTTTTCAAATGCATTCTCTAGAGTTACCTGGAAACCCTGTGATTCTGCTCAGCTGAGCTGGCCTTCTATGAAAGTACCCAGGGGTTTCCAACAGCATCTTGATGTCTGTGGATCATTTTGTAAAAAACCCTAGGCAAGAGTTGTGTGAAACTGGTCAACACTTCCCTCCTTGAGCAGCACTGTGCATCTCACTGTGACTTCAAGAATGTTCTTAAAAGCCTCACTAGCAGGGTGCTTCGTAGGAAGACACTCAGCACCACGCAAGTCTTTCCAAGAGACTCAGCTGCTATATTCCCTGATGAAAACACAAGGAAGTTTGGCATAATAGTAAATATGGACTGGGGGCATAAATAAAAGGCTCTATCCCCAATTCTTGCAGTATGAAAACTGCAAAATGTAACAAGAGTTGGCCATGTACAGCAACTAGCAATGGTGGTTTTTTTTTTTTTTTTTAAACTGGAAAAGTAGCAATAATATACCTAAAAGTGCACCTGGCTACATATTTGAGTTTCTTCATACCGTTTAAGTATTAGTTTTCTCTCTGTTCCTTTTCAGGGAGTGACCTTTTAAAAAGTGAAAAGGTACCAAAATGCTATACGCTGTATTAAAGCAGTTTATCAAAGTGTCACGCAACAGTTGACACCCATTGCTAACAAGAAACTGCTCCCTTACTTAATTGCCCAGCTAACTTAATTACATCTGTCTTTGAGTATCTATTAACAGATTTCTCTAAGACCAGGATGAGGAAGAGGAGGAAGAGGAGGGAGAGAAGGCGGAAGGGGGAGAGGAGGATAGGCATTTGAGACATTTACACATAAGAATGTGAGGAGAGGAGATAAGGTAAGACAGCCTTCTCCAACAAGAATGATTCCCACAAAATAAAATGTACCTGAATTTACAGGTCTATTGTTTATAGGACCTCTTCCCTAAGAGTTCCAACACAAGTCTGTATAATTGTTCATTATCCATGCCATTGTACTGTGTCTAAAAGTTACCTTGGGGTGCAGCTCAGCAGAAAAAAAAAAAAAAAAAAAAAAAAAAGGAAGCATCCTGGAAATTACTCATACAATGTGAACGCCACATGTCCGAGTCAGTGAGCTTTGGATGAACTATAAAGGATTTTCATTATTTAGATCCATGAAAGCAAAGGAAACAGAAATATATCCAATACAGTGAGGCAACGGAACCAGGAAATTTATAAGAAGGCTTAAGCAGTGAGTTTAATTTAAAATGTTGAGTCACATTCAAACTGTGACATTCAAAACACCCTCCCTGGCTGTAGTGGTTCTCACCCTGAGGTCAGGAAGAATAGGATGTCAAACGTCTCAAGGATTTTAGACAAAGGACTTCCAATGATGCCTTTCCCTGAAGCTTTCCACTTTTTTTGCTCTTATGTGAACATAAAAGAAAAATTCTGACATGTTCTACAATCAGTGCTGAGGCTTTCCAGTGCCCTGCCTCAAATATTATGTCAATCCTTTTTATTATCCCTATACTGAAGTTATAATTCACAATTGACAAGGCACATGCCAATTCATACCCTTTACCACGCTAATAGAGAACATGAACAATGAGACACAATGAACTTCAAACTCAGCTCCCTGGGGCTTACCGGGAAAAAAAAAAAAGCCTGCCTACCTTTGGCAGAGACAGGCAAAAGATAGGAGTCATGTCATCTCAGGTACTGTCTCTTTCACTAGGCTTGGAAATGTAGAGTTGCTTGCTACAATCCAAAATTCCTGGCAAAGAAATCTGGATGTTTCTAGTCTGGATTGCCCCAGTTATTCTCAGAACGTTTCTACTGGGCGTTCATGAGTACAGTTGTGCAGGATAGGAACTGCTCACCTCTAGAAACTAAAATCTACTCAGGATATTTCCTCAGCTTCATCAGATTTAGCTTAGCTCTCCAATTTATTTCACTACCAGGACACCCTGAGATACTCTAAAGGCATAAAGCCTAGGCATGAGACCACTGTACAGCCTCACCTCTCTTCCCTCACCTTGAAGGTGGGGCAGATTGAGAGCTGAGAGCTCACAAGAAAATTTCTGCCTAGAGTCACCTAAAAATGACAGTTGTTACTTATAGTTCAGCTTTTTATCCAGACCTCGAATTATTCTTTATTATTATTAATATAAATAATTATATTACTAATTTATTATTATTTATTTTTTGCCCATCTAACTCAAATACATCTGTCTTTGAGTATCTATTGACAGATTTCTCTTTATTATTATAAATTTATTATTATTAATATAAATAATTACATTATTAATATAAATAATATAAATATTATTATTATTTGTTTTTATTAAACAAAACAAACAAGTAATAGCAGCCACGAGTTAAAGATATTTGCTGAAAAATTAGTGAATGGTGGAACATAGGTGTGTCTTGGGGAGACATAGATACATCATATATGAATCTTTCTTTTCTTGCTTCCTTGTTGGAACTCTAGCTATTCTATTTGAGTTCTGTTGGACTCTTAAAATAAAACTCAATTTAAAAATTAGCATGAGCAACAACAACAACAAAAGATGGTGAGAGAACTTCAAACTCTTTCTTTTGACAAAAGCTAGAAAACAAAACCAATGCATGCTTACCAGATAGAAAAATCGACATTTTAAAAAGAGTTGTTGCTTATCACATGTTCATCTAGCACTCCTACCTCTAGCCTAGCGTTAGCGACGGTAACCTGAATTGCTAGTGTTCGTTGCTAGTATCAGGAAAACCAACAGAAGATAAACTCAAGGATGTCTGTATCAAAGCAAATTTTCAAAGGCAGAAGAGAATCCTGAGGCAGCAAGAAGAGAAGCTCCTCCTACAAGAGTAATCGTCAACAAGAGTGACAAGCAGTGTGTCGTGAGAGCACATAGGATCCAGAAGCCCTGGGACATGTGAAAGTGTCCACCAGGAATTGCATATCTATCAATATTATCCCTATAAATGAAAATTTAAGATACTGTCATATAGACAAAATATTTAAGAGTTGAGTACAAGTAAATCTTTCTAATCATAAAGCCCTATGGACAGTGACTCAAAACCATATGAAGAAATAAGCAGTGATCCTAACAGTCAGCACATAGGCAAATATGAAAGCCTTCATTCTTGCATGTTTGGGCTTATGATATGTTTCTACTTCCTTAAGATTTAAAAGAAGAATGGATACTATAATTATTAATCAATGCCTATTATAAAAGATATAACTGGTTTTAGCAACATAAAAAGGAAGCGAGAGTATACAGGACTGAAGTTTTATGTTCTATTAAGAGTGAAGATTTTTTTATACTTCCGGTTTAGTCAGGTAATTAATTTTATTCTTTCTCAAGTCTCTGATAGCGTTGAAGACCAAGTAGTTTAATCTTACCATTAAGCTTAGTTGTTTAGGGGTTAAGATGTTTTTAGGTCTAAGATAGATGTTTTAAATTGATAAAGATGCGATATGATAAATATTAATTTCCATTCAAAATTTTAGACTCACCAAGATAGTAAAGATGTTTTCTTCAAGGCTACCAAATACAAATAGCCAAAACACTATGAATGTAACATTTATATAATTCCTGATTGTTTTGTGGTTCCTCTTGCTATATGTAGTTTATTTTATACATGTATAACAATATAAATGTACACATAATATAATAATATAATAAAAATTACAAAGAAAAAAAGAAATGTAGATTTTTGAAGAAGACATCCTATTTAGAGCTTAGTGCTCACTCTCTGGACATTTTTCAGTGTGGGTCTCTATGTTAATTCCCATCTACTGTAAGAACACATATATAAATCAGATAGTTAAATAGTCAATGTAAGTCATTATCAACATTTACCTTAAATGCAAATGGACAAAACTTGCCAATTAAGAGACAGTTTGGCCTAATTGAGAAAAAGCCCAAACCACGCATGCTGCCTATAAGAATTTCACACTAAATCAAAAGCCACAAATCTGTTGACACTGAAAGTATAAAAAGACATGACAGCCAGAACTGAATCCACTTGTGAGGCATGACTATATGCTTGCTACATCTCCAGTGCTAAGACTGAGATAGGAACTCAGACACCCACCAGTAGATTGATGGATCGAGAATTGTGCATGCATTTGAAATAACCGGATGCCTGATAAGAGCAGCGCAAGGTGAGAAGGATGAGGGTGAGTTTGGCTCTGCATATGAAGGTATCATGCCCCATAGGAGGGAAGTCATGGCAGTTGAGGCAGTTGGTCACTTTGTGGTTGCAGTCAGGAAGCAGAACAAGATGCATGGAGATGCTCAGCTAAGTTCCTCTTTTTCATTTGATCGAGCCCTTCATTACCTGGAGTGATGGCATCATATAGGGTGGGGTCCTCCCATCTCAATTAATCCAGTCTCTAAGTAGGATCAGGCTTTTCTCTTATATGATTCTAGATTCTATCGATTTGACAATGAATTAAAACCATCATGAACCCATATTGACATTCTTTTAAACAATAAATAAAAATTGATTACCAATAGAAGCCACACCACGAGTAAACCTTGAAAACCTTATGTTAAATGATGTTTTAAAAATGCACACAATTCTCTTTAGGTAAAACAGCTTAAAGAATCTAGAGTTTCATTTGTAGCAAGTGTTCTGTTTGCATATATTTATTTGGTCTATTGTAACCATACCTCCAGTTCTAAGATGCCATTTTTTGAAATCTGTTGACACAAACTTGTATATAGTACACATATACACATGCAGACAAAACAGTCATATGCATAAAATAAATACATCTAAATATAACAAATAAAAACTAATACATAAAACATATCAAAACAATATAAAAGAAGTGGAATACAGAGACTAGTGAGGCCCAGATCAAGGTCAGCCATAGACACTTAGTCACAACCCCAAGTAATTCATTATAAATATGTAAGCACACTCACTTCTTAGGAATGTGAGAAACAGAAACAACAATGCCCCAAACACATAAAGGTGATATTGCCTCTGGTGCGAAACACTGTAAAAATTAAGCTTAAAAGTAGAAATCATTATCAAGCCATCCCAAAGGTAGATGCTATCCTAAACCCTGAGGAGGTAAGGGGGCTCACTCCTCTAAGTTCTTGTGACCAGAGAGTACAATAATAAAAATAATAAAACATATGGTTCTTACCATATATAGAAGCATCTAGTGCTGAGAGAAATGGAGAGCAGAAGACACACCAAATAAGTCACACATGTAATGAAGAAGGGTTGCTTTAGCTAGAGAACTCTGAATCACTTCCTGGAAGAAGTGGAGAACTAGATGGGTCCAAAGCAGTGGATGATCTCAATGGAGCAATGCCATGAACAAGTAAGAAGTTGAAAAGAAAGAGGCCTAAGATGGTAACCGTGGGGGCAAACTTATGCTTCCCAAATGAAAGAAGTTAAGGAGGTGGCTCAGTGAGTACAGTACCTGTTGTAGAAGCTGAAGGACCGAAGAAGTTTGGATCTCTAGTTACCATGTCAAAGCCTGATTAGGCTTTGCACACTCATAACCCTAGTGCTGGAGACAGACAGAAGAGAGATAGTCTATCTGCTGAACTTCTTGGCCAGCCCGTCTAGCTATCAGCAAACCCCAGCTTCAGGAAGAGACTGCGTCAAAAGATAGGGCAGGCAATGGGAAGACACTCGATGTCAACCAGTGATATCCACACACACATGCACACATTCTCTTGGTTAAATTTTTTATTACTGTGATAAAACACCATGACCAAAGCAACTCAGAGAAGAGTTTACTTAGGGCTTACAACCCAAGAGGGATAAGATCCTTAATGATGGAACAATAGGAAGCAGACACAGCAGGTAAAGTGGAAAAAGAGAGCTCATAGCTCAAGCCACAAATATGAAGCAGAGGAAAAGCACTGGACACTGTATGTGGCACTTGAAACCTCAAAGCCTACCCCAGTGACATATTTCCTCTCATAAGACCATACCTCCTAAGCATATGTCATCAAATAGGGACCACATATTCAGATGCCCACAAAATGGCTGGCATCTCATTCAACACCATCACCCTCATACACACACCCATGTATTTTTAATTATTTTCAATGGAAGATTGGGTGATAAAGACAAATGCCCAACCTTGATCTAAAAGTTCAGTGAAGCCTCCAAGAGTTTGGGGATCAGAAGAGCAAATCTCCAGTACACATAGAACTTTTCATAAATCCAGTACCAGCAAACCTTTCAAATCAGATGCTGTGAATGAAGCTTTACAGTACATAATAATTTTATTTTAATTCTGTAATGCTTAAATCATTTGAATTAAAAAAACCACTCAGGTGGTTGTTAGACAGGACTGAGATATCTGGACGTAGAAATAAACTCTCCATTTCTAGAACTTTTTCCTATCAAGAATAAAGTATTCATAAGTGACATTCACTTATTTTTTTATTCATGAACCACAATTGGTACTGATGTGAAATTCTGGTAATCTCTTTCTGTCACTCCTAGTGATGCATTTGAAGTAAATAAGAACTTTGTAGAAATGTGTCATTAACCTCCGCAACTACCCTATTTCCTGAAAGTGTGCCCATGAGGGGAGTATGGTGCTCTAGGGGACAGGCAGAATTAACACAGAGGTTTAATTCCTTCTGCCCAATCCTCATTTTTGCTTCTTATTGCTCAGATACTCTGCTTTATTTATTTTGGCTGTCCTCATTGCTAATCTAGCCTTTAAATCTCCTCACAGGTCCTTCCTAACATCCACAGTTCATAAAGTGAGAGGCCTTTCTTCCAAGACCAAGGGAAGGCAGAAAAACAAATAGCCTTAAGATGTTTCATGTCCATGATGTGTGTGTGTGTATGTGTATATGTGTGTGTATGAGAGAGAGAGAGAGAGAGAGAGAGAGAGAGAGAGAGAGAGAGAGAG
>OU015742.1:33384475-33398174 GCA_907169655.1 Acomys percivali | reverse complement strand
GAGAGAGAGAGAGAGAGAGAGAGAGAGAGAGAGAGAGAGAGAGAGAGAGAGAGTGTTAGGATTTTTTACTTTACATATAAATGTTTGTTATTATCAATGAAAACCATTGGCCAGGAAGTGGGATGGTAGGTTGTATGAATCATGCTAGGACAGTCTGTGAGGCAAATGTACTACCCTTGCATTTACAACATGATATATTTAAGCTGAAGGAACAATTGAAATTTTTAGTAATAGGAAAAAAAGCAATAGTAATTCTTTGGGATGGCTGTATTTTATTTTTTTAAATCAACAGCGAGAATGCACTGGTTTCCTCCTCTCTTGATGGAATTACTTATTGAGCCCTAAAACAACACATATAGAGTCAGGCTAAGGAATGAGCTTCCATATAGGTTTTGGGAGCAGAGTAGAGCCAAAAGTGTGGTCTCAAAGACCTGGTACAAAGGCTGAGAAATTAGCAGAAGAGAAAAATCCATTTGTAAACAAGTCTAAGAACATCCAGCTAAGGTGGGCAAAGATTGGCTGGAGCTACTGGCACAGGCTCAGAAGTCATTCCTAAGTATCTGAAGGTGACCATCCTATGGTTCACAACATTAAATAGGCATTTCCAGGTGGAAATGGTAATAAGACATGAGAGGCATGAAACTACATGTAATCCTACATATAACAACATATGAAAGGAACCTCACACTATGGAAATGACCTTCAAAGCCTTCACTATGAAACATGAAAGCCTCCTCCTTTGTGCAATGGGGCCATTTGTATTGTATATCTTTTCCTCTGATCCAGGCCCCTTTAGCCCTTAGAGTTGTACTCCTTTCTAATAAGCATCCCTGTTTATTAAATAGGCAGACCCCTTGTCCTAAGCTTAGCACATAATTTCCGCCATGGGAAATATTGACACTTTCCGTTATCTGATACTTTTTGAAAATCAGGATATAGTATATTCATTTTCTTGATTAGCACTCATTATTAAATAGGCAGACCCCTTGTCCAGCTAAATTAGAGTTTAGAATCAATAGATACTACAAAACAAAATATAAATGATTGAAAGTATAGACAAAGGATATTATTCATCCTTGGAAATATAGACAAGAGCACAAAGGAAAATGTAAAGGACAGTATTATATGTATAATTGATTAAAATCAAATTGTGATTTTGGAAATGTGTCAGTATGAAGCCTATGGAAGTCAAGGTAAGGAAATATTAGACATGAGTTTTCAATCTCATGGAGCATGAACATCTTCACAAACATCTTCACTTTTTCCCCCAGTGTTATATCACTAACACTTACTGCAAGTGTCAAGCAAAGAGTGAATACAGACTGTCCTGTGGCTGATCCAATGGATGAATGGAAAACTGCTTTACAAAAGCATGCCAAGCTTGTGGTCCATCCATGATAGCTGAGAGGAAAGCTGAGAGCCTGTAATAAATCTGTGGGTGCACTGTTCTTAGTGGGTTCTCCAGTGAGTTGGAGAGAGCTTGTCTCATCGTGGAGAAGCAACAGTTTTCTGCTCAAGACAGCTCCTGTTTTCTCAACTCAGGGTGCACTGTACCTACCTATTACAACTATTACAGCTAAAATCTGAAATGCTTCCACTAGGCTCAGGTTTTCAATGCTTAGCCTCGAGTTTGCAGTGCTATTTTTGAAAGCCGTGAACCCCTGAAGATGGAAGGCATGGCTGGATGAATTAGGTTATTGGGGGCCAGGCTGTTGAAGGTTATACCCAACCCTAGTTCTGGTCTAGTTCTCTCTGCTTCCTGGTCCAGTACCATGACATCGGCTACATCACATGATCCCACCAACATAGAAAGAGACACTGCCACAACTCAGCTTTCACCATCATAATGGATTGGCTTATCTCTAACCCTGAGCTAAGTAAACCTTACTGCCTTTCCATTGCTTCTCTCAGGAGTGTTGGTGGCAGCACTGCAAAAGTAGCCAATATGCCCTGTCCTCTGAGCTTTTAGGACTAGCAAATCATCACTATCAGAATTTTATCATCAAGCTATAAAAATGCAGCTTTGGGCACTGATCCAAAGAACAATGTCCTCATAGCAGATCGGTAAAGAATTCAATAGTATTAAGAGTACACAGAGGTAACCTAAACTGATGATATAAAGTCATATATTCCAATATATGAGTCCTTCCAGAGGAGAAACTGGCCTTGTCCAATCTTAAGTTTCCAACTACTTGATTAAAACATAAACTGACTTCTCATCTCCAATATTTCAAAGGTTTTCAAGTATTTTCTTGGAAAATCCAATTATATAAGAACCTTCCAGCTGCTTTAAACTCAGCTCAGGGCCTGATAGGATACAGGGCAAGTATCTAAAGATTGATTCACCAAAGCCAACATTGTCAGAGCCTGACTGTTTTTGTTTGTAGCAGAGTTTCCTGTAACTTAAGCTGGGCTGGAATTCACAATGAAGCTGATGCCAGCCTTGGTCTCCAGAACTTCCTTTGCCTACCTGCAAGTGTCCGAGACTGACTTTAGTTAAAACGAAAGTAAGCTTGTTTACAATGAAGAGGACACACACACACACACACACACAACCATTGGTCAGAACTTTGACTTCCCCCCACTATCTATTTCACTATCTTAGATTACAAGTTTAAATGTACTCAGTGAATGATATCCCAGAGAGATGTACATTATAATATGAAGTGCATAAGAGTGTAACCACTCTCGCATTCTATTCCCAGTGCTGAATACAGTCAGGCATCTTAGTTCACTCCAGTCATTCTAGCACTTGAAACATGAAGGCAGAAGCATCAGAAAGTTAAGGTCATTGGTAGTTATGAGAGGAATTCAGGCCACCCTGAGCTCCTTAAAGCTCAGCTTTAAATGAATAAATAATAAAATATAACTGCCCTGTTACTCAACTACACCATTCCTGTGTGTATACCTGAAGGAGTTGCAAGTCAGTATATAACTTAGATATCTACACATCTATATTTCTGCGGCATGACTCAAAATCACAAAGGTATAGAGTCAGCTATCAAAAGATGAATGGGTAAAGAAAATGTGAAATAGATATAATACATTATATGTATGGAGGTCTATACAACTATATACACACATATGGAGTTTATATAACTAAAAAGAAAAAATATTTCATTTGTAGGAGATGTTATAGATTTGTAAATTCTCATGATGAGCAAAATAAGCCATATATGAAAGACAACTGGTAAATATTTTCTCTTCTACACACAACCTAGATTTAAATACAATATATACAGAAGAATGTATAAGGGAGACTATTTAGGAAGCGAAAGGAAAGTGACCCAATGGGAGGGAGAGAAGTAGGTAATAGAAGTCAGTGAATGCCATCATGGTACATAATATATGTGTATGAAAATGTCCAGGCTGCTGAACTCAGGGTGGAATGCTGAGAGTGGTACAGAAGAATGGGGGATGGGAGGACCTAGAGAGTTTAGGAACGCCACAAGGAGACCATCAAGACTGACAGATCTGACCCAGGCAGGGGAGGGCTGCATGAACTGTTGCACCACCCCACCCTGAGCACAATGCATGCAGAGGACCTAGACCCTCTGTTTAAGTACAGCCAAAGCAAAGCTCATTCTCCATTGATGTCGGGGGGATAGGGACTGCCTCTGACATGAACTCTGGTGCTCCCCATTTGATCACCTCTCCTTGGCTGGGAGACCATAGGGCGCTGGCACACAGAGAAAATGAGCATAGGCTATCCAGATGAGACCTGACAGGCTGTGGCAGATGGTGGGGGAGGAATCACCCTGTCAAAGGTCTAGGAGAGGGGAAGAGGGCAGAAGAGGGAGGGAGGGTGAAAATGGAAAGATACAAGTGAGGGGATAACAACCAGGAAGTAATATGAGTAAATTACAATAAAAATATTTTAAACAAGAAAATGACATCATGAAACTTGATATTTTGCACAATGACTATATGCTAATGAAGGGGAAGGCATGTGAATGGGGCTCCTTTCAGACAGGTATAACTGACATTTAAGGCAGGACCCAAAGAGCTGCAGCACAAGGACAAGAATTCCCTGTGTGGGTTTGATGGCTCAAAGAGAGCTATACCTGTGATCAGAGCCTGAGGAGAAGTAGCATTTTCAGAGAATGATCACCTGACCAGCTGTGGCTTTAGGCAGACATTCGTCACCTCTCTTGCTGCCTTAATCGCTGAGCAGAATCTCCGGACGAGAGAGGTGTCACAGAGTCTGAGGACAGCAGTCTTCCAGAGAGCAGAAGGTGAAGCAAAAGAGAAGGGAGCCAGGATCTGAAGGGACAGTCAGGCAGCCTACCAGCCAATGAAGAGCCAGAATGATACTACCAAAGCCTTGGGATGCTACAGAGACTGGCTCTTTCCTCAGCTGTGTTCTCTCCTTCCGGTTTCAGAGTCCTCCCTGACAATGGTTACTGAAGCTCCGACTCTCCCATTCATCTCTGCTAAAGGCTTCTTTTACACTAGCGGTTCTCAACCTGTGGGGCATGACCCCTTTGGGGTCCGCATATCAGATATCCTGAATATCATATATTCATATTATGAGTCATGTAAGTAGCAAAATCACAGTTATAAAGTAACGACAACATAATTTTATGGTTGGTGGCTGTCACAACATGAAGAACTATATTAAAGAGTTGTAGCATTAAGAAGGTTGACAACCATTGTTGTAGACAAACCTTAGCATTATCTCTTTTTTTCTGAGCTCTGATTTCACTGCACCTCTGGGCCTGAGTTAAACGTATACTTTACATACAGGGCTTTGGCACTGGCGGTCTCAAAACTGTAGGCTACACATCATAGTTTCTTAGGTGATTTTTCTGCAGATAGCTGCCATAAACCTATGCAATTGTTTCATTTTACAAGCGGATAACTATGTTCTTGCATAGAGGAAGGCCACTCCAAAGGTGCTTAAACTCATTTTCATATTATCTTGGCATTCCTTAACAGATCCTTTGCTGTGTTAAAAGAAAGGCCATGATGTGGTTTAGTCAACAGGAGTATTAGTGTTTGTGGGAGAACTCCAAGCCTTAACAATCCAATTACAAGGTAAAGTTTACAATGTCTCTTAAACCCAAATGCAGGTTCAACTTATGCCAACTGAAGAAGGAATGTGGTTCATTCAGGAATACAACTGGATTTGGCATGAGAAAACACATGTCTGGGAAGAAGAGAATTTGGATGCAAAACACAGACATAAATTGCATTCAGTTGATGGGGAAAACCTACATGTGAAAGAATAAAGCCATGATTGTTAAGACCAGACTTACTAACTTAGATTTAACATTACAACCACAAAAAAATGCCTTGGGACAACATGGCTCCAGGAAGCCATTGTAGAGTCACATCTCTGTGGATACCTGTCGTTGGAATAGACAGTAGTTATGGCCTCACATATGGTGAACATTCTACTGATTGGAAGGTACAGGTTATACCTGGTCCTTAGATGATATTAAGTGTGAAACAAAGAAAGGAATGTAGAGTTTCAAGAAAAATTCAGATGAAGAACTTGAAAAATAATGAGAAATTAAGAAAGAGTTACAAACTGTGAGAAAAAAATGTTAACTTTAGTTTCTGAAAATTATGGATTTAACTATTTCATCTAAATACCCTTTCCAGTAGCCAAGTGAAACTTCCTAAGTGTGACCTGGAAAACAGACAAAATAAAAATGGGAAACTATTTCTAAGTAGGAGAGCTCCCTAAAACGAAGGAGAAATTCCATAAGCAAGTTAGGAGTTGCCTATATTCAGTGCCAAGAGTAACCAGAACCCAGCAGTCAAAAAGGGAAGTTCAGGGGAGTGCCGTGTGTATCCTGGAAGTCTGGAGTGGAATAAAATGTCAATTGTCTGGACAGGACAGACTCACTGCTCTCTAGACAAGCATCTGTAGGTACAATGCAAGTTTCCATCTTGGAGGACTCTGCTCTGATTCCTATACTAAATACTGGGAGATTTATCAAGTATGTTGTATATGTATATTCACATATGCAAAATACTTGTGTCCATCCAATAACAGCTCTATTGATAAATCTATCATTTCAGTCTTCAAGATGGATTATTCAATACCAACTCTCCTAGATCATGATAAAGCTTATGATTTTATTTTTCTGGACAAACTAAAAATTGTATAATTTGAAGACTTTAAAGTAATTAATGACCATAAACATGAGTGGTATAGGTGGGTCATATGTTCTGCTGTGGTAATGATGAAGATTATTGAATATATTTCACTATTTCTAAGGGTACTCTAGGCTATAATTTATATGTATGAAGATGAGACATGTGTGTGTTCTAGATCATAAAATAAGATTATTAGGGTATCTATTAATAAAATTAATAGATTTAATGTATTAATTAATTGGTTGATAAAATTATCTTATTGATCAAACTATATTAACATAAACAATTGAGATATTTTCCCCAGACTTTATTGAATGGATGTTTTATAATAAATTGTTTGATTTCCCCCATCTCTGTGTGTGTGTGCGTGCATGCATATGTGCATTTGTGTATGTGTGCGTGATTAGGGGAAAATGTTCCTCAGGATTTCCCAGAACTCTGTTGCCATAAATGGTAACACAGATGTAAATGGGATCAACTCCATTTTAAGAACATCAAAGACCAGGAAGTCAAGCAATGTCAGATCAGTCAGTTCAGTAAATAAACAGCTACTGTAAAGCATAGTCATTAACAGGAATTTCTCCTTCAATGGAATCTGAATGGAAAATTGCTAATTACTACTGCATTCAACCCAGTCCACGATATATACACAAAGCTGCAGTAAAACTTGTCTCTAGTCAGGTTGAATTTAGAGAAGATGTGCACGTACCCAAATATAAGCTACACAGAGATTGGGGCAAGGCCTGTTTTATGCTTTTGAATTTATTAGCCGGTAAATGTCTGTCTTTGTCTATTCAAAGGGGGAGGTAATCCCCCTCAGGAATAGTCATAGGGGAGGGGAATAGGGGAAACTGCAAGGGAGGGAAGAATGGGAGGATACAAGGGATGGGATAACTATTGAGATGTAACAAGAATAAATTAATTTTTTAAAAAAGTGTATTCAGGGGAGTTAGAATACACGATACCAAGGATAGAGGCTTTCATATGATGAGTTATTTTTCTTTCCCTCTTTCTCTTTTCCAACTGAGTTTCATTTCTTTACCTAAGATCATGCATTCTGAGATAAATGTACACTCTTTGTCAAAGGCTAACACTGAGTTTATTTTTTTGTCACTTTATAAAGTTAAAACTTATTTAACTAGATGTGATTTTGCCATTTGAATGACTCAGAATCTATCTATCTATCTATCTGTCTATCTAACATCTATCTATTTAATCTATTATCTACCTAACTTATTTATCATATGTATGTATAAAGACATATATGTGTATATACATATATATATATATATCAGTATGTATGTATAGATGTATATACTTTTAACCTGAAATAAATGTGAATTTATAAACCAAAGGAAAATACATCAATTTCTAGTGCCCTAAATTAAAGTTATGTTTTATTACTACTTTTGAGTTTTATTTAATCTATTCATAATGAATATAGTTATTTCCATTTATAGGCAATACAGTTGTATTGCTAGTGGTAGGCTTAATGGTAGTAATTGAACCCAATGCCTCTAGCGTGTTAGGCTACCTCTTTAACACTATACTCCACATCTTTAGCCCACAACAGTTGGAACATAAAAACAAAATGAAATAGTATAAAAAGAGAAAAAGTTGTACTAATTATGAACCTCGCAAAAATATAACTAAAATATAAATAGATTATTTAAAATTTTCTTCAAATTGTTAGATATGCCATTGGTTTTAATTTTAATTAATATTTCTAGGTAAAATTTTATGTTTTTTGAATTCCTACCCCTCCCTCTCATCCCTGTTCAGTTATCTTTCAGTTGGATTATGGCATAATTATACCAACCAGTCTCCAGATAGTTCTCAGACCCTGACATTTTCATATCAGAGGCTAATATAGGAATATAGCCCTAATAACCATGATATTCTGATGAGGTTGAAGACCAGATAGTTTAGTTTTACAATTAAGCTTAATTGTTTAGGGGTTAAGATGTTTTTAGGTCTAGATCGATGTTTTAAGTTGATAGAGATGGGATTTGATAGATATTGATTTACATTCAGAATTTTAGATGCACCAAGATAGGAAAGATGTTTTCTTCAAGGCTGCCAAATACAAATAGACAAAACACTATGAATGTAACATTTGTATAATTCCTGATTGTTTCGTGGTTCTTCTTGCTGTAGGTAGTTTATTGTATATATGTGTGATAATATAAATGTATATGTAAAAAAGAAAGACAATAAAAAATGAAAGATAAAAAGTATATTTTCTCAGTTTCTAACACAATTTGGGGGGCAAATGATTACATAGAAATTTCTAGATACTTTAGAATATTGTTTAAGTTTTATGAAATTTTACATATATTCCTGTTTCAGAGAAAGAGCTCAATCAGTAAAGTGTTTACTTTGCAATCATGAGGATCTGAATTTGATCTCCAGAATGTACATTAAAAACAAAACTGGTGCAGTGGCACAGTGCTGTGATTCCAGCCCCAGTCAGTTAGACTGACACAGGGAGATCCCAGAGGCAGCAGCCAAGACAGCCTAATCAGCAAGCTTCAGGTCCCAGTGAAAGACCTGTCTCATGAAACAGAAGCTGAGCACCACCACTAGGGAGTGCCCGTGACCTCTGCCCTCAGGCTCACCAGCACACACAGCAATACCTTTTGGGTAACGGGTCACTGATGGAAACTAGAGGTACAAGTTTTTAAGACAGTTAGATTCTTCCAAAAAATGTTTTTTTTTTTCACTTATGTTGCACAATCGATAAATAGCATTAATGGCAAGAGTAATAAGATGATGAATTATTAATAAAATTTTACAATTTTCTAAAGTCTTTCAAAAATCTCACACATTTGCCTATAAAATACATAACGATTTAAATCACTTTCCTTAGAAATGAAAGCGAGTGACAAATGGCCATCATATTTAATGTGAAGACATTTCAGCTCCTTGGCTGAGCTGAGTTCTCTGGACAGGAGACAGATCTCTGGAGAGCCTGGGTATCCGAGCTCCGATGTCCCTGCACAAAAGCTCTCCAGCCATGGCTTTTGCACTTTGTCATACTTTCTGTGTTAGTTGTTTGTGTCTATATGAAACCTTACTACTTTCTGGATGATACTTGTATTGCCCTGTTGTGAATAACACCTTGTCCAACTGATTCTCACGCGTCTGGGAAAAACACCAACACATTCGGAAAACTGTCAAGTTGTGAGACTAAGGATTCAAACAATGCCTGACTCTTCTAGATCCTCTCAGTACTGCATCTGAAGGGAAATGAAAATGACACAGTTTCAGTCATAGCCGTTTCCCCTTTCTGGTTTGTTCTACTTGCAACATAATCTCAAACATTGATGCGCATGGCCATGTAGTGTTCCTTTTACTTGTGGTCATCATTAGAGGGACCTTCTTATTTGAACAAGTAATTTAGAGAGCTAAAGGAAAACTATTAATAATTGTTCAAGAACAACAAACATAAGCTGAGAATGTTTTAGCCAAGTAGGGACACATGGGCATCTTACAGTGGTCATAATGAAGGACTTTGAAGAAGTTTTTTCCTTGATCGTTTAAAGATGTTTTGGTTGTGCTGACTACTGCAGTATGCGTGGATCTTAGAGGACCAACCACGCTCCAAGCGTTTGACTTCACTGCTTATTATTTGTTATTCCATTGAGGATTATGCACATTGCTCTGGAACAGTTCATGGAAGTTCTCATGTACACTAATAAACATTTAAATCCCTAGAATACAAGCTCACAAAGAGCAAAGAAATACCTTTACACTCATCCTAACTCACATAAATAAATTCCCTTGGGGGTCATCTCGTTCAACTTTTGAAATTTGGGGTTTAAAAATAAACCAGTGTGAGGAAAGGGAAAAGGTAGCATGGCCAGTCCCGTGCAGGAGCAGCGTCATATCACAGGTGCCTAGTTCATAGTCCACACCCATCAAGTTGACGCACAACTTTAATTACTGAACACCTGTCCTTTCCCTTGAGCTTGGTGTTCAGGAAAACTACTGCTGCTCATACAGAAAATAGAGTAGCTTGTCATAGGCCCCCACTCTCCTCTGAGAACTATAAGAAAAGTCATATGGAGTAAAGGAATAGTAAATATTATTAGAATCCTGCTGAAACAACTGAAACAAGAAGAGAAAGGGAGTCCAGGGAAGGGGAGCTATGGAGAGTAAGCTGGTGTTCTGTAATTATTTGTCTCTCTCTCTCTCTCCCTCTCTCTTGAACATACTGGATTCTAGGAACAGAATGAGATGCTGAGAATATTGCACTTATGAGGCACAAAGAAGCCAGCCATCTCTGAACATAAGAGATAAAAAGATGCAAGATGAGAGGGTGTAAGATGTTGGTTACGTAAAGGGATGGGGAATTGGGCCACTGATACATTTATGATATCTCTCCTTCAGGATATTCACTGAGTTCTCAGACTGCAGGGACAGAGCCTTGTGAAGATAAGCAAAATTACTATAGTGACCAGAGAATGACTTCTGTGGTCTCACTTCACTTTAATTAGGAGAGTGTATACATCTCATGCCAAGAGATGTTGGTGAACAAATAGGTTCCAAGAATGTCAACCATGGAGAGTCACATTAAGGAGAATAAAGAGGATTGGATAAAGAAACTGTGGTACATTTACACTATGGAATACTGCTCAGCTATTAAAAACAAGGAATTTCCAAAAATTGTGAACCAGAAATGATCATAATGAGTGAGTTAACCCAGAAGCAGAAAGACTCAAATGGTATATACTCACTTATATCTAGACACTAGCCCAAGGGGCGTGTCCCATGAAAGTCTTCACTTATCAGGAAAGTGGATCAGAGGGGAGGACATCCTATTGGGTCTCTAGGTGAGAGA
The DNA here is from genome assembly GCA_907169655.1 of Acomys percivali. Lineage (NCBI taxonomy): Eukaryota > Metazoa > Chordata > Mammalia > Rodentia > Muridae > Acomys > Acomys percivali. The sequence goes on along the minus strand of OU015742.1, from coordinate 33,387,223 downwards.
AGCATGGGAGAATGGGAAAATGGAAGGATCCAGAAGGTCCTAGAAACCTACAGGAAGAACATCATGATGGGCAGATCTGGGACCAGGGGTCCTGCTCAAACTACAGCACCAGCCAAGGACTATATGTGTAGTAAACATCAAACCCTGACCCAGATCTAGCCAAGCGACAGGACATTCTCCACAGTTGAGTGGAGAGTGGGGACTGACTTGTACACAAACTCTGGTGCCCCATTTCTGACTCCATCCTCTGGATGGGGAGACCTGTTGGCACTCAGAGGAAGGATAGCAGGCTACCAAGAAGAGACTTGATACCCTATGAGCATATACAGGGGGAGGAGATCCTCCTCAGTCACAGTCATAGGGGAGGGGAGTAAAGGGAGGATGGGAGGGAGGGAGGAATGGGAGGATACAAGGGATGGGATAACTATTGACATGTAATATAAATGAATTAATTAAAATTTTTTTTTAAAAAATGAGAATAAAGAACTAGAGGGGCCTTAAATTTTACCAGACCTGCAATCCACCATAGCTCATGCCTGGCTGAAGCAGCCTGATACCACTGCTCTGTTTGCTCTTGGAGAAAAGGTTCCTCTGTAGAGGAACCAGCATCATAGAAGCAAGAGAGTGGTGAGTTTTAAATATACTCCGTCTCTCACTTAGTCAAAACATGGAAAGACAAAACAAGTAGGTTAATCTGACAGTAGAATTATCAAAAAACTTTACTAGAAATTCATTGTGATAAAAACAAAACAAAAAACAAACAAACAAACAAACAAACAAAAAGAGTGGTGTCCAGTGGTCATGCTCACAAGCCCAGGTACTCAGGAAGCTAAGGCGTATTTTTTGCAAGTTCAATGTCTGAGGCCAGAAGAGGGCATAAGATCCCTTAGAGCTGGACTTGGGGACAATTGTGAGCTGCCTGACAAGGGTGCTAGAAAGCAAACTTAGATCCTCTGAAAGAGCACTCCACATTCTTAACCACTGATTCATTTCTCTGGCCCCCAAAAGAGTTTTAAAAAGATGAATGTAATGACAAATTTATCAAAGCAAAGGTTAAGACTAGAGACTTGGTGGATAAATTGATAGAAACTATGCAAATTAAACCCAAAGAGAAGTCATGATGGGAAAAGTAAAAGGTGTAATGCCTACAAAAATCTATACTATATTAAAGGTCACAGAGGATAAAAAAGAGTGGAATAAACAATATCTGAGGCAGTAATGGGTGACTTTAAAAACTACTTTTATTAATTAACTTAACCATTAGCACGAAAACAAAACACAAAGTAGAAGACTTACCACAAAGGGATGCTATCTCTTGAGAAGTAAGGTCATACTTCTGGAAGTTCCTCAGACTCCCATTCAGGGTCACGTGAGCATGTCTTTCCTAGATTGCCACAGGAATCTATGCTACCACTATTCATAAAAGAACCCAAATGTATACAGTATCTATTCAGTGCTGCCATATTCAAGATCTAAATAATGTCCCTTCCTCCCTTAGGCATTTAAAGTATTCGCGGTCAAACTCACGTTGTGTCTTAATGTACTTTTTATAATGCCCTTGTTAGACAAACAACAAGAACACCACTCTGTTAGTGATTCCATACTCAAAAGCATGCTAACTGTTCCACTGGTTATGCTTGGCTGCTTATATATGTGCAGCCCACAGTTCTTCCCTAGCCTTATGTTTAGAGGGCTTATAGCTTGCAGCAAAGAAGCAACACTCCTCCACAATATCACGACAACCGTAAAAAGCCATGGTTCCCATCACTGTCAAACACTCTGCCGTATACCAGGTGCTTGCTCCTTCCTTGTATGTAGAGTCTGCCTTAGTGGCACTGTCATCCAAAACCCACTGAGATGCAGGAATTATTTCATTTGCTACCTCTCTGTGAAATGCTTTCCTTATCTCATTACCTAAGTATATTTTTTTTTAACCTTTGACACTGAGAAGAAATACAGCAGATTCTATAAACACAATCTCTGAAATGATGTAGAACTTGTTTGATCACAGGTTGCCATTTGTGAGCTGGATGATTGTTATAAGAGGTGTTATGTTCAACATGCAGAGTATGCATGGGAATGGCCAACATAGCCTTGAAAAAGACAGAGTTTACTGGAGGATTTATATCAATCATTGCAAGCTATGTGGAGTGACGGACATTTATTTACTCTTAAGTTGATTCCTCTGGGAAATGTTTAAGGTGTTTGTTACAAAGAAACCAAGTGCACCACGTAGCTTAACAAGAGACACAGACACAAGAAAATAGTAACTTTTCTTTAAGACGATTTGAGCAAATAAAGAGAAAAAAACAAACACATGAAATTTGGAAACTAGATAGGAGGGAGGTAGTAACTGTAAATGGCATAGATTTTGTATACGCTCCAGTATGTGAGATATTTCTGCATAGTATGAGAGACAAAGTTATTATTTGAACTTGGAAAACTGTGAAAAAAGTAAAAACCATTCCTCTCTAGGTGTGAGAGTAAGATAGTAAATCGACTGTGTAATATACTAATAATATTAATCAGATTATACAGAACAAGATGACTTAGAGGGACAGAAAGAACAATGAAGAGAACATATTATGATAGTTAGGGATAAGAGCTTTTGAAACGGACTTTGAATCCCTATAACCAGAGCTCAAAGCGACTTGGAATCTGGGGAACAGGAAGGGGGAGCATCTCAGACAGACTAAAGGATAGGATTAGATAGGAGGGCAGACGAGAGAGAGAGAGAGAGAGAGAGAG
>OU015742.1:33347134-33379984 GCA_907169655.1 Acomys percivali | reverse complement strand
GTGTGTGTGTGTGTGTGTGTGTGTGTGTGTGTGTGTGTGTGTGTGTGAATAACAGTGAGGATACGCTGGAAAATACAAAGAAAAGTAGTTGTGAAGATTTGTCTGCACAAAGGCTTCTGGGTCTGTGAATTTCTGTAGCATTTTTACAATCTTCAGTCATGATTTAAAACAACTAAACACCAGCATCAACATCAAGTCACTGGAAAATCAAATGTGCTCAGCCATCCTCCACCCACTGCAACTCATCTGGTAGATACTGTACTTCCAGATTTCGTGGGATAGACTTAAACTCTTTCATAGAAGTCTGCATTACATGAGGCTCAAGGCGTTTATATACAGATGTATCTTTTGTCATTTTGAAGGTTGGGTTACAGAGGCAAGAAAAAAATGAGTCTTTTATATGAAAAGGAGAACTTGTTTTCATTGTTTTGGGCTTTCATAATAATCTTAGAAGATGTAAATTTGGAGTTGTAGATTTTTAATTTATTAAAAACCTACCAAAGGATGGATCTGAACCTTTGTCCTTTGAATTACTTTATAATTTGCTCAAAAAATAATTTAATCATAAGAGCTAATGGTATTGTATTTCTACCTTTTTATTCTCAGCACCATATGCTGCTGGAATTACAGAGTTACAAGGGTGCTTTGACTGCATGCATGTATCCTATGGGGACTATAAGAGGGTGTCAGATCTCCTGAGATTGGAGTTAACAGGTGATTGTGAGCTGCCACTTAGGTGCTGGGAATTGAACCCCGAGTTCTCTAGGAGAGCAGTCAGTGAGGGACCTTAGCTGCTTAGCTATGTCTTCGGCTCCTGATTTTATGGATTTAAAGGGGACTTTGCTAGCTCCGTGATGCGAACTTTACACTTTCCATTAGAGTTCTGATCCAGCATCTAATCAAAAGAGGCCATCCAAGTCACCATCTCAGACATGGTGGTCCTGTGGTTGGGGCTGCACTCACCATATCTGTCTCTTTTTGTGAATTACCATCTACTGCTTTCTCTGTGAGTTCCCATACCTATAGAAGCTAGGTCCAGCACACCAGTCCCTACACTATGTACATAGGCTGTGGCACACCATCCCTATGACACCCACTGGTCTGGAGACACTGGCAAGCTGCACTTGATTTTCCTTCATGTTTCATAATTTTTACATTAAATATGTTTATTGTTAAATAATTTTCACTTTCTCACTTCTTAGGATACATTGGGGCTGCACAGGGGCTGAGACAGGCCCTATGCATGAATAAGCAGCTCTGTTGTATTCTCCAACAATAAACACAGTCCCATAGAGAAAGCTTTTACCCTGGGGTTCCACTTAGGACAATTGTTTTTTTCCCATTCCCCCTCCCTCACATGGACCTCCATACCCAGCAGGGCAGAGAGTGGTAATTTCCTTTCAATGTCCAACTGTTCCTTTAGTATAATGATGTAATCTCCCCAGGAACTCACTTACGAATTTCAGTACGGCATGTGGCAAATCAGATAAACATTATAGTTCCTGGTCTCTTTCCTGATGAGTGCTTAAATTAACAAGAAATGACATTTAGAGTTTTGGCCATGAACACTACAGCGCTTCCTCTCCTCCTTCCCTTTCTTCTTTTCCTGGCTGGGACATAGCAAGAGCAGAAGCAGCTGCCTCCAGCCCACAGGTGGAAGCCACAGAGGGAAGGGAGCAGAGCAGAGGAGCAGGCCATCGCCCAGGGCACCGCACTTCCCATTGGAAGCGCAAGAACTCCATCTTTGCATAGCCCCCTTCTGATGGTTGTGGGAGAGAAAACAGTTTCTCACCAGTCAGTCTGCATAGTTTTTGTTGTTGTTGTTAAATCTTTATTATTTGGACTTTATTATATTATTTGACTCTTAAAAAATAGTCCATGGCTAATAAGAGAGCAAGAAGCTATCTCATCATATCCCAAAGCGTGCAGAGAGAGACTTCTATCAACTTTCTTTCTAAGAACCAAATCCCATCATATCAACCCTGAAGCAGTGACGAAAGATGCCTCAGAGTTTTTAACATTGTGACTGATTCAGCTTATAAGTAAACTGAAAACGTATCTCATGAAAAATTATGTCACATGTGAATGTAGATTATAGAGACTCAGCAGGCAAAATCACCTGAGCAAGTTCAAGTCCCCAGCACCCAAAGAAAACTTCAGGCATAGATGTATATACTAAGGAGCTGGCTACAGACAGGAGGATTGCTGGGCCTCGCTGAATGCCAGCCTATATGTGGTTCACTAAGAGACTCCAACTCAAGAGGGTAGTGAAGAATGTGTTCAGACACTCAAATACACACATACAGACACACACAGACACACACAGACACACACACACACATACACACACACACACATGAGAGATAGAGACAGACAGACAGACAGACACAGAAAAAGGCTTCTGTCTGAGAGGCTTTTCAGACAACATAATTTTACTGATATTTTTATTTTAGCCTACTCAGAAGCCAGAAAATGGTAAGCATTTTTAAATATAGTTTATTAATTTATTCATATTACATCTCAATGGTTATCCCATCCCTTGTATCCTCCCATTTTTCCCTCCCTCCATTTTCCCCTTACTCCCCTCCCCTATGACTGTGACTGAAGGGGACTTCCTCCCCCTGTATATGCTCATAGGGTATCAAGTCTCTTCTTGGTAGCCTGCTATCCTTCCTCTGAGTGCCACCAGGCCTCTTAATCCAGGCAACGTGGTCAAATTTGAGGCACCAGAGTATGTGTGAAAGTCAGTCCCCACTCTCCACTCAACTGTAGGGGATGTCCTGTCCATTGGCTAGATCTGCGTAGGGGTTCAAAGTTTACTGCACGTATTGTTCTTGGCTGGTGCCATAGTTTGAGCAGGACACCCGCCATAATGTTCTTCTTGTAGGTTTCTAGGACCCTCTGGATCCTGTTCTCCCCAAGTGCTCAGGAGGTGTCTTTCTTTCTTTCTTTTTCTTCTTCTTTCTTTGAGACAGACTCTAATTACACAGCTCAGACCAGGCTGTAAGTAACAATGTAGCCAAGGCTGGCCTCAAGCTTCCAATCCTCCTGCCTCAGAGTCCCATCAGTTTCAATGACAGATTTCTCTCTTCAGTCTCGATCTTAAGTTTTCCTGATTTAAAACTCTCTCTCTCTCTCTCTCTCTCTCTCTCTCTCTCTCTCTCTCTCTCAGTGTTGCTGTGCCAGACTTCCAGTCCCCTTTCCGCAGTAACTAATCTCTTTTTCACCTCTATGAGTTTGATCCCAACCTTCCTCTTTCTACCTCGTGCCCTCTCCTTGGCGCCGCATTTTCTGCTGTGTTATTGCTGGGAAGATTTTTAAAGTGCTCTGATTAAGACACCAGATGAAGCCATGGTGTGGAACTCTGACACTGATGCCATCACTCTCTGGCGCCTAGAACAGCAAACAACAAACTTGCAGAGCCTACTATGTGTACAAAAGCTCCCCTCCTTGGAAACCGCAGTACTCACCCGGTGCAAGCATCAAACCAACAGCCTTAGAACCAGGCAGGGAATTTCTCAAATGCTCCAAATAGCTGCACATCACTGCAGATTATGACTGCTTGGATTTAGGGAACATTTTTTTTGGCTGGGAAAACATTCCAATGGGATAGATTAATCTATGTAAACCACATAGCTCAGCTGAAATTGCTGTTCGGCATTCTAAATTGCCAGCTCCGTCTCCTTTCTGCACAAAAATGCACATTTCTTCCTATAATAAAGATATTTTATAATAGCAATAAGGCAACTCCAGGGTGTGTGGTTATCGCGAGATAATCATACCCTAGAGGGATTATAGACACTTGGCTGTGCCTCATAACACCCCATGTGTGTGTTTATCTCATGATAACCACACAGGCTTTTGTGTCTTATTGCCTAATTATCCTCTTCTAATGCAAAATACTAATTTTTTGTCTGAAACAATATGCGCAAGGATGCACTGCTAACAATCACAGGGGGACATTGACAAACAACGCTGCCCCTGCTCCAGATCTATTTCTCAGAAGAAAATTGCTACACAAGACACAACTTCTCAGAGCGATCTGTGAAAACTCTTTCATCTTGGAGAGAACTGTTCCTGAAAAGGAAGACAGGATCTGTTTCCTTGGCATCCACACAGGATTGAGCCCAGCACCACTTGACTATGGTGGGGAGGGGCCCAGGAGGCTCCACCCCTCCTACAACTATTGACACTTTAGGTTGTCTGGTGAAGAAAGAGTTGTCCTTTTTTTAGTGGTGTAGCCACTAATACATCGCCTTGCTCTAGAAAAATAACTGAAACTCAGGAGGTCACACAGAAACCCAAATACATGGAAGTGGAAGGGACAGTTACAGGGAAGAAAGATTTCTGCTGGAGACAGAAGGGGCATAAGAATGAGGAATGGGGGCATGAAAGTGACTAAATTGCATTGCCCAAATGTGTGAAACTGTCAAACAATAAAAATGATTATAAATAGCCCTTAATAGGCTGTGTAAAGGCTTCTGTGTTCCCTACAAAGGTTACAAGATAAATTATTCAGACATTTTCACTATATCATTATGAGATTCTTTTGAGACAGGGTTTCTCTGTGTAGCCTTGGCTATCCTGGGCTCGCTTTGTAGACCAGGCTGGCCTTGAACTCACAGCAATCCACCTGCCTCTGTCTCCCAAGTGTTGGGATTAAAAGCATGTGCCACCACGCCCAGCTCATTATGAGATTCTTAATAGCAACTGAAAACTGACAATTAGCAGGAATTTCAAGGCTGAAAAATATTTTCTAAAGAACACCAAATTCATGTACTTCTTGCAGTTAATGGAGAGGTTGATTTTAGTTCATGGAGTTACCTAATTTTAAAAAGAATATCTGTGTGTAGCCTGGTCTCCATTCTGCATATATTTCAACTGTTAACCAATCAAAATGAAAAATATGTACTAAGATTTGGACTTTCTGCTGATATGGCTCATGCAAATCCATCAATCCTGAATCATTTTACTAATTCTTACAAACTGGAATTATTGTTTATATAATTATTTCAATGCTATACAGCAATATTTATAATCCTCACACTGCATTATTTTATAACTATTAAGATCAGTAGTGTTCATATGTGTTGAGTTCCTAAGAAATTGATCTTAGAAATAAATATTTTTCAGTTTTATTTTTAAATATTAATTTGTAAGTGTTTAAGCACAGCTAAGAATCCAACAAAGGCCGTTGAGGATGGGTTGGATTTTATTGTTTCAGTTGAATTTAAATACTGTAGAATCCTATAAAAAATAATCTAGACTTCCTGCATTTTCCTCAGAAACTATTGACATCTTTTTGAAGTGTATATGCATCTGCACGCAGGAGCATTCGTACATATATAATCTTCTCACCAGCCATCATGGCTTATAACAGAAAGATTTTCTCTAAATTATGCAACTTAAAAATTTCAGGCCTGAATATGCTCCCAAACCACCTGCACTTGTAAGTACCCTTACAGAGCTTTATTTCCACAGACCACGGCTATGACTCTCAAGGCCACGTCTTATATTTTCTTAACCTTACAAACTCAGTTTCCTTTTCCTGGATTCTGACTTCATAAATCCCACTGGGTCAAACTTGCTTGAATTCTATGAGTCTGCACTTCCCGAGCTGTCTGGCTGTGTGCTGCAAGCCAGGTCGCTGTTCTGTCCCCAGCGGCTTAGTCCAGAGGTCATTCTTGAACTTTGATTTGAGAGAATGGATTATCCATCTGCATTTACTGACAGAGACAGCACAAACTCTCCAGCGCTAAGTGGCAGCTGGGTACAGCCACAATTATTAGTAACTGGAGGGCAGCATACAATTGCTGTTGAGGACAAGAGCGTAAAGAGAAACATTCTAAACATGGGTCCAGAATCAACTGAGAAAAAACCCACAATGTTTACCTTGAATTATTCACTCGCAGGTAACTCATGGGAAATACAATTTTCAGGGTTTTATAAAGAGATATATATTCTTAGAATTGAAAGGCTCAAGAGTTCTATTACTAATTGCTTCTTTATACAGCCAAGAAAATGTGGCCATACCATCTATTCTGGTTCCTCGTCTTTCACAAAGAGCGAGGAAGGATCTTTTAAACTGATGCAAAAAAAAAAATCTCTTTTGGACACAATGATAACCTGAAATTAAGCTCGCGTAGCTGAGGCAGACTCTCTCAGACTAATGACAAGTGTTATGCCAGACTTGTCCCACAGTGTCCCTGCATTTGGGGAACTTCAGAGCACACTGACTAGCTGGCATTATTGTGACACATCTAACTTCTGTGCCCTGTCTATTCTTTCGACTTTGTGAAGAAACTTTGAAAACTGTAGTTTACGAAGCTTGTCTCGTATACATTAGTCAGAGATTGTGCAAAAGGCTGCACTACTACAATTAGATCATAAAAGGACCGTCACAGATGAACACTGCCGAAGTTACGTACAAAAAAAGGAAACCTCTGCAGAAGCAGCAAACATTTGATGAATGAGCAATGAGCTGAAGGGACAGTAGAAAGATGCAGACAGGCAGATGTTGCCCAGGGCTAAATCCTAAAGTTGAGCCTGTGCTAAGCACACTATGCATTTCTCAAAGTTAATCCAATTTAATAACAAATTAATGCAACACAAGAAGCCAAAACAACATTTTGGAAAATGGGAAGATAGTTTAAAATAGCATAGTATAAGGCAATAAACAGAATGTAATTTGGGGAAAATGCTTAAAATTGAGGCCCAGAAGATGGCTCTGTAGGTAAAGGGTTTGCTTTGCAAGACTGAGGATCAGAACTCCGGTTCCCAGAGCCCAAGTAAAGCTAAGCACTGTAGGGAGAGTTTGAAATCCACTACTAGAGGGAGGTGAAAAACAGGAACATTTCTAGACACTCACAGACAGCCAAGCCTGGCATACAAGCAGCAGCCACCAAGAAGCCCTGCCACAAATGAGGTAGAACGCACAGGCTGCTCTCTGACCTCCACACACAGTCCCTGTCTGTACTCACACCTATCAACACACACATACAAACAAAAGTGAAAAGGAAGAAAACATTTTAACTAAACAATGTCAAGAACTCGTAAAATGCAACTTATCAAATGTGTCGAAAGTGATAAAAGATTTTTCCTAAATTATCACTAAAATTACAACTTAAGCACTTAATGCGGGAAATTAGTATTGCCAACAAAAATCACGATCATTGAAACTGAGTCTAGCTGGATAATTCTAAACACACATTTTTTAGGATTAAAAATGAAAAATTTTAAGAAGACAATAGAGTTAATATTGTGTTTAAATCTAATGTAAAAGAAAGATAAGTTTAAAAAAATCTGAAATCAATGTATAAAAATCAAGTATCTCTGAAAAAGAATCAGGTAAAAGGGTTAAAGAAGATAAAAAGAAAATTTTAAAACACAGAGAATATGTAGGAGAAATTTTAGAAATTGAAAATTATTTAATGTAGTCTAGGTTTAAATGCAACTGAGAAAACTTTGTTACTATATTAATGGCTATATCTGAAAATAATGAAAAATACATTTATAGAAAGCATAGCATTATAAATGACACTGTAAACATATATTATGTTTTTATTGAAGGACTGTACATGGAAATCAGGGCAAGGTGGTTTTTCCAATAAAAATTCCACCAATTACTCAAGAAACATACCATTTCAATCTTTCTGAACTCTGCCAGAAGGCATAAAAAAAGAGGCTGCAGCTCTTTATCAGAATAGTCTACTCTAAGCCCAAATCCAAAAGGGGGTGTAAATGTGAGGAAACCAAGTCTACTTCATTCCTAAATTTATATGCAGAATTCCTCAAAGACAGAAAATTGACACACACACACACAAAAGTGCACAAGTGACAGCTTTTATTATAGGGATAAAAAACAATTTAATACTAAACTATGTATAGACAGACAGATGTGGGCACATGTACACACGCATACACACATAAAGTTGACTCTATTTTCCCAATAAAGAAACCATATTTGATAAAAATAATCCAATGCCATTTAATCTATTTTTATAAAAGAAACAAAACTCTGTGCAAACTAAAATATGGAGGAAATGGTCGTTCACTGATTTAAAAAAAAAAATGTATGTAATCAGTCCTCCTCAGCATGCAGCCTTCTCACGGGCATCTACTAAGACAAGTAGTTGCTATGACCTTGGATCTCTTGTAACAAAAGTGATAGTGTTTGAAAAGGAAGAAACATAGCTGTTGCTGCTTACTAATAAAATATTTCTCACTCTCACTCTGTCAAATGACAAATAATGCAGAGAGCAATTGTGGAAAATCATATTAATAATATTTCAAGGTACACAAGGTCAGCATGCTCTACATATGTGAGCAATACACAACATTTACTGGAGTCCAGCTTAGGATCTCATGATTCCATCCCTATGTACATAGGAGGTCTAATAGCACATACATCTGTATGTCTGTGTTTATCAAAGTATAATTTGTTAATGATGTCATGGACTCATCCTAGGTGCCCATGAAGAGACGAATGAATCAGGAAAATGGGGTCTATATACCTAATGGAATAACATTCTAGCATAAGGGGAAAAATCATATAATTATCAGAGAAGTAGACAGAATTAGAAGTCATTATATCAGGCCAAGTGAGAGGTACTTGAAGAATGAAATAATACATATAAAAATCTCTGGACTTCAGAGTTCACACGTGCCCAAATTCGATGCTCCTCACCAAGAAGCATAGACAGTATGGACCCTTGATTAGAATCCTATTGGGACTTTAGGTGAGAGAAGCATGGGAGAATGGGGAAATAGAAGGATCCAGAGGGTCCTAGAAACCTGTAAGAAGAACATTATGATGGGCGAATCTGGGCCCAGGGGTCCTGTGCAAACTATGGCACCAGCTAAGGACAATACGTGCAGTAAACTTCGAACCCCTACCCAGATCTAGCCAATGGACAGGACATTCTCCACAGTTGAGTGGAGAGTGGGGTCTGACTTTCACACGAACTCTGGTACCCCATATTTGACCATGACCCCTGGATGGGGAGGCCTGGTGGCATTCAGAGGAAAGATAGTAGCCTACCAAGAAGAGACTTGATACCCTATGAGCATATACACAAGGAGGAGGTCCCCCTCAGTCACAATCATAGGGGAGGGGAGTAAAGGGAAAATGGGAGGGAGGGAGGAATGGGAGGATAGAAGGGGTGGGATAACAATTGAGATGTAATATGAATAAATTAATAAAATATATTTTTAAAAAAAGAATCCAACAGTATGTGTTTTCTGGCTCTGCTGGGCTGTTTTTAGCTACAGCACAAATGCCCTTTGTTAAGGCATTATAGAGAGAATTTCTGTGCAAACACTAGACTAGGGGACGGCTTATGGGGTGTCTTCTTGAGAATATTATTCCATCCTTCCCCTCTGGTTTTATCTCATTTCTATTTCAGGAGCATTGTTGTCAACAGCATGTGGTATAAGACACGCTGAACCAACTGAAACCCAGACCTGCTCCATTTTCCTGGGCCTCACTTGGCTACTGCTGTAGACTGTCCTCGTGAACTTGGCATTTGTGCCATGGATGCCCAGCAATTTGTTGTTTTGATCTCTTCTTGTCTCCAGTGTGTTAAATGTTATGTTCTGTAACCCTTGTTTGCTGCTTTAGTTTCTTTGTAGAGAAAAGAAGAGGAGAGCTTCGCCAAGGACGTTTGGTCCAGCCTTGAGTGAAGATGAAGTCTTACAGAGGACGCCAGACTCATAGTGAGAAATAATGCTGGCACTAATCCATTTAGAATTTCACAGCCTCTCTACTTCCCTACCTACAATGTGGATTGGTTTAACACCCTTTGTTGGGGTTATGTGGCCATTCCCTTCAAATGCTAATGACCATCTAGTCTAACACCCTTTATTGGTGTTATTCTGACAGACCCTTCAATGGTGAATGAATAGCTTGCTTTGTTTCTATAGACCAGGGAGCCAAATAACTTGGGGGCCTAGAAGCAAATTATTTCTGTGATATAGACCCACCCTGAATGATGAATTGGGCTGTATGGTGGCTGCTTCACTGAAGACTTGGATTTCCCTACCCATCACACACCAGGCCAAAAAGGAGCTAAGCCATTTTCTCCTCATTATCACCTCATTAAGCTCCCCCAAGCCAGTGCAGACCCAGGGTAGAGGCCTGCTACAGGTAGCTTAATGAGTTTCTTATTTATAGGCCCAGTGCTGTTATGCAAAAGCTTGTTATTCCCAGGCCTAGAGTACTGCACTTTCTAAAGGGAGTTAAGAAATATAATTATCAAGCATCTTGGTATGGGCCTCACACTGCTACATGGCCACTGGATCCACAATGCATTTGTTAGTTATACAGGTTTGAGATTGTGTCATGATGTTTACTCCAATTTTCTTGTTTTTCTTTTCAGAACCAAGAGCAGATGCTTCCCCAGATGTGGGACATGCAGATGATTGGCAGCTCCACAGCAGCTCTGCCTTCATCACTGTGTGGAGCACTCTGCAGATTCCTCTTCTTTGGCTCCGGGGAGGAAAAGCGCCTCCCCTAACTGTTCTTTATGTGCTTTTTTTCTTGCTTTATGTGTGGCTTGGTAGACACATCTACTAGAGGATCACACACTTATGCCCTACAAGAAGATATGATATGTTGTTATAATTCATATGAAAATATAAAAAACAAATCATGGCTCCCTAGGTTCAGTTTTCAAAAACTGTAATAGTTGCCACAACCTAAAAGTTTTATTGAACAAGGACTCTGTCTAGCATTGGACAAAGTATGGACAGGATTTAAAAAGAAAGACAAACACACTGCTCATCCTCATATATTCAAAGACATTTAGCATCGCACAAAATCCTAAGAGCACTTTGAAGAATTTGAAGATACCTACACTTAAGTAAGTGAAATAAAAATATGAATAGTCTGTCAAAAATAAAATCAACCAGATTGAAAATGGAAAAAAGCCTGGCTTAATACATACTGCAGTGACTAGTTTAAGTACATAGAGATAGATACATGAGAGAGCCTGTGCTGTGAAGGAGATTCACATGGAGACGTAAAATGGGCCATGGCTTGTTGGCTTGCTGTCTTTGTTGTCTGGTCAGCAACATTATAGAAAGCTGTACAATACTGTACAGAAAACAGCTGGTTTGGGAAGTGAAAGAAAATGCTTTAAAAATATGTTGGGGAGAAGTCTTCTAATTTAAAGACTGTAAGAAAGCTCAGTAGAATTAGAAATTGGCTTGGACTTACTACAAGGGGAACATACCATAAGAGTCGTGGTCACTGCACTACAATGTTTAACAAACGTAGCTTTGACAGGAGCCTCAACAACAGAGATTATCCTTACAGCTGCTTTTCCTGGGCCAAGTCCCAATTTTCTCTTGGATTTGATTTGTTTGGGTGGGTAAAAAACAGGTATAGATAAGGAAGTGATTGAACCTCCCCCCTGCTATGTGCATGCAGCAAGTTTTCCTGTAAGAAGCGGGAATACCCGCTTTGGATTTTGTGCTTCTCAGGTAGTGTGTCTTTTACACACTGAAGTCTGTGGACTCCTTTGTGAAGTGGAGCAAGTCTACTGTAGTTATTTGCTAGCAGGCGAGAGCCAATCCAGTGTCCTTTTCCACATTTGGATAGCGTAGTCTTATTTCAGATTCTTCGATTGCTGTTATATTAGGATAATCTGAAGTAAACACTATCAGAGATAGCTGTTTTATTGTTTTGACTCGCCAACCTACACACAGGCAGCATTTCTAGTGTTCTAATTCCTTCCTCATCTCTTTTTTTCTTCTTATTTATTTATTTATTTAATTTATTCAGATTACATCTCAATTGTTATCCCATCCCTTGTATTCTCCCATTCCTCCCTCCCTCCTGCTTTCACCCTATTCCCCTCCCCTATGTCTGTGACAGAGGGGAACCTCCTCCCCCACTATGTGATCATAGGCTATCAAGTCTCATCTTGGTAGCCTGCTTGTCCTTTCTCTCAATGCCACCAGGCCTCCCCACCAAGGAGAAGTGGTCAAATATTGGACACCAGAGTTCACGTCAGAGTCAGTCCCTGCTCTCCACTCAACTGTGGATAATGTCCTGTCCATTGGCTAGATCTGAGTAGGGGTTCGATGTTTACTGCATGCATTGTCCTTGGTTGGTGCAGTGGTTTGAGCAGAACTCCTGAGCCCAGATCCACCCGTCATGATGTTTTTCCCGTAGGTTTCTCTTTCCTCATTTCTTTTGCTCTACTTTGCCTTCCCTTTCCCTTGAGACACGGGAACTATTGCAATTAGGCAAATGAATAATTTCCAGTGACCTTTAAGCATTCAAGTGAAATGAAAAGTCACTCATCTCTCACATTACTTATAAAAATGGCATTACTGAGTTTAAGGAAGAAGTCATATTACAAACCAAGATCTGATGAAATACACGCTTCTGGATCCAATCCTTTGTGCAGGTTGCCTTGTAAAGGATGAACTCTGAAAAGAAAGGGAAACAGTCTCACTGCCCATATAAAGCCAGCATCACAAATGCAGATCGAAGTAGAAAATACTTCCGTAAGCCAAAACCCAAGCCAGAGCTAGGGCCAACCTTTTATTATATGAAGGATAAGGAAACATAATTAAGCTTCAGAAAGAAAGTTAAAACTTAAAAGTAGGTTCCTGAAGTTCCAGGCAGGAAGCTGACTACAAAGCATAAATGTGCACGGGGAAACAGCAATTGTTGATGTGGAAGCCAAAGCAAGCAGGTCATTCAGAACGTCTTGCCAGGAGATCTAAGAAATGTGGTAACACTAAATGGGCTTTCAATGTGGAAAAAAGTAGTTTTGTATTAGGGAAAGGTGCTGACTTATTCAGTGTTCTAGTGCAATGAAGAGTCACCATGGTCATCGTATTTCATATAAAGGAGAACATTTAATTGGGGCTGCCTTATAGTTTTACAAGGTTGCTCCATCATCATCCTGATGGACAGCATGACAACACACAGGCCAACATGGTGACTGAGAATTACACATCCAGATTGGCAGGCAGCAGAAAGAGAGAGACACTGGGCCAGGCTGGAGCATCGGAAACCTCCACTGACACACTTCTTCAACATGGCCACACGTCCTCTACCCTGTCAAGTACTGGCACTCCCTGGTCACCAAGCATTCGAATCTATGAGCCTATGCAGGTGATCCCTACTCAAGGCACATGGGTGTCTTGCAGGATTTTCATAGCTAGAGAAGAGATGTCAATACCAGGTTTCATAGGATTAAGAGACAGGCTCATGGGCTGTGGCTCTGCATTGAAGTCTATATTTATTTACCATTTTAACAGTCCCACTGTCCTAACAAATGATGTTCAATGTACTTTCCCTGTGATCTATAGTGAAAAACAAAGCTTATACAACAGCATATCTGATTAAACATGACTCACTAAATATACTAAATTTCTGTTGAGGCAAACTGCTCAAAAAAAATAGGTTTATTTCAAAATATTATTATTCGCTGATAAGGTACTAGGCTAACCAAGAATGGGGGTGGAGGTGTACAAAGAAATTAATACTGTTCTTATGCTTCTCAATACCATTGATCTTCAGTCCATTGATCATGGATTGACTCTATTTTTCAGGTTTTAATAGGTGTGATACACATTTCATATGGCTATAGTTGCCATATGAATAGCAACTGCTTTTAATGGCTCTAGGCAAAATAAAGGAAAATTTTGGAAATGAGTCTTTGTTCTACATATGTTTAAGAGATTCCATGATTCATAGGAATGGCTAGATTATTAACATTCACAGGAGTCTGAAAGAAATGGATGATCATCCTTATGGATGATTTGATGGGCTCAAGGATTCAGTGAAGAGGTAACTGAAAATATAACAGAAATAGCAAAGGAACTAAAATTAAAAGTGGAGCCTGAGACTCAGCCTGGATTGCTATGTTCTCTTTTTTGACTTTTAACAGTTGAGGGATTGCTTTATAAGATGAGGTAGTGGTTCCTGTGGGTGCTGTTTATTGCTGGAAAAGATGCCATGAACACAGGTCAGATGGCAACAGATGTTTTAGAATATTACACAGAGTTTGCTGAGTGTGTAGTGACAGAGATTGAGATAATTGACTCCAACCAGAAAGAAAGATATACCCAGGGTAAAGAGATACCCCAGCATGTCAAGCTCTACAGACAAGCCCCTCCTGAAAGGAGACTCTGTTGATGAGGCAAACTCTGTTGCTCTTTTTTTTTAATGTAATTTATTCCCCCTCGTTTGTGTGTGTGTCTGTGCATGTGTGTGTGTGTGTGTGTGTGTGTGTGTGTATGTGTGTGTGTGAGAGATGTGGTAGGCAACAATCATGCCAGAGTGCACATTCAAAGGTTATAGAGTCAATTCTCCCCTTCAACCTCCACATGCATTCTAGGAATCAAACTGAGGTCATCAGGCTTGCATCAGAAACCTTTCTACTTTTGAGCCATGTCACCAGCCCTCTTGTTTCAGAAATACCCAGATTACAGTCAAAAGGTCATAGCTTATTGAATGCTTAGAAAGCCAAAATGTTTTCAGTGTAAAGTGTGTGTATTGTTTTTTATGTGCATTGTTTTTAGACAAAATGAATGTTGACACATTAAAATGCAGTATAATACAAACAATCTTTATATACACTGGAAAGCTGCTTTATTACAATATTAGCCGAAATTAAATATGTTGTGCCTTTGAGGAATGCCTGAAGAGATAAAAGAAGGATAGATACAGGAAAGGAAAAGAACCACATTGGAGGGGCTGGAGAGATGGCTCAATGGTTAAGAGCATGTATTGCTTTTGCAGAGGACGTGAGTTCAATTCCCAGCATCCATGTCAGGTCAGGTGATTCACAATCATCTGTAAACTCTAGCTTCTGGGGATCTGATACACTGTTCTGGCCTCTGATGGCACTGCACTCATATACACAAACCTACACACAGATAACACATATATGCATATAATTAAAAATAAGAGAATAAATTAAAAAGAGGTGTAAGAGAAGCTAGTGTCATAATATGTCAATAAAGCCAGCTTAAGAGTTTCAGGCTTTGCTCCAGGCTAGGGGAAGTCCCATTGGTTTCTTTTTTGAGTTCCCTAAGCAAAATATGATAATAAGACACTTGATAAAGAAACACAGTGATGGATAGACTGTAAATATGGAGATCATTTATTTAAATTTTCTTGATTTGTGAGTTTCACATCATGCACTTCAATCCCACTCACTTCCTTATCCCTTTGTACCTGAAACCTGCTAAAAAACAAAACAAAACAACAGCAACAACAACAAAAAAGAACAACAACAACAACACCATCAACAACAACAACAACAAAACCATATCTCATCCTGCAAGCTGTTGTATGTCACAATGTGCCACACATATACCCTTTGTCCACACATCTTTACTTGCAAATGTTCATTGCAATCAGTCATTGGTCCAGCTTGAGGCCTCTGACTTCTGATACACTATCAATATTAGGTTAATATCACAGAAATTGTGTAAAGGAATAACTAGTGAATCTAGAAAGGCAAACCTCAGTCACTGAGAAGAGTCATGTGAACTGGCAACAGATGTTAAAATGTGAACAACACATTACTCTATAAGAAAATATTGAGATAATAAAAGAATAACTATTTTATTAATTTCAAGGCACTAAACTTTCATACTAACTTGACAGATAATTGTCAGTTCATTTTAAAGGCAAAAAAAGTATTCTAAGGTGAACTTTTGTTCTTCCATCTATTGACAAGACTTCAAAACCTCCTCAAAGCTAAAAGCAACTTCAACATGTTTTAAAGTTTTCATTCAATAACTGACATTTTATTATCACATTACTTTATTACATTTAACATCAGCTTTATTAATATTCTAAAAATAAGAGCACTTGACATAACTGAAATTATGCCTATTTTAATTTTGAGGACATCACAAAATCATATTGTATAAATATCTATATTTACACTTGAGCCTTGAAGTGATAAACTTGGTTATTCCTGGGCTATGTCTAAAGCTGGAGTCTTCCTAAGCACATGACACTCGCACATCACTGCATCTTGATGACATCTGAAGTCCGCAGAAGCCACAGCATAACCAAGAATCCTGCAAGACCAAAACCAACCACATTACCATTTGAGCAAAGTGACTTTTTTAGAAACCTTAGATTCTACCGTGAGCACTATGAAAATAGGTAAACATACAGCGTTGTTCTTACTCTGTATTGGCAATCTTTGTACACCTTTGTGGAAATGGTCAAGTCAATATAGTCTCTAACAATTCAAAAGCATGCTTTGCCCAAAAACACAATGTCAGGGAGAATCTGAAAGACTGACAAAGGGACTGCCCTTACAAAGCATCAAGGTGTAGCTGAGTATAGATGGAAATTTACAGCATAGAACTGTGTGTTCTTTTTGCCTGTGATTACAAATAATTATCTTTTTATGTCTTCCTTGTGTCTCTATAAAACTGAAATGTTCTTGCACATTAGCCAGCCAATAAGACATATTAATATAGGAACATAGAAAGGGAATGAGCTTCTACGACAAAAATTCAAATATTAAACACATGAGAATTTTAACATGCTTGTGAGATAAGACATTTTTAAAGTTCAACTTTAGGGAATCCCACAAAAAGTTTGACTTATCAATCTATGGGGCATTTTCTCCTATCAGCAACCTGCACCAATGTAAGTCATAAGATCATACAGACCGAGAAGCATAAGATCTAGATCTCCATCTCCACACGAATCATACCAATTCCTCATGGTGCGCACGCAGATGTCAGGGCAAAGGGCTGATCTAGCACATTCCTAAGAACCAACACTAGAGGCTCCTATTCAAATTGGATCAGAACTTGGTGACAAAAAGGTCACAAGGCAAAAACTTGAGTATAGTGCAGACTCAGGGCAGTAGATGTCTGAGGGGATTTCTTAAGCCTGATGTGATCCACACTTCAGAGAGACCCACAACTGCATCTGCTGGAACCAAGATACCACTCGCACTACACATAGCTCACAGGACTGCAGGGGACAGCTTCATTGCTAAATTCCAGATCTCCTAAGTAAAAACTCAGGATAGAACTCCTGAAATAACTACATAGACCTATTGTTCTAAAAAACTAAACAGAAAGACATGGCTATGGAACATTTTTGGACCTTGGCTTCTTTTTAAATGTGATCATATGTTTGTGTGCAGGTGTATGTTTTGCATAATGGTATGTGCCTGTACATGTGTGTGTGGACACTAGCCTGAGTAGTCCTGTGTGGATGCCACAGGTAAACGTCAAGTATTTCCCTTTATCCATCTCTACCTTTTTCTTGAAGCCAGGGTCTGTAATTGACCACATAATTCACCATTTCATCTCTGGACCTTCAGGGATCCTCCTACCTCTGCCTCTCCAGGGTTAGCATTATGGACACATGCCCATCCTGTCCAGCTTTTTACTTGGACTCTGGGAATCCAACTCAAGCTCTTCCTTAGCAATTTAACCACTGAGTCAACTCCCAAATTGCTATAAATATGACCTTCACCTTTGTATGCATCTTAAAAACCAGTGACATAGTCGGCCAGAACAGTTCTCAGCTTGGGAAGATGCTATGTATCAAGTAAATTTGGTTTGTGTTATGCATCTGTTGGTGGGAAGAGATTCAAGGAATAAGAGATGGAAGATCAGTGGACTTTGTTTGTGTTTCAGATGATATATAGGCATTCAAGTCATGTCCACTACCATCTACCATCTAGAGTCACACCACCACATGAAAGCCACTAGAAACTTGTGTGGGTGTAGAGATAAGGCGTGTGGTTTCTTTCAGCTAGCTGAAATGTGACTGCAGGTGATGTGTGCTCCTTTCAGAAATGTTAACATTCAATGTGGGTCTTGTCTTGGTCTCTTTTCTGCTTTTCTTCTGTGTGAAGGAATGTATTAAGCCCTCAAAAAAAGTCTACTGTGAATATGGCTTCAGCAAGGGATGGACTTTGTTATTCTCAGGGCTCTATACTTTTAAAATTAGTGTGTGCACAGAACAGTAATGTTTATCTTTATTTAAATGATAAATTTGTTTGATTACTTGATTGATTTAAAAGAATGGATTGAATATAAATCTATATTCTTCCTACACTTAGAGTAGAGAAAATATAGTTCTTCTTTTATGAAATAAACATGTTTGTTATGGGTTATATTGCAGGATGTGTTTAAAAAATACAACAGATTATATAGTTATGTACCACATCACTTCTATGGAAACAATTCTCTCTCTTAACTGCTGAAGAATATTTATCAAAGCCAGGTGTGGTGTCACACACCTGTAATCCCAACAGTTGAGGAGGCAGAGGCAGGTGGATTTTTGTGAGTTCAGGGGTTGCCCCATCTACAACGCTAATCCAGGACATCCAGGAATACACAGAGAAACCCTCTCTTGAAAAACCAAAACCAAAACCAAAACCAAAATCAAAACCAAAACAAAACAAAACAGAAACCACAAGAATACTTTCAAAATAGTCCCTCCTGATCACTGTGTTCTGTCTCTGCCTCATTACCACTGCTATTATTATTATTTCTGTATTATTATTATTTATTTATTTATTTATTATTACAAACAAGTCTTCACAGGTAGCCAAGACCAACCTCAAACTTGCAACATAGCTAAAGATGACTTGATTTTTTTCCTTATCCTCCTGTCTCAAATTCTCCAGTGTTTGGGACTATAGAAATTTACCCTCTTGCCTAACTACAATTCAGACATTACAATGTAAAAATCTGGATCAAATTTGGAGGCACCTATGAGAACTCAAATTGTCATAGCTTCAGTCATACTTTAGGATCTACCCACCAATAATAGAAATACTCTATGGAAAATGTATATAACTGATAAGTGTAGCAAAGATAGAGAAGACATGGCAGCAGCCCTTATCATGCTAACACATCTCCTGCCATATTACAGTGAATATTTTTCGAAATATGTTTTCCAAATATTCTAAGCATTGTGAACACTGGTCTATAAAACCTATATAATTGATAGGCTTTCTTCAGATACAGATGGCCCAAGACCCAAGGCTGTTTCAAAGTGGATTTAGATTAGGACACTCAATTTTTAGAAAAAAATATAATGAATATCTAGAACCGATATAGAAGACCATTTAGGAATGGGATATTTAACAGGTACATCTGGATGGAGAGAGTGGGAAAAGTTGGGAAGGCACAATTTGGCAGTTACCAGTTCAAAATTGTGATGACTCCTTGGAGCCCTGCTCAGCCTTTTCACAGCTAATTCTTTGTGTGTGTGTGTTTTTTTTTTTTTTTTCCTTTTGAATGTCTTTCCAGCAAAGTTAACAACAACAAAAGCTATGAAAAGGTCTCCGGTGTACTAAACAGCTGTCTTAGAGATGAGAAAGTGTCAGCAAAGCCCTAGAGTTATTTAATCCCAAAGGAAGATCTAGCTTAAGTGGTGAAGGGCTTGGAGCAAAAAACCTTGGAAATTTCAGGAGTGGGATTTTATTTTATTTTATTTTTTATTGTCAGAACTTTCAATGAAAGTACAGCCACAAATCCTGGGAGCACGAAATAAAAAAATCCCAACAAGCTGTCTTACCTGTGTGCACTCCACTGAAGAGAAGGGCAAACACTGCTTCGATGTCAGTCAAAACTCTGACAGCTAGCCTGTGAAGTTTGATGGGCTGCCATGTGTTAGACTACCTAAGATGCTCTTAACTGAGCCATAAAAAGACAAATAAATTAGTAATTGTAGCCCTCCCGTCAATGTGCTTTTCGTGAACTTCCCCAAGCTGTTGGTTAACACGGCCAGGGTAGTATATCAATATATTCCTAGCTTTCACAGAAAAGACAAATATACTTGTTATTTTTTCCAACATTCTTTTTTGAATTGATTTTGGAAAATGGTACAGACACTTGCTAGTGTTTAGGATTTTAATATTTTTCTGTCTGTGTTCTGCCCTGTCCCATTAGGACATCAAACCAATAAGATTAACATAATCTTTCTTAGAATTGACTGTTCTCTTTAAATAGATCCCATGATAGACATGTGTAAAAATCAATAAAAGGCTCCTCATTTGTCAAAGCTAATGACTAAACTCATTTTGAAGTTCAATAGTGGTTACTGAAGAGTAGCCACACATTACATGTCTAATCCTCTATGTCTCTCTACGTATTTTGTAGAACAGAGCGGCGGGGGAGGGGGGGGTTGGGAAGGCTGTTACCTAAAACACAAAGTGAAATGTATCTCCATCTTAGTGTTACATAGGCCCTTCCCCATACTATGTCTGTGCTCTGATTGTCCAATTTAATATCAAAAGAAATAAAATGAAAAATGTATCTACTCAAATGCGTAACACATCCCTCCCGTTTCTTAAGCAATTCAATTGTAAGCTTCTTCAATTACATCCTTAACTCCTTGAGCCCGTGGAACATGTCTTAACATTGTTTTAACATCTCTGGAGACATTAAATATGGCAATAGGGGAACAGGTTAGCAGGAAATAAAGATTTGGCTGAATTAAACAGAATTGAATTATTCCGTATCTTGGACAGTACGTAGCATGGCAGTTATATTATCCTGTGTGTTCACATCTAGTGAAGAGTGTAAAGATGCAGCTGTCAAGTAGCCCCTCTTTGATAGATGCTCTGTGTTGCAGGGTGGTTTAATCAGTGAGATGATGCTACTACCTCCCACAAAGTCTTTTTCCTGGAGCTTCAAAGGGGTGAGCATTGACAGGTTTTTGTACAATGCCCTACTTTTCAACACTCTCTGATAAAAATGTAAGAAAGAAGATAACATGCATATCCAATATGGAGTCTGAAATCACTGCAGTTAAATTTTATAAATATTATTAATAAAAATATCAGCTTATATCCACGGAGGGCTTTATGCAATGCTCAGCTTCTTCAGATACATCGTCTAAATTTTAAACTGTGAGTCAGAACACTTTAAAAATATTTCTTTCAATTCACTATAAATTCCAAATTGTGGTTTACTCGTTTGTGTCCCTCAATTAGCCAGCCCGTCATCTTTTCTGAGCGCCAGGTTGCAAATTGTATTGTGTGCCCATTGGACTTGGCCATCTCTTGGAATCAATAGGTCAGATACAATTTGAAATCCCCTTGGACTTTAAAAACTGCTTGAGGGTTGAGGAGAAAGACAAGAGGAAGAGGAATCCACAGGAACAATAACTCAAGTGGAGTGATTCATTCATGATGGGCAGTGGAGAACTCCGCTTCTTCATAATAGCTTCTCAGGGGAAAAGCCGCCCTTTCCAGCACGCTGTGTCCTGGGATTGACAGAGCTGCTGTCGTTCCGTCCTTTTGATGAGCAGAAACCTTATCAGGGCAATTCCCCCTGAGAGCTGATGGGAGGAAGAGTTTAAAGACTATTGAAACGTTTGGACTGTAGGGGGACAGGAGCCCAGCACCCAGCTTGCTCATTTGAGGTACCCCACGAAGAGAAGGGTATTCTGGGAAATATATGAGCCTCTCCGAGCTCACAGCTTCTGACAGCTGATCTAAGCTAAGTAAGAGACTCTGTAAGTCAAAAGATTGTTGGGGGAATTAAATAAAAAGTTCAAAACCAAAACTGCTTGCTTCCAACATGTCATTAAGTGTACATAGTTCAATGGTCACTGCTCAGTGAAAATGTCCAGGTATAAACTCTCAATCAGTCACTAACATAAATTCTTTTGATTAAGGATAAAGACAGGCTCTTTCAGCGCTTTTTTTTTTATCTTTAAATTGTTTTTAGGAGCTTTGCTTAGTACTTTGTTATAAAACTCAACTTGGATAAAAAACAGATTAGAAACTCAAGGAAGCTAGTTAAGCTTACTATCTCACATCATGGATATGTGGCACTTTTAATGTGGCATTTTAAAAGGGAAATGTATAGAATTTTTCTTATATATAGAATGTTCAAAACTTTGTTTTTTAGTAATGTAAGGTGCACAATCTATAGATATTCTATAGATATCTTGGGGACAACAACACTCTGTCTGGATTTATAATGAATGTTGTTTCTCATTTGTACTGTGTATGTATTTTTAAATGTATTTATCTCCAGTGACTCTAATCAATGCCAGCTTATACCTATACCTTTCCAGTGATGAACTGTGTGGATGTCAGACTATTGGACATTTCTCCTCCCTGGCATTTGCTCCCTGGCCCAGGAATCTCAGCAGAAGGACAAAGTGACTCCCATTCCAGATACTGGTAATGTCATCCAAGGTAAGGTGTTCAGTTTTCTGTTACCAGTGCAAGTTTGAAATCTTCTTTTTAATTTATCTTGTGGCTAGCATGAGACTTTTTAGTGTTTGCAGAATTGTTCAACTGTCACCTTTGCCTAAGAACATACTTACCAGCCTTAAAGATCCAACACTCTATTACTGATATAACCGTGGCTCACATTTGTAAAGTACTGTGTGTGTTACTCATCTTCTTCTGAAAAGCCATACAATTTCCAGTTCCTAATCAGAACACTTTCATAATAATTCTTTCATTTCACCAGAAATTACAAATTATGCTTTATAGTTTGTATTCCTCCATTCATCAACCTAATCCTTTCCTGGGTTTCAGACTGTGACTTGTATCATACACCCATTGGATCTCCTCTTTATGGGTCTAGAATATGGTAACCAATGATATCCTTTCTGTTTCTATAACATTTGCTTTCTCTGGACAATCAGAATAAACAAAATGATGAAACACACACATTTTAGAGGCATATTTTATGGAGCTTCAAGTTTGGCTGTTCATTTATGTTGTGATATATGTCAGTAGATTATTTTCTTGCTTTCCTTTGTACTTTTCACTCTACTATACTGATTCATCACATTCTGCTGTTGTTAATTTTACTAATACATGCTTCTGGCGTGTTTCTATTTATGAGATGTTATACATAGTGCTCCTCCTGTAGTTGATGTGTAGAAATACCCACTACTTTAATTGATATAACTAGAAGTATGAAGAGATGCAGACATTTATTACCTTTTGGGTGTTTTGGAAAGGAAAAAAAAGTAGCAGGATATAATTCAACCCAACATTTCATCCCTCAGTGTGTCTTCATTTCTGTCTGTCCTGGAACATCAGAATGGAAAACTATTGGGGGATCCATGCTAAATCGGACATTCTTGTTGGGAGCTTGGAAGACAGTAATTTTTTGAGAAAAATGGGCAATGGTCTTGTGAGGTTTCAGAGGGTGTCAAAGACTATCAAGACTAGGATGAGGGGCCATTCATGTAACATATTGGCTGGGTGTATCTTCTTATCAGCATGTGGCAGAAGAAGCAGCTGTGATTGTTTAGCAGACCAGCACCACGGAGGTGAAGCCCTCTTCCTTCACTGGGACAATAGTATCGACATGTTTCCTCTGGACCAGCACAGAGAAGCTGCCAAGGGTAACAGGCTACATCTCAAATTTCCAGCAGATCTTGGAAATGACTAAGTGTTCTTCACATGGTACTGGGTTTTTCAATTTTTAATTTATTATAAAGTATTCAGATTACATCCAATTGCTACCCCCTCACTTGTATCTTCCCATTCCCACCTTCCTTCCCTCATCCTCCCTATTCCCTTCTGCTAGACCTCTGACAGAACAGAACCTCTTCTCCCACCATATGGCCACAGCCTATCAGGTCTCATCTGGATGGCCTGCTTCCTCTTCCTCTGTGTGCAGCCAGGTCACCAAGAGGAAGTGATCAAGTCAGGACACCATTGTTCACGTGAGAGACAGTCCCCCCTCTCTTCACAACTGTGGAAAATGAGTTGTCCATTGGCTAAATCATTTGCTCAGCTATGTTAGTGGCACCTTTATTTATAATAGCCAGAATCTGGAAACAACCTAGATGTCCCTCAGTTGAAGAATGGATAAACAAACAGTGGTACATTTACACAATGGTATACTAGTCAGCTATTAAAAAGAAGGAAATCTTGAAATTTGCATGCAAATGGATGGAACTAGAAATGATCATCCAGAGTGAGGTAACCCAGACCCAGAAAGACAAGGATGGTATATACTCACTTATAGTGGATATTAGCCCAACATAGATGTCCTATGAGAGACTCCACCCAGCGGAGGATCGGGACAGATGCTGGGACTCACTGCTGGACTCCGGGTGAGAGTGGTATGGTACTAGTTTTGAAGGTAGAGAAATTGAACACTAAGTGGATAAGAGGAGCTAAGGCTTGGCACCTTCTGGCAGTATCAGAATCACTGCATAGAGGCTCTGAGAAGTCACTGGTAAAAGGGCAGTACTAGTTGCAATGGAGACCCAAGTGTATTGGAGATATCAAGACCATGAGACATCTGCCAGTGAAGGGTGTGGGTGAGGAATGGACCCAGCCTAAGAGAGGAACAGTATGCACAACAGATGCTAGTGCTAGAGAGATGAGGCTGCCCAAGCCCTCTGGAACCTAGAGGATTAACAAACCTCCGATGATGGAAACTGAGGAACGGAATTTAAATCTACCCTTAAATGTGCTTTGTCATTTGCTATCCCTTTTGTAATAAGAAGCATATGTCTTTTTTGAAAAACAGGAACTCACTTTTAAACAGACTGAACTTTTAAAGTGTTGTGGGGCTGTGTTTTGCATTATGAGATTAACAGGAGACCTCTGGGGATAGGAGAGAGAACACTGTTGTCTAAAACCAATAGGGTTATATATATCTTGGTGCCAACAGGGTGGACTGTGGTGATTCATTTTAAATATTAACTTATACCAACCTAAAATCATGTGCGGAAAAAGTGTCAGTGGGGAAATACCTAGATCAGATTAGGCTGTGGTCATGTCCATAAAAGACTGTCCTGGTTATTAATTGACATAGAAAGACACAGCTCATCGTTGGAGACACCATTCCCTAGGCAGAGCTTCTAGAATTATATAAGACAAGTGAAAATGATCATGAAAGAAGAAGGCGTAGGTGAGTCCTTCCTCTCTACTCTTGACTGTGCATATGATGTGACCTTGGCCTCCTCCCTTGCTGTGCCTGACATAAGGGACTATAATGAGGATTTGAAAGTCAAATAGATCCTTTCTTCAATAAGTTGCCTAGAATTACACCTTTATCATAGACCTTTTTTTAAAGTCTCTTTCACTGTGCAACCATGCTTTAATATTTGATGTGAATATTTATATATTCAGAATGAAAGTTTAAAAAGAAAGTTAAGACTAACTGAAATAACTTCAAGGGAAACATGAAACACACACACTCACACACACACACGTACACATTCTTGCATATATGCATACAGAGAGCACTGAAAATAGTGGGAAACAAGGTGGTGAGGTGGAATGGCTAAAGGCTCTCACTGTGTAAGTCTAATGGCCTGAGTTCAATCCCTGGGTTCAGAATGAAGCTTGAAGGAGAGCAAGGACTCCACAAAGTTTTCCTCTGACCTCCCTACAAATGTTATAGAATATGTGCCAGCATTTTCACAATACACACATACATGCACACACGCACGCACGCATATTCACATGCACACTCCCAAACTGGCCATTCTAATAGTGAAAATCAGGCAGAATTACAAATGTCCACCACACTACATAGATCCTGCCACTTCTGATAACTGGGTTTGTCTCTCATCTCTTATCCACTAAAGTGAGTACAATAATCTAGACCCAGTAATCAAACCATGCAGAGAGATAAACTGATGCCAGATATTAGTTTACTAATCCTCTCACCTTTTAAAATGCAAATGTACACTTTCTCTCCAGCTTGAAAAATGTGAGAGGAGGTATAAAGGGCAGGTTGGAGGGAATAAATATTGGAGGGATTACAGGAAAAACAGAGAAGGGAAAAGTGATGCAACTACATTTTAATTAAAACTGCAAATTTAAAAATAAATAAATGTAGAGGAAAATGCTCTTTAAAAATAAGGAAAAGAGTTAAAATATCACTATTTCAGGATCTCAACTAAAAGAGCCTTTCTTCCAGTGACATCAAATATGTTTAGGCTTATTCTGTGGAGAGCTGGCTCTTCCCATGAAGCCCACCTAACATTCCTCCAAAAACAACATTACAAAATGAATTATGAGGACACAACCTGAAAAGGATGCTGTAAATGAATGTCTAATATATAAACAGAAAGAAATTGGTAAGGAATTCCTTGAACAGAAGTGGGAAACGGGAAAAACATTTCCACTGAGATCTAAATAAGGACTGAAAGAATGCCTGGGGCTGGGACAAACGTGTCTCATCGGTGTCGCATCGTCCACAAACAAGGGCACAGAGACTTAGGCACACACAACTCACAAAGGAGTGTGGGAGTGGTACGCTTTGTATGAAGAGTTGCCTGAATGTAGGGAGAAGTGTTGGATTTACCCAAAAGCCATGGTGAACATGACAGCAGAGGGGACTCCATAAATATTTTTGACTGGGTAAGAATAATTGATTCAAAGATACACAACAGTAATTCTGGTCACAGCAAGATGGCTAAGGAGAGATGCAATTTGTGTTTTATGGCTGTATTTCAGAAAATGATAAAGGCTCAAGTTTAAGCAATGAGAATAGAGAGAAGCAGAATATTAGGACTAAATTCATTTACCTTGAGCTTGGCAGTTCAATATGAGTGACAGGAGATTGGAGATGATGCTGATATTTATAACATGGCTGGGAATACTGTCATAGAACTGGGAGAGTTCAGGAGGATAAGGTTTCTGTTTTAGAGTGGGTGCAATCTAGGAGAATGGTGAATTCAGGAAACAGAAGTATCAATGAGAGGCAAAATGTTTGTATCATAAGCTGCATAGTTATAACTGAGAAATTTTCAGAGATCAATGGAGTGACGTTTCCCAGGTGACATCCTCTCAATCTTTCATTCACTGTCATGACTTCAATATCACATGAGATTTACATGGTGATATATGCAAAGCTTTTTAAAGGACTAATATGAAAATAGAATGGGATGATCTAGTGGAGAAGCTATGGGGTGACCAATTAGAAGCCAAGGCTTATGCTAACTACCTAGTTAACTGTGCACAACTTAATTTCTGCAACTTTTTGTTTTCTTATCTGAAAATAGAAATCAAGTGTTCTCTCTTTCATTTCAGTGGTGTGTGAGACGCATGTACTCTAGTACAATGTGGAGCCTTGTGAAAACTACGAAGTGATTTCTATATGACTTGTGTCAGTTTTAATGCATCCATTAGTTTGAAATTAAAAATCATTGATTGGAGTTAATGTCCCAAATATTTGTAGGAAAATGGATTGAAATTCTATTGCAGGATTAATCACAGTGCAGGATTTTCATTTCCCTCCTCCCTCTTAGTTTAATTCCTCAGGTCAGCAAATCTTTCCCTTACCCTTATTAAATCTATGAGGCTACAAATGTAATATAACACACACTATACATTATAAAAACAAACCCTGAGACATTTGTCTGGGGCAAAATAAAAGAATCTGAAAAATGGAAGACGTCAAACATTTTTACTTAATGCAAGATATTCCCATTATTTCTTTTCCTTTTAATAAAGTTCACACTTAGTTGCTCTCTTGAAAACCAATTGTTCCAGAAGCTTCTCTCTCTTCATCTTTAATATGGCTCTTGGCTGAAGCTCTCATTTCTATCCAGGCAGCATTATTACGTATTGTACAAAATCGAGCATTAGAGATTAATTACATGGGAAGAACGTGGGGGTGGCCCTAGAGCCTCTTTTGAGTACTAGTCAGGCTGCCCACCAGTGCACTCAAATCTTGGTACATTTCATTAAAACATAGCTATTTCATTGAATCTACTGTGCAAATAGTGGCTCTGGTTTCTGTGAAACAAAAAGAATAATCTATAAAATACACTCAAAGTTAGAAAAAGGAAATACGCCAAGGTGAGGAGTTGAGCATGACAGAGCACAGAGCAGAGCACTTTGACAGGAGCCACCATCTCCCACTTGACCAGGCTCCTTTCCAAGCACCCGAGTCAGAGAAAATCCACAGTGTACCCACCTCTCCTCATGTTATTTAGGATTTCTATTGTTGTGAAGAGACATCATGCTACAGTAACTCCTATAAAGGAAAACATTTACTTGGGGCTGGCTTACAGTTTCAGGGGTTTAGTCCATTATCATCATGGCAGGAAGTATGGGGGCATGCAGGCAGACATGGTGCTGGAGAAGGAGCTGAGAGCTCCAAATCTTTATCCACATGTTGCAGGAAGAAACATTGAGCCATTAGGCCTGGCTTAAGTTTCTTTTTTTATAAGTTTTTTATATTTTATTAATTTATTCAGATTACAACTCAATTGTTATCCCATCCTCCCTCCTTCCTGCTTTCACCCTATTCCCTTCCCCTACATCATAGACATAGGAGGACCTCCTCCCCCTCTATGTGGTCATAGGCTATCAAGTCTCATCTTGGTAGCCTGCTTATTCTTTCTTTGAGTGCCCTCCTCAAAGTCCAACACTAATGACACATTACCTCCCACAAAGCCACGCCTACTCTAACAAGGCCACACCGCCTAGTAGTGCCACACCCTGTGGACCTATGGGGGCCATATTTATTTAAGCCACCACCCCTCCTTTCCTCCTTGCTGTCTGAATACAAGAAAACTTGAGGAGTTTTATGTGAGTAGTAGTCTACACCATGCAGATTCCCTGGAACTTCATTCTCCCCAAAAGCTGAATGAGTCTTTTACCCTTACTTCTTCCAAACTAAATAAATTTGAATATGCAAAAAGTCAAGCATAGCATTAAAACTCTGACCAGGACACTAGATACAAATACAAACTTATGTATATTTTCAAACTACTGAAGGGATTTTGATTTTTTGTAGGGACAACTTTTCTAAACTTTTCATTCTTTTGATTCATAGTACGTGGCCACCAAATGCCCTGAAATTGGAAACTGGACACTTCCTATGATAACTTCTATAAAGACAACAAGAGGTTTATGCTAATGCACTTGGAGGTCATGTGGGATAGCAGTAATAATAATTATATGATTCAAACACCAAGAGTTATTCTGCACTGGAAGCCATGCAGGCATCCTTGCCAGTTTCACAGCCATGGTTTCAGAGACCATGCACTGTACTTTAGTACAGGCAAAGCCAGTCTACAGAGATGTGGAAGTTTTCTGTCCTAGCTCAGTTACTCCAAGGCTTGCTCAGTCTCCGTTCCTTTATGAATAAAATGGTGTTCCTAGTCTTATTGTAACTTGCTTTGACATGTTTTGTTGATATCCCTGGGAAGACTGGTCTTTACTGAAGGGAAATAGAGGATCAGTGGGCCTGGGGCGGGGGGTAGGAGGGGAAGTGACAGGAATAAAATATGAGAAGTATGTTGCCTGCTTTTGCATCACTTCCCACTAGTGAGACTACCTGGCCTGGCCTCAGTGGGAGAGGATGCACTCAGTCATGATGAGACTGGATATTCTGGGATGGGTTGATGAGGAGGGGGGGGCTCCCCTTTTCTGAGAAGAAGTGGAGGGGAAAAAAGAAGAGGGTGGAAGTGTGGGGCTCGGAAGAGAGGGGAGAGTAGGCTGTGTTTGGGATATAAAGTGAATAAATAAACTTGTAAAACATGGGAAGAGAAGAGGAAGTGAAACCACTGTAGAGATATAATATATGAGAGAAGAATAAACAGAAAAAAATGATGTTGCCGCAAGTCAAACTGATGGTTAAATAAATGAGCAAATGTGAGACCCCAATAAACGGTGCACAGTGGGAATGCAGTGGTGCTTGTTCCATTCTTGTCTGAAGCGAAAGCATGATCTCGGGATTCTTTGCTCATCGTTCTAAGTTAGTTGCATCTTCCTTCTCTTAGTGCTTAATGCCACATGAGCCAATGCTTATTTTCTCCTAGTTGGTGTATTTGGATATGGAGGTGCAGGCCGACTTGATTTTAGAACATATTTATTATAATTCTAATCCTTTTGTCCTTCCCCCCCACTTTTCTACAGGGCCCCTTATGTATTGCTGAATGTTTGGCTGTGAGTCTTAGCTTCTTTGCCTGGCATCTTTTGGTTATTTGTTTTCATGGTTACTATGCTCAATTGTTATACATTTGTGTAGTGTTCCTTTGTACTGTGTCCATGAATTTATGAATGATATACTGAAGGCTGGAGAAATGGCTGAATGGTCAACAGCACTGTCTACTCTTACAGAGGACTCTAGCCTAATTCCCATCTCCCACGTGGCAGCTCAGAACCATCTACTAGTCTAGCCCCATGAGGCCCAACCCTCACCTTCAGCCTCTGTCTCCACTGCATGCACATAATTCAAAGACATACATGCAGGCAAAACACTCAAATATATAAAATAAAATTAGAAAAATAAGTACAATACTGGGGGTTGGATATGTGAAGGGCTCTTCTTTCATATGAGGCCAGGAGCTGCTTGAGCCTCGAACAGTCTAGAGGGAGATGAAGGCTGTAAACAGGGCTTAGGGGATGACATTGAGGTGGGCACACTTTAGTTGTTAATAATGTTGCCCACAACTTTGTAGAAATTAACAGAATACCTCAGAATTATCTGCAGCTCTTCAGTCTCCATCCTGTGTGTTTTATTTTCATTTGTTTTCCTGATGTCATCGAGTCTCTCTGAATCATTTTAAAGTTACATCTATGTCAAGCATTGGCTTATTTTGTCTTGTTTTTGTCTTTTGTGAACATCTGAGCCAAGAGTGAAAAATACCATGTCTTCTCATTAATTTTAGGCATGGCATATTTAGATGACAGGGGCATTGGGGTTTCAGTTTTCTATAAGCTAAAATGTTTAAATGTATACTGATTATCTCTCTATACACCTTTGTGCTTGCAGCAATGTGTGAAAATGAGATATCCACCCCCAAGTGACATATAAAAAAACTAATTAGAAAAGGAGACACAATCAAGAGCTTTCAAATCTGTTGTACTACTACAGTTTTCAATCAGCATTCAGAAACGTTGTATGACTATATTTACATTAGCACTCAAAAATATGTAATTTAAAGGTTTAAATTGTATGACTATATTTAAAATAAAGTAACAAACCGCTAACAAACACACATTGATGCTATATAAAATATAGACATGTAAGACAATGTGTGCAAGTAGACTAAGTAGCAAAGCAAAGATTATTTTAAAGTGAAAATTAAAATAAATATAAAGTGTTGGAAGCACCTGAACCTAAGAGCTTGGAGCAAGCTTGGGAGAATGCTGCATAGTCAGTCCTTTGAGTTGGACAGCAGATGACGAGATGGAAAACATTCTGCTTGATGAACAAGACTGGGAAAACCAAGACTTTGTAGGCTTTGAAATGGATTAGAAAGAGTTGCTGAACAATGCCTGAGGCTAAGTCTTGTAGCAAACAGTAGCCTGGGAGGGGGAAGACAGATGCAGTCTTATAACAAGGAGGTGGTCTAGCAGTGTGCTGACTAGATCAATACCATCCTAGTACTGTCAAGAAAGGTCACTACGTGCTTTTGGTTTCTGACTCAGAATCTTCATCTTGGGCAATTATACACTAAAACAAACACGAAATAGAAATGACCCGCCCCCCAAAAAAAGTCCTTTAGTGAGCAAGGAAATGTAATCCTACAGTACTCTGAACGTTCAATGTACCCTGGTCAGAATGACTATCATGAAAACAAATGACAACAAAGGGTGATGGAGATGTGGGGAACACAAACCTTTACTCATTACTGGTGGGAACAAAATTGGTGCAAACACTGTAAAAGTCAGTGACGATGTTTCTCTAAAACCTAAACATAGAATGGCCATATGATCCAGCTATGCCTTTCCTGGGCATAGGCCCAGAGGACTTCACATCCAATGGAAAGGATTCTTGCACATCAAGACTTTTTGTTGCTCTTTTTGTCCCCACAGCAGCAAGTCTTTGTCAGTCTCAAAATGTGGTGCCTGTACACAATAAAAATTTTCCCAGTTATTAATACATATGAAAGCTTCAGGAAACTAGATGGGAATGAAAATGATATTGAATAAAATAACTCAGGTTCAGAAACCCTACACTCCATGATCTCTTTGATAAGCAGATTCTAATCTTAGTATTTATATATGAATACATTAATGTGAGTGTGGGGAGGGGCTAGGAAATGAGAAAAGGGCTCATGAGATGGGAAGAAGGAAACTTTAAGAGAAAAGGTAAGGAGAGAGATGCATGTACTTTGAAAGGGGAAGGGGATTGCTGGGGCGGAAGGGTGTAAATGGGAATGGAGGAGACCAACCAACATCAGTCATGTAAGAAAATGCCATAATCTTGGTGCATCTAAAATTCTGAATGTAAATCAATCTCCATCACATCTTCTCATTATCAACTTAAAACATTTATCTATACCTAAAAACGTCTTAACACCAAATAGGAAAGATGTTTTCTTCAAGGCTTTCAAATACAAATAGCCAAAACACTAAGAATGTAATATTTATATAATTCCTGATTGTTTCATCGTTCTTCTTGCTATAGGTAGTTTATTGTATATACATGTAATAATATAAATGTATATGTAAAAATAAAAAAATGCCATAATGAAACTTACAGAGTAGGCTGGGGAAATTTTACATTGTTCACTGCCACACAAGTCTGAGGACCAAAGTTCATGTCCCCAGAGCTGACCTAAATGCCAGGATGGCATGGTGACCTGAAATTTCAGCATTCTGAAGGCTGAGACAAGTGACCCCTGGAGCAAGCTGGGTACCTGGATTAGCTGTGTTGGCAATCTTTGAGTTCAAGAAGGACATCCTGTCTCAGTGAAGAAAGTAGAACGTGATCCAGGAAGACTCCAGATATTAATCCTGAGTCTCTACATGCAAGTACACACACATGCACATGCACCCTCACATATGCCAAAATGCATAGACAACACATACACAGACAGGTACATGTACAAGAACACACACACAGGAACAGAAACAAGAACTCACACACACAGAGGAACATACACAGGAAACTACACACACTCACTCACACAGGAACATG
>OU015742.1:33328160-33347124 GCA_907169655.1 Acomys percivali | reverse complement strand
GAACATGCACAGGAACATACACAGGAAACTACACACACTCACTCACATAGGAACATGCACAGGAACATACACAGGAACACACACACACAGAAACATACACAGGAAAAACACACACACAGGAACATGCACAGGAACACACACACACAGAAACATACACAGGAACACAAATATAGGAACACACACACTCAGACACACACACAGGAACATACACAGGAACACTCAGACACACACACAGGAACATACACAGGAACATACACACACAGAGGAACATACACAGGAACATGCACAGGAACATACACACTCAGACACACACAGGAACATACACAGGAATACACATACACAGAGGAACATACACAGGAACACGCACACAGTCACACACACACAGGAACATGCACAGGAACACACACACACACACAGGAACATATTCAGGAACACACACACACACACAGAGGAATATACATAGGAACACACACACACTCATACACACAGGAACATGCACAGGACCACACACAGAAGAGAAAAGGTGTTAATGATGCCTACAGGGCTGAGAAATAAGTAAAATTCTATCTACAAACCAAATTCACAAACATGAGAACAGCTCATGCAACCTAAGATACATTTAATGCTCTCTCCACCTTAGTCCACAGCCTGGTCTCCTTCTAGCATCCACTGTTCTTTGTCTTTTTTCCCTGTGGTCAGAAAAATGTGCGAAGCCTAGCAGCCTGGCCTCCTAAGGGGAATGGAGGACCACTGCCCTTTGGGAGGAGTATCAAACTGACTAAGGGAAATTAGTTCATGGATCTTACTGGACCTTGAGAACTTTTATGACCAGTCTGCTCTATAAAATCTCCCAGAGTTTCACTAGTGGAAAACTTCCAGCCCTCAATTAGGGTAACCTACTTAGTGGCCCACTCTTTCTCCATAGCTGCTCTTCACCCACCCTCTGCCTTCATCACTTTCCAGATACACAAGCTGCACTCAAGGCCTTTGCTCATGCTCTGTTTACTAAGCAAATAATTAAATATATTATCAAAAAGTCAGGCAGGAAAATAAGCAGAAGGAATACAAGTCTTCTCGGGGAGAAAGAGTCTGACTGACCATCCTGGCAAAGCTTTAATATGAATATATTCAATGCCCAAATACAAATGAAAGTCATTCACAAAGAGAGAGAGAGAGAGAGAGAGAGAGAGAGAGAGAGAGAGAGAGAGAACAGAAGAACAACGGGCATTAATGATGCAAGAGTGAGAAGATTGGAAACAAATCTAATTAGAAATGCTGGCATGGAGACTTACACTAGTCAAAACTCAGTCTCAAGAGATACAACAAAGTTGTCACTGGCCAAAGTTGAGACGGGATCGATTTTGCTAAAGAGGGAGTTTTCTGTAACATAGTGTGAAAGGGGAAAGCAGAGGCATGTGAGGGGAGATAGGAGGCACGGGGATGTGGGATACACAACCTCTTCAGCACATGTGAGTTGCAGGACAATGACCAAATTGTACAGAAGTGTTAAAAAAATAAGAATTTTCTTAATGTTCTGAGAGCAAACCATTTGAAAGTGTGAAGTTGGACAAATGCAAATGTTTGAATTTAAGAAACCTAGACAATGCTGATTCCAACTGTAGACTCTACAAGAAAGAATCGTAGAAGCTACAGACAGACGGGACTGACAATCTGCAAAGGAAAAGGCACTGGAGCTGATGGCAAGTCACTTGTCAGAAATAATAGATACCAGATGACAATTAGAAACAGCAAAATGCTGAGAATGCTAATTATGACCTCAGATGGCACCAAGTAAAGGGCATACAAGGCCATAGCTGCACAGCACCAGCAAGAAACATCATAGACATAGTTCATGGGCATAAATTTACAAGCAAAGTCACTGGTAATTGTGCTTCCTCCAAAGACTTGTCATGAGGAAGAGATTGGGCCAGATGGGGTTTGAAGTACCATAAAGAGCTAAATTGCCTCTTCATGCTTGAACACTCTGTGATGTATGAAAAGTAATGGTGGACAATGTGACAGGGGACACCCATGGCCTTCGGTTGGGAAACAACTCTTAAAAAGAGGCTTTTGAGCCATCAGATGGATTTTGTCTTCTGCCATGACAAGTTAGCTAACTTAGCTAACTTCCAGACAAACACAAAGGGAAACTAAGAGTCACCAAGACCATCACTGAGATCTGTGACCCTCTCCCATCAGGTACTGTGAGATGGATTTAGGAGGAGGAACAGAAGAAAACATGATCAGAACAAATTATAGGGAAAAATATTCAATAAAGAAGAATTATAAAAATACTAAAAGATACCCTAAGAAAGTTGTGCAACTGAATCAGGACAGGCCAGATACTCCAGATATTTGAGTTTTTTTTTCTTTCTTTTTTTTTTAATATTTCTTTTTTTATTTTTTTATTTTTATTAATTTATTCTTGTTACAGATATTTGAGTTTTATTCCTATTGATAGCCACCTAAATGTACTGACAGCTTCATCGTTCTTTCAACTGTGTTGATCAGTTGGTTAGACCCTCAGAGGTCAAAAGTAAATAAATTGTTCGCCAAGAGAGGGGCAGAACAGGAATCATCCTGATGTTGCAGCAAAGACTGTCATGGGTATACAGTTTCATAAAAGGCCTCTCACTCGCAGAGGCTGGAGACCACACAAGCCTGCACTTCCACTGGAAAGGTAAACATGAGACAAGTCATGAGGAAGCAGGAAGTAGATGATGAATGCAACCCTTCAGAATTCAAAATTAGACATTTGCCTTATTTAAGGTTCAAATAATGATGGAAACCTGTTCCAGTTTTATGCAATGCAATGAAAGCTTGTGTCAGAGAACCCAGGATCAACTACTAAACCTGGAAAGTCCCAAGTGACTGGCTCTATCACCAGGGATGTTTCCTTTATCCAATGTAGTAATGACCAACTCTGTCTTGGGAGGCTGATTCAGAAGGTTTTCATGCATCCAAGACCAAACTGGATTACAATGGGAGTTCCAGCTCAGTTGTTCCTACAGAAAGAGATCCTATTAAAAATATACACACACCTGGAGCAGGAGAGCCATCTCTGGCTTGATGAAGCGGGAGCTGGAGAGCAAGTCCTGCCCTGAGGACAAGGGAGCAGGCCCTGATCCAGGACTCTGAGTCAACCTCACCCCAACATCTACCACTGTATGACCTACTGGAACACACTAAAAGGCTCGACCTGCAAACCTGTTTATATAGTTTCTGTATGGCTGTCAGAAGTATAAATGGACACAATTACTTTTATAAACAATTTGGCATTGCCTAGTAGAATTCTACTAGAATTGGAAATGAATGTTACCTCTGACTTAGAAACATCATTCTTTTATGTACACCCTAAGGAAGCTTTTGTATGTTTCTATTATAAGTGCACATGTGTAAGAAATGACCTTGACAGTACTGTTTCTCATAAAAAATCTGGAAGTGACCGATTATCATATTACACTGAAAGAGCAGGTAACAAGATAGCAATAAACCACACACAACAAGATGGATAAACCAGTAGAAAAATGGTGAATAACAACAGCAAATCAAAAGAATGTCTGACATGTGATGATGTAGGATAAAACAGTGTTCTCAGGTTCAGACAGACACAGTAGTAAGTGAGACATTGCTTTGGACAGAAACCTGGTAGGAATAGTTATCTTTGGGATGGGAGGATTTGGAAGAGGAGAAAATCACAAAGAGACACACAAGAAATGGGGATATGTAGTGGATGTACACATTGCTTTTGTTTCACATCCCACACTTGGGATCGAAATGAAAACTTTAAAGGTCATTGCATTATTTTTATACTCAACTGCCCAGAGCAAAGACAAAGACTAGTAAAGTTGCATACATTATATTTTAAAAGCCAGTTTCATAACAATACTGTAAAAACATTAACAAACTGGGCAGAGCTGTTTGTAAAATATATCACAGTAAAAATATTGTTTTCATTAATATTTATGGAACTTTTTAACATTGAGAGGAAAATATTAAAAACAGGCAAATGGTCCCCAAAGAATAAAGAAAAATTTTTGTTTGCATAGTAGCAGAAATTATAATATACTTATTTGATTTTACTTACTTTATTTTGAGTATGATAGACTATATATTTCCATATACCTAAGTTCTAATTAATACCTACATTTAAAAGTAAAATAATATACTAATAGAAAATAGTGGGAAAACAAGTCTGGCATTAAGAATATCAATTTCCATTATTGAAAGAAATTTGATAGTATCTACCCAAATTAACTTTGCCTCTGCATTATCTTTTTAGAAATTTAGCCAAAAAAATAGGAAGGAAAAAATGGAAATATATAAAATTGTGACTGAATAATAATTTTATTATCTTTTAATTGCAACTGTATAGGAGAACCATATGTTACCCTATTTAAGAATGCAACACAAAAATAAGAAAGATGTGAACTAATATGTAATCTAAGAGAATCTGCCTGTATTTACCCATATGTGCCAAATGGGACAGGAAAAACTTACATAGCCTGGAATCTCTTTGTGTGGTTGATGGAGGTATGTGATTTTGAAATTGAAGAAATTGATTAAAGAAAAAAAAAACATTTTTCCTAGTGTGTTTGTATACTTGACTTAAGAACTATGCAAAAAATGCAATCAGCATGGAGTATAATTTGAAAGAGGTGAGGGAAATCCCTAAAATGAACTATAAACAGAAGAAAATGGATCAAACTCAAGTTCAGATGAATAGCTTAACCACAGGAAAACTGAATGGGTGACTAACCCAAGATTTTTGCAATGGTGGTTGAATTAAATACCCTCAGTTAAATACATAAAGAAATGTAAACAATTCGAACTCTGAAGTTTTCCTTTCCCCTGCTGAGATATGAGTAAGCAAATTTGAAATTACTTTCTATGTAATCTAGGATTTAGAGAAATAAGTAAATATATTAGGGATAATGAAAGACAGATTTTCCACTCACCAAAAGGAAATCACATGTATGGAAAAAGATGCTGGCAGGAGCATTATGCAGCTGAGTTGGAACTGAAGTTTCTAGAATAAGCTCAGGATTATGTATGTATATGTGCATAAATTTCTATGCATATATACATAATATATGTGAAATATATGTACCTAAAAGCACTAGATCATCTATTTATTTACATCTGTTTTCACATATCTGTAGAAGTTTCTCTATTAGATTTCATCTGCATGATCACTATATATGTAGATTTATATAGAAATTGAGTAGTGTTTGTATAAATGCACATGCATACAGTGATGGACAAGTTGATATGTATTTTGTTTGTGTATGTGTGTAAATGAATACCTATATACTTTTGCTTGTTCCATTGACTAAGAAATCTAGTAGCAATAAGCATACTTTGTACTCACATTGTTCTTTCTAAGCATCTTTCTCCACTGAGGGAAGAGAATCTGTCATAGGGTTCTATTGCTGTGAAGAGACACTGTGGCCACAACTCTTATAAAGGAAAGTACTTAACTGGGGCTGGCTTACAGTTCAGAGGTTTAGTCCATTACTATCATGGGGGAAATCATGGTGGGATAAAGGCCAACATGGTGCTCAAGAGGCAGCTGAGGGTTTACATCTGGATCCACAGAAAGCAGCAAGAGAATGAGACAGGCTAGGCCTTGCTTGAGCCTCTGAGACCACAAAGCCCATCCCCCAGTGACACTCTTTCTCCAAACAGGCCACACCTACTCCAATAAGGTCACAAGTTCCAATAGCGCCAGTCTCGATGAGACTTCAAGACTACATTTTCTACACAGACTACCACAGAGTCTCTGTAGAAAATGGCTGGTTCTAATGCTGAGAACGTAAAAGTGAGCCATAAATACCTTTTGTAAAATGAAGAAGGTCCCAAAAATGATAGGAGCAGATCCTAAAAGCACATATGTGATAAATTTGGTATATATAGGGCTTTATGGTTCAAAATATCTCAGAAACACAAGTTCCATATTACAATTATACATTCAATATATTACTGTTTCAACTTTTTTCTTACCTGTGAGGTCTTGCTGTGTGTCTGAGATTGACCAACAGTCAAAATGACCTGATGTGGGTGACCTGGTAGAAACAGTCTCATTGCTAAATAAACCATGGAGCTGGAGAAGATCCAGGAAATCATACTGCATTGTTGTCATGAAAACACAGGGACACCACCAAGGATAGCGGATCTGGACCCAGGGGCTCTGCACAAACTAATGCACCAAACAAGGACAATCCATGCAGAGTTCCTAGGCTGCCTGTTCAGGTGTAGCTGATGGACAGCTCATTCTTCATGTGTGTGGGGATGAGGGAGAGAGGGGACTGCCTCTGACATGAACTCTGGTGCCTGCGATTTGATCACTGCCAAGGTGAGGTAGCCTAGTGGGCACACAGAGGAAGGAGATGCAGGCTGTCCAGATGAGGCCTGATAGCCTGTGATCAGACAGTGGGGGAGGAACCCACCACCATGTCACAGGTCTAGGGGAGGGGAATAGGGCAGAAGAGGGAGGGAGGGTGGGAACTGGAAGATAAGAGCAAGGGGATAACAATTGGGGTGTAATGTAATAAATTATAATAAATTTTTTAAAAAGAGAAAAAAGAGAATAAAAAGAGAAAGAAAATCACCTATGTTTCAGAATCAGTTGAGTGGCTGGATGGTTGGTTTCAGTATAAATAGCACTCTTCCCAATTCCTAGATCTCCTCAGTGATGGCTTAATCTATTACCCAACTCCTTACCTTCCAATGCACACACTTTAAGGTAGTGGCCATGTTTATGCTTATCAGATCATAATCATCAGTGATGTCTAAAAACACCAAGAAAGAAGTTGCCTTCCACAGTTACAGTCTTACGGAAGGTCTTATTTGTCATATCCTGATAGTGAACACCAGGATGGATAAAGAATGAGATTGAGGGTATAGAAAGGAATTTAGAGGGCATGTGTTTGAACACATCCATATATCTTATATTCAAATTCATAACAGGAATCATGACTTTTCTAATCAGGAGAGCCTGTGGCAAAAATCATGCCAACAGCCACAGTTGAGTGACCTTAAAAAAGTCACCTAACTTCCTTCAAACTCATTGGGTTTTTTTTTGTCTGAAAATATATTCAATAAAATTCCCCCATGCTCTCAAAGTGACAAATAAACTGATAAGGTGCTGAAGGGAAAAGTCAATTTTCTCTTTACCCTTTCTCTATTACCCTCTAATAAATATGAGCTTTGGAAAATGGTTTTTTGTAAGTATCTATAACTAAGCAGAAGAGTTAATTATTAAATTTTTCCTGATATTTCAAAGATTTGCATTTGATCTTTACATCTTCTCCTACTTCCCCCAAACCAAAATCTTTTTGTCATTTTTGAGGCAACAAATATGAGAATATACCCCAAACGTTGTTCTTAGCAATTGTACTGCATGCTGTTTTCTTTAAATATATTTCAGAAAGGTGAACTATAACATTGTAAAAGTACCACTATTTATTTTGCCTAAACGTTAAGAAATTCCAATATTTCTGAAGTCTTCAGTCATATAGCTCTTCTCCATGTGGCTGTGAGCAGTAGGAAAACAACAAGGATGTAAACAAAAATATCATTTACGGTCAGTCTCCACATTGTTTATTATAGAAACTTTAATGAAGGATTTGCACACAGACAATGCAACCTCCATTCTCCTTATGATAATAAGATTATTTCCCACAGCCAAGCTAATAAGTTAATACCATCATTATTTCCCTGTGTGCAACATTAGATTAAAGCATCTTTATCTTCCAATTAACCTACAATTATGGGCCTTAATATCTGACATTCTCCTGGATTTGGGTTAATCCGTACAATGCCAATATCTAAAGATAAGGTCCCCAGGTCAACCAGCTAGGAACCATTCCCAGAAGTTAATGCTAATCAAATTCGTTCATTCAATTCAGGGTGTATATTGCTATGATAAGTTTTCTAACAGATGTTTGACACTGAAGAATGCTCTTTATATTAGAATTTAAATCACCTTTGTTCAGTACTAACAAAGGTTGCTTAAAGATGCTGGGGTGGGGGAGTATGACCTGATTAAGGTGTTTAATAAAAAATAATCAAAATAGTAGCCCTTTAAAGCATTTCAAATATAGGTTTCTCAACTCTTAATGTGGCCCTGGTTAAAGTCCACCATGAGGGATACGAAAAAGTATGATTCTGGATGAGAAATGAGCCTTAAACACATGTAAATAAAGGCAAGTAGGGTTTTACAAACCAATATGTAAAGTAGGTGATATGATTTTATTGCATTCTGCCCCAGATTTAAGTAGATTGACATAATTACCTCCCTAATATTATTCCTTAATTCTTATTTTAAACTCTTAATTGATGATGGGAGATGTGAAAATTAAGCCAGATTAAATGTAGCTATTCTTTTAGACCAAAGCTGGTTAAACCTTGTTTTTCTCCTGAAAGAGATCCAAATACCAAGCATTCCCTGCTGCCTGACTTCCCACCAAAAGTTAAATTAGTTTGTTTGGTTTGGGGTTTGGGTTTGGGTTTGGGTTTGGGTGTGGGTTTGGTTTGGGTTTGGGTTCTGCAAGGCAATTCTTTTTTTAATCTTTTAAAAAATTATTAAATATTTTACGTAGGCATTTATACTATTACACACATATATAATAAACTACTTAGGGCAAGATGAATCATGAAACAATCAGGAATTATATGTATATGTTATATTGATAGTCATCTTCTAATTTGGGAAACAGGTAATTAATTTTATTCCTTCTCAAATTTCTGTTGGGGTTGAAGACCAGATAGTTCAGTTTTACAATTAACCTTACTTGTATAGGGGTTAAGATGTTTTTACATCTAGAGAGATGTTTTAAGTTGATAATGATAAGATATGATAGATAGATATTGATTTACATTCAGAATTTTAGGCTCACCAAGATAGGAAAGATGTTTTCT
The DNA here is from genome assembly GCA_907169655.1 of Acomys percivali. Lineage (NCBI taxonomy): Eukaryota > Metazoa > Chordata > Mammalia > Rodentia > Muridae > Acomys > Acomys percivali. The sequence continues at coordinate 33,338,202 of OU015742.1, read as the reverse complement.
TCAAGCTTCTTTTTAATTTTATTAAACATCTGTATTGAAATTTATGGTAAAGAATACGTGTACTTATAAACACACAAAAAACAAGCATATTTAAACATGCATACCTGTACACTCACACAAAGCCACACACAGACACATACTTGCAGGCACACACCTTTCCTCGATGCTCTCTGGATATCTTTTACACCATCAACTCTCCTTCAGAATAGTCATTGGGATATTTAAACACCAAACAATTGAGTTCTTTTTCTTTTTCTTTTCTTTTTTTAATTTTTTTATTAATTTATTCTTGTTATATCTCAATGGTTATCCCATCCCTTGTATCCTCCCACTCTTCCCTCCCTCCCATTTTCCCCTTACTCCCCTCCCCTATGACTGTTCCTGAAGGGGATTTCCTCCCCCTGTATATGCTCATAGGGTATCAAGTCTCTTCTTGGTAACCTGCTATCCTTCCTCTGAGTGCCACCAGGTCTCCCGAGTTATTTTTCTTACCTAATTAAAAACATTCCATAAACCTATTATTTCTTCTAAAATACTTTGAGATTGGAGCTTTTGGTTACATTATCTTTTTACATTTTATTTATCTTTTTATTTATTAAGGGTTTTTTTTTTCATACTATACATTCTGATCACATTTCCCCTCCCCCAACTACTCTGAAATTCTCCCCAGCTTCCCAGGGACTCAACCTCATGCCTTTTATGTCTATATAAAAACACAAGCACACACAAAGTCTCACACACACACACACATACACACACACACACACACACACACGCACAAGGAAAAGATCAATAAAACAAAAAGAATTTTAAAACAAAGCAAAATGAGACAAAACGTCTAAAAACTATCATGAGTTCATTTTGTGTTCATCAGGCCTGGCCTGAAGTGTGGATAATATACACATTTAGAAGAGAAAGTGGATGGAAGCTAGAACTTCTTAGTACAAGAAACGGCTTTCTGAATAAGACACGATAGCACACTAAGACAAACCATGAATAAATGGGACCTCAGGGAGCTGAAAAGTCTCTGTACGGTAAGAAATGTTTCTTTAAATTTTATTTTCTAATGCTTTTTTATTTAAAAATATCAACATTGGTAAGTATATAGCACCGTAATGATGTCCCCATTTATGTTCATATGGTCTTGGTGGCCTAAGGCTTGAGAATTTATTAAGGAAAGAACTAAAAATATGAATGCCATGCTTATTACCAAGTTTTTTTTCTCATATGTTTTACTATTGTTCTTAATATGATATAATCAGACAAAGACATATTGGGAGACAGGTCACTATAAAATTATTATACTACTCAAAGATGTTTCTAACACCTCTTCACACAAATTGTGATACTGTCCCTTAGAAAAGAGCTTTTCACCTACATATGAAATAACTTCCCCGGGTGTCACATCTTCTTCCAACTGGCCATGTAACTATGGTAAAGGCATCTCTCAGTATTCAACAACTGTCTCTGTGGTGGTCAGATTCAAATTCTCACTCAGCCTGTTTTCTGCACAGGAATGCTATGGCCTTCCACAGTCTCCTTTGTAGACTCATAATCAGACCTGCTCTAAGCAAGTTGTGCAGATGCACCTGAGAGAGATACTCCAAGATGCCATCCCAGGAGAATTAAACAGGCATATACCAATCAGCTAAATTGTCTGGACCATGCTCACCATATTTTATTTCCAGATAGACTAAAAGATCATCTTGCCTTTTTAGACTATTTACCATGCAAGTATTCATCTCTGTGCCAGGCAATTCCTCTGCTAGTTTATGTGTTAAAAAGTCTTGGAATGGGGGTGAATGCCATATCATCAGGAAAAACAAATCTCATAAAAACAATCTTGTAAATGAACTGTAGCTTTAAAAACATAGCATTGACTCTTCCCCCAAAAAAACGGGCTTGCCCGAGATCAGAGGCCTATTAAAACCCAGAAATGTTAACATCTGTGGCTGTGCTGCGTGAAGGCAGAGACAGAGATATATTGGTACCATATGGGAAAGAATCTGATTCCAAACTCCAGCTTTGCTGGTATGCACCCCAAATAAGTTGCCAGGTTTGTAGAATAAATACAGCCAAAGATAAATGGTTTGAAAGACCCTTAAGAATCGCATCTAAGAAATGAAGCAATCCTGTAACAAAAGCTAATACATCTTGATATATGTAGCATGTTACAGTAATTCTTCAAAAGTAGCTTCTCAGATCACATCAGAATCATGGGTATTGCACAGCCTACACTTAAAGGAAAGTGTGTGGAATATTCCTCGGGAGAAAGTAATTCCTATGTCAGGTGCTAGGGGAGGAGGCGATGGGAGGCAAAGGTTAAATTGAGTCTCATTTCTTTTGCAGAACAGTCACACTTCCAATCCTTTGTAGGTCTGGGGTGATTAGGATTTGCCCCGTTGTATAATGCAGAGCTATAGGGGCCTTCTTATACCCCTGCAGGTCTACCAATGCAGCAACAGTTAGCAAGCCAAGGTTCTCTCACTGGTTGGAATCTCTAAGCTAAGACAGAGACCTAGTATCTAATGTCTTCAAGAGGTGAAAAAAAATTGCTTAAAAACAATTAGTGAGGGTGTGGTATGGTGAGTTTGTGTGTGCTTTTTCATGGGTATACCTGTGTACATGCACATATGTTTGTGTCATGGCTAATGATCAATCCTAGGTGTCATTTTATTTTGTTTTGAAACAGGTCTCCTTTGGACTTGAACTTGCTGATTAGGCTAAGCTGGCTGATCAATGCATTTGGTGATTATACTGGGTGTGTCTGCCCCAGTTCTGGGAATATATGAGCATATGGCCACATCCAACTTCTTTGCATGAGCTCTGGGGATTATGTCTCAGGTCCTCGTGCTGCATCGTGGGGAACACTTTAGCAGCAGAGCCACCATGCTAGGCCCTGGGTCTCTTAAGAGAATAATGGGTTCACTAAATCCTTCGGGACAGAGTAAGGAAAAGATCAACTATTTGTTCATATTTGAGGGAGAAAAGGGGTGTAGGGTCACGCTTATTCTTAAGTATCGGATTGTCTGAGGGAAAACAACAGTAGAGTCAGCCTGGCAACGTGCACAGTGAGGAAATAGCTGAGGCACTATCTAATTTAGGAGAGCTCACTAACCTCGTAAAGCATTGATTAATCTAACTAATCTTCTATAATCACATTGTTTCTGAAGTAATAACTAGGCTTATCTTTAAGGAAAGAGGGGCTGGTTTCCTTAATCGGTTTATAGCCATAATTTCCAAACAGGAAAATAGTCTTAAGGGGCAAATATCTCAAGGAGTAGATACAGTAACTAGATCTAGAGCCGGTCAAGGCAAGAAGTCTATACTCTTGAAATTAAAACCAATATATTACCCAGGGAGTTTCTTCCGGAAATGAGACAAGAGGAAGCTGCTTTGTCTTCTTGGGCATGAGATACATAAAAGCTTCACGGGAAGGAAGGAGCTAGGCTGTTGAGCAAGCTTATCTCCTCAGGATTTCATCTGCATTCCACCTGTTCTTGCATATGTGGAGTCTTTCCCGCTGTCTTAGAAGAGTTAAAAAAAAAAAAAAAAGGACTTCCTTGCAAAGCACTTGCAGGAGGAATTACAGGGGCTGAATCCAATATTATTTTCCATGTCTTATCAGTGAGTTGATAAGAAAGTACACTCAAGTTCTTTTTAAGGTAAGTTTCTGTGAGTAAGGCAAAAACAGGCTTTAATTAGTACCCAGTGTGCCTAGAAAATCAGAGACGATGACACATTGAGGGCGCTGACTTTCTTCCTTTGATCTCATATGCGTGTTCTCTTCCAGCTTCACAAAGAGCAAGCACTATGGAGCAGTGGTAGCGAGCAGGAAGGAGACCATTTTCACAAGAGGTGAGTGATATTTGGAAACATTATTATAATAAAAAAATGGAAATAGTGGATGTGATCAGTCAAGAATAACTGTTGACTTACTTGACACATGGTTGAAGAAATTTAAAAACACATGATGCTTTAAAGCGTAGTATAAGTCAAATAGAAGGGGATTTTTTTTTTTTGGACATATCTAATGATAATTTTAGTGAGCCAAATGTAGAAGTTGGGTGAATGGACAACGGAAACATTAAGAACATTTTGGTTTTCGTATTTAAAGACACTGATTATACTCAATGACTACACTAGCAAGCTTGTTTGTTCAGAACGCTCAAATTCAGAGGATCGCTATGGGTCTGCAGATGTGTGAAAATACGACCAGAGATCCCCACTCAGGCCCCAAGATTAACCTAGCTGTCTACTGTCCAGGGCTACAGATTCACCACCATAAGTAAGGATGATACTAAGAGATTAAAATACACAAACAATAGCCACGCTGATGGCAGCTGACATAGTTTCTTACCCTGTGTCTCCACTAGAATTTAGATGCTGATCTAGAGGGACCACACAAGCATGAGTGAAATGTCAACCATAGTCATTTCTGCACGTCACTCACTTGGAGGTTTGTGATTGCAGAGAAATAAAGAGTTGTCAAGCCTGCAAACCTCCATTGCCTGTCTCTAAAAATAATATCCTTAGGGTTTAATGAACACCAAAGAGGTGTGCAAAACTCTGAGACAACAGTATGCAGAGGTAAGTGACTCAGTGTGTTTATACTGTGCCCGTACAGGGTGGCACCTCAGTCACGACAGTAACTGGAAGAGAAGTCAGCCTAACATAATGAATAAGAACCCAAGCCAAGTATGACAGAACTTCCTCTTCTCTTTGAAATGGTCTGTTTTTGAAGGCCCCTTCTCAGGACATAGTATTTCTTAATTTGGAAAAGGAACCTTTTTCTCAATTTGAAGACAACTATAATAAATAACAAAAATCATTAAAAATTCACTGAGTCGATGTAGCTAAATACCAAACCAATTACACAAATATCACTTGAAAGTAACCGCTCACCCTCTTCTGAGGAGGCCTGTGTTTTAAAAGGGAATATCTGTTTTCATTAATAGAGAAAAGAAGTAGAACTAAATCTAAGTGAGTCTAAACAAAAATCATAAGAAGCTTTATGGATCAAAAAGGAAAACAACAAACAAACAAACAAACTTTCAGGAAGTGGAGGAGGTAGATCTGCGAGGAGTGGAGGCAGGGAGTGAATATGATGAAAGCATGTGTGAGATTCTCAAAGAATTAATTAAAAAATGAGAAAAGAGATGAAATACGAGTGTCTCAAATGAGAAAGCAAATCCTTGGAGAAGGAGTTTTTTTGTGTCTAAAGGGATTGATTCTTCTCTGACCCAGATCAGCTGATGCCGGAGCTGGGAAGAACAGCCAAAGACACTCAACTGGACAAAGGAGCCATCCTCAGCATCAGAAGGCTCCCAGTCTGGTCACAGGCACACTGTAAGGTGGAATTAACTAAGTAGGGCGAGAAGCTGGGCGGTTTGGAGTTCGGAGGATGTAAGACTGATCCGGAGAGTCTATATTGGGAAGCAACAATTGAGAGAGACGGAGACAGACCAGGTCGATGCAAAAGCAAGAGGCTGTATTGTTCCATTGCGCTGGGGTCCACCTGCACACAGGAGTCAGGCGACCCCGAACAGAAGAATTTTAGGGTTTTTATATTCTTAGCCTGGGAAGATTTTGGCCACAGTTCCTGGAGGCGGGGATAGGAGAGGCTGTGGAAACTTCACAGTTCTTAGGCAGGTTGAGTGGAGATTGAGTCTCCAAGGGAAGTTGTTTTAGCTCAGCTAATCGCTCCAGGGGAGTTTCTGCAAACTGCTAGCAGGTCTATTTTACGGCAGTGCATGGTCATGCCCGGAACGCAGGAATAAGTGAAGTCACCTGGAGACAAGTTCTCATACAGAACATGGTATTAAGTACAGAATTACATATGTACATAAGTACATAAATTACATATAGGATGTGTCATTAATTTTGCCCCTACAAGCACGCCCCACATCCCTTCAAAAACAGTGCTGTCCTGGCTCACTGTTCCTTGGAAGCACACAAACAGCCCTAATTTCTACTGCTTGCTGGTTTGCATGCTATAACTACCAACATGGCAGATTTTCAGTTATCTCTAACTTAACCTGGCTATTCCGGTGGGGCAGCAGGATGGGCTACCTCAACTCTCTGGCCTTTTAACCGATTTATCTCAAATTACATGATTCCTTCTGGCCTCATTTTTATATGAATTTAAGTTCTCGATGCTTCCATTTATTTTGAAGTCTCTTACCCAAATACCCTGATCTGGGGATTTGGTTGGTTTTATTTGTTCTCGACTTCTCCGCTAAGGTTTCCAACACAGGAGGCAGTAAGAGAAGGTGGTTGTTATTGGGTAGGTGAAGGAGCAACAAGCCAGTCCCAGTGGGCTTTATGGGGATGAGGATTCTGAAGAGGTACCTAGAAATTTGCATTTAATTTGATCAACAATCGAGAATTATGAAAGGCTTTCAGGGCAAGGACTTATACAATTAGGTCTGAGGCTTAAGAGGATTATTCTGGCAGGAAAAAAAAATGAGGTAGAGGAACACCTGGGAATATGGTGAACTAAAGGGCTTTAGGGGGAGGTTAGTTAGCTGTGAATTTAAGATACAACCTACAGCAAGAAAATATAGTCAAGATATGTTGATTTCATTCATCTCTCTGGAGACAAATAAATAGTAAGGAAGCCAGCCAAACAGAAGTAGCTAACTTGTATGTCTCTTTGTCCTTTAAATCACCATCCAATTTCCTCTCTTTTTTTCTTCCTTCCTTCCCTTTATCTTTCTTTTCCATTCCTTCCTTCTTTCTCTCTCACTGGTATTTGGCAGTGGTATCATTTTAGTCTTTATTATTATATCTATGACTTCAAGAAAAGTAAGAATATGTGTGCGTGTGTGTTTCCCTTAAGCCTGCTTTAGTTATTACGTTCGTTCTTTGTGAATTTCCGGCAGAGTCTATTATATTTGGGTAGATTGCTTATAGAATGTATTTCTTGTCCTGTGTATCATACTGTCATGAACTGATTTTCTGACCTGTATATCTTTGATCTTTGCAGACCTCCAGGCTTTGAACAAGGTTATGCCTCCTCCTAGAATGCTGTCCACAAATACTTTTTGAGAGGAATTAGTGTGTGTTAACATTGAATTTTTCGGTTTCATATACATATGTGTATATATATATATATATAAAGCACAGACACTTTTGAAGTCCATTTACCCACAACTGCAAGGGAAGAAATATTAGCCATTTCATTATGAAACCACAAGTGCTCATTAGCAGATTAAGGATACTAAAATCTAACAACACATTGTTAAGTATAGCAATAAACACCCATTATCTTCTTAATGCACAGATTAGGTGTAGCACTTTTGAGGTTAACACTAGACTCCTGTAATTGCATTTGGACCAAATGTCAATGCGAAGAAATTGTGCCAATGCTTTTAAAATGCAATTAAAAACACAACTGTATCAAATCAATCAACAACCTAATTCTAGATTGAAGTTCCAGTCCAATACCAGCCCATGAAATGAAAGGCTGTAGTGTGAGGACCATCCTGGTGGCTAATAGTTTTATTCAGACTAGACAGCAAGAGAGGGATGCTGTTGAATTAGGAAGACAAAATTCTAACCTTAAAAAACAAGGAATGTATCCAGGTGCAGTGGCTTACCCTGTAATCTCAGCACTCTGGAGGCAGAGGCAGGCAGATCTATGTGAGTTCAAGGCCAGCCTGGTCTACAAAGCAAGTACAGGACAGCCAAGTTTAAACAGAAAAACCCCTGTCTCAAAAACAAAAACAAAACAAAACAAACAAACAAGAATTCCTGTTGACTGAAAAGTCAAAGAAGAAACTCAATAAATAAGTTCATCGCTGAGACAGTCAACATTTCCCTCCTGAGTAGACACGTAGCTATAAGATCAAATGATTGAAAATGCTAGCACCTGAGGTTTGCAAAAGGTGATTCAGTGACCACATTTGCCCCTCAGTTTAAGCTAGCATGGTAACAGATCATCCTGTTCTGACGATAAGCATGGTATCCATTCATTGTCATTCCACGGAAGGCTGCAAAGAGGGAAGATCCTGCCTTCTCAGTGTATCTTCTCTGTGGCAATTCATTTATGTAAGACATACTCATCCATTCAAGGCTGGCATTCAAATCACCATCCTTAATTATAATTGTTGGCTGCAGTGAGTAATTCGTAGATGGTTTTGAGCTGCTTCCAAAGATAATATATCTCCGGGATGGAGGAAAAGAATAAGATGATGGGAAGAGAAGCTCTTTTCCCATAAGTGATGAATCAATCCATTATATTTGTGATAATCAATGCCCTGGATCCTCTTCATGACAAGGTAGGGGGAGGGAAAGCCTTAGCGAAGTGGCCAATCATTATTAATTCATCCATTGTAACAATATTAATCATGAGAGGCTAATGTGATATTAATGTGACTATAATGTGGGCTTCAATAAGGATTTCGCTCTAGAATAGAAACAAGATATAGATTTTTGTTTTCTGACTTAGTAACCTAGCAGGAGCTTTTTAAAGATCTTAAGAGAAGAAGGAGCCACCTCATAAGCTTTACAATTGAGCATGGAAGCAGGGGATTTATATTGAAGGCTCACCTGTAAATTTCCTGGCTGGCCTCAGGATTGTCTGAGCCAGTCAGCACTTATGATGGTGAAATGTTCTTCCAGGAATCACGTATTGCTGAGGCTGCTGGGCACGATAGCAGCAGAGGCAGGTTTCTGGGAAGAAAATCTACTCTCTAATGGTACCTGCCATTTCTTGAAGGAAATTTGAAGGAGATGAACAAATATGGCAATAAAGCTTGATATCGTATCTGTGATTTGAGAACATTTCTGGACTTAGCTTAATTCAGCCTTCTCCAATGTATCATGGGGACTCATGTTGAATTCACTGAGGCAAAAGAATTAATGACCTCAGTATTCCAGTGCTGGGTGAAAGTTTGTTCAGTGTCCATGATTTCCACCTTAGCCTGAGTTCCTCCCACTGTCTTAAAGAACAGCTCAGGAATTGGGTCAGTAGGTTAACTTTTGACCCTATAAGAGGCACGAGTTCATACCACCTGACCATAACTTATCACATTCAAAATAGCTCAGAATTTCTCACCTGGTTAGCTTGCCTTTCTCAATGTCTCTGCCTGGAGCTCACTCTTTCTCCTGCTCAGAGCAGCTTCTGCCCATGCGTTTCAACATTCAAGTTGGCACCATTCCCTCAAAGTACTTCCTGTCTCCCCCTTACTCATTTCTGTGTCTTTTACAGTTTGAGGACATAATTCTCTTATAATACTAGTCACATGAGAATGTTTGCTATTTCCCAAAAATTTATTTTTTATCACACCAGTTGTTATTGCCAATGTTTAGCTATGTATTGGCTATGTAAAAGGGAAATTAAAAATTGTTAAATGATGAACAAACACATTAGGATACACTTGAACAAGGCCTATTATTTTATTTACTACTAGTACTACTACTACTACTACTACTACTACTATTATTATTATTATTATTATTATTATTGTGTTCACCAATCACTACCTACCCTCCTTGTTAGCCTTTCTGATATGCTTCATGAATTCTTTTGTCTACTTTATAATTCATATATTATTTATACTTGGTGAATACTGATGACCTTTTATAATTAGTGAAAATCTCAAAATAAATAAATAAATAAATAAAAAGAAATTCTCCAGCATCCAATTTAAAATTATATTAACATTGTTCTTATGTTTTTAAAAATACTTCTACTGTTGATTATATTTGCATATAGTTAGAAAAAATTTTATTCATGAATCTTGCTAGTATAATGCTTGAGTTTTTAATCTCTCAAACTGAAAAAAAAGTAATGATTTGTTCTAAATCTCATGATTACAAGTGATGTGATATAAAAGATATTGCCAAAAAGCTGTCTGAGTAACTATCAGGCCTCTTCCTCTGAGGTCTCAGATAAGTTTTCATCTATCTTATAGTAAAGAGTAAAGGAAAACATTTTTCTCCTTGAAGGTCAGTATTCTTCAAATCTCCAAGTATATATGCATCTAAATTCATTTTCTTCAGGTTTATCAAACTTTAAATCTTTCTTATCTACACA
>OU015742.1:33263922-33328150 GCA_907169655.1 Acomys percivali | reverse complement strand
AGAGAGAGAGAGAGAGAGAGAGAGAGAGAGAGAGAGAGAGAGAGAGAGATGAATGCAAACAAAATAAACCTACGCAGCATCAAGCACATTTTTTCTTCCCTGTCAAGGCAATCACAGTAACACTTTGTCCTGGGGTGTCAGCAATATGTTATATGTGTGTGTGTGTGTGTGTGTGTGTGTGTGTGTGTGTGTGTGTGTATGACAAATGGCATGTGGTATATGATATGTCATACATGATATGTGATATTGATATTTAGTGTTACATGTGATATATACAGTATCTTTTTTGCAGTACTGGAGGTCAAAGCCAGTCTCTTAGCCTTGCGTATGCTAGGAAGTATACTGTATCACTAAGCCATTCCACTCACAGCCTCCCTTGAAGATCAAATTTAAATCAGTTGCTCTAAGTTTTTATAAACAAAACACAAGTAAACATCATAACAAACTGCTTTGCTGTTTATGTATTTTGTTTAGATACCACCACTTTGGGAGTAGGATGGCACCACATTATAGCACATATGCAGAAATACAGGAGCCAGACTCCTTTTCTTAATTGGCTGATCTTTGTGTTTATCTTTTTGTAAATGAGAGTAATTTTTGCATGTTATTTATAAGGTTATGTAACTATTAAATTGTTTAATGTGTATACAACACAACTATGTCCTTATAAATACAGTTCCATACTCAGATTAGCAGTTAATAATACTGTCATTTTAGGATATCTAATATAAGGCGATGGCTTTATTTATCTCTTTACTGATGAGTCACACAGTCACATTTTTAAAATTTCTGCTAAGTCTTCTAAACTCTATTACCAAACTTGCTGATGGATATTGAATTGTGTTGGTAGAAACCTGCTGATGTTAAAACTCACAGTGAAAAGCAAACACTATCATATACTAATTCAGTTTCTATTGTCTACATGTCCTTACTAACTTCACCTTCCATAGTACTATCACAGTAGGCCCGACATTATTACCTATGAGAACACACAAAATAGCATGTGGACTCCCTCAAAGTAAACTATGTCAGAGTTAAGAAATGAAAATACTATGGGGTTTTTGAGACTTTTATTTTTTATTTACTTACTTTACATCTGGGTAGTAGCCCAATCCTTCCACACTTTCAAGTACCACCCTCCCTCCCTCTCCCCATCCCCCTCTCTTATTCCTAAGAAAAAGACCCCACTTCCCATCTACCCCTATTCATCAAGTCATATCAAGACTGAGCCTGTCCTCTTCCTCTGTGCTCTGGCAAGGCAGTCCTACCAGGGGGGAAGTCATTGAAAAGCTGGCAACAGAGTCCATGTCAGAGACAGCTCCCACTCCCCTTACTAGGGGACCCACATGAAGCCTAAACTGCTCATCAGCTTCATCTGTGTGGGGTGCCTAGGTCTTTGGCTGGTACTTCATTTTCAGCAGGCCCTTCTAGGCCTGGGTTGGTTGGCTCTGTTCGTCTTCTTTTTACCATCCTATCATATCTAGGTACTTCCCTCGCTTTTCCAAACGGCCTCATGTGCCTCGCCTAATGTTTGGGTGTGAGTCTCAGCATCTGTTTCAAGGTGCTGCTCAATGCAGCCTCTCAGAGGACGGCTCTGGCTCCTGTCTGCAGGCATAGCAGAGTATCATTAGTAGCGTCAGAGGATGGTTCTTTCCCATGGGGGTGGGTCTTGGGTTTGGCCAGGCTTTGGTTGGACATTCCTTCAATCTCTGTTCTATCTGCTCTATCTTTATCTCTGCACATCTTGCAGGCAGGGTGAATTGTGAGTAGAACTTTTTGTGGGTGGGTTGGTGTTCCCTCCCTCTGCTACTAGACTTTTCCATTTGTAGGGTGTCCTCTTCAGTCTCTATGGCCCCTGCTACTAGGAGTCTTTGATAGATTCTCTCTCATATCCCCCCAGGAGCCCATCATGGCTTAGGTCTTCAGCCACAGTTTCTTTTTTCTCTGGGGGCCTTTTGTCCTCTGACCCCGCTCTCTCCAGGTCTGATCTCTACCCTCATATCTCCCTGTGTTTCCTACTTTCTTTCCTCTCTTCCACCCCTACCTCTGTCTATTCTATTTCTGCTTCTAAGGGATAGTTAAACATCTTCCCTTGTAGCCAGCTTGTTATTATTTTCTTTTGGTCTGTGCATTGTAGTGTGTCTATCCTGTACTATAAGGCTAGAATCTACTTACAAGTGAGTACAGACCATGTGTGTCTTTCTGGGTCTGGGTTACCTCACTCAGGATGATCTTTGTTTTTAATAGCTGAGTAGTACTTCTTTGTGTAAATGTACCACAGTCTCTTTACCCATTCTTTGGTAGAGGGACATCTAGGTCCTTTAAAGATTCTGGCTGTTATAAATAAGGATGAACATGATTGAGCAAGTGTTCTTGTTGTATGATGGAGCATCTTTTGAGTATATACCCAAGAGTGGTATAGCTGGGTCTTGATGTAGAGCTAATCCCAATTATCTGAGAAAGCTCAGATTGATTTCCAAAATGGTTGAATAAATTCACACCCCCCACAAACAATGGAGGAGTGTTCCCCCCTTTCTCCGCATTCTTGCCAGCATGTGCTGTCATTTGAGCTTTTTAACCTTAGGATTCTTACAGGTATAAGATGGAATCTTTTAAGTTTCTTGTATGCTGTATAAATAGTACTTAGGAGAAAAATATATCAAATGCCTGCAAATGAAAAAAATCCCTCAAATTAAAGCTACAACATCTGCTTTAAGAAACCAGGATAAAAAAATGAGTGTGTTGGTGCATGTCTTTAAACACAACACTGAGAAAGTATAGGCAGGCAGATCTCTGTGAATTCAAGGCCAGCCTGATCTGTAGTCTACATAGTGAGTTCTAGGCTTACTGGGACTACATACTAAGACCCTGTCTTTAAAAAGGAAAGAAAAAAGAACTATAAAGAAATAGAATGAAATCAAAATACTAGACTCTGACATAAATATAAATGGTAAAACAATAAAAAACATTAACATATTAAGATCTTTTAAACAGTATTCACAAAACTGATAAGGCTAGAAAAAGACTGATAGGGGGAAAAAAATGAAAAGTGAAATAAATTACCAATGTGAAAAATAAGAGTGGTCTCTTCACAGATTACTTAGATATTAAAAAATAAAATAATATTAGGGGAAAAGTCTTTGCCAATAAATTTGGCAAATTGGAAGAAATAAGTGCTGTGGAAAGTGACTCATTGAGGCTAGCATAGAAGCCATGGGGAATCAGAACAGACGTTGATTCAGGGGGGAATGGGAAGACACAAGTGAGGAGATAACAATTGAGATGTAATATGAATAAATTATTTTTTAAAAAAGAGGGAGAAACCTGTTCTCTAAGAAAATCTCAGGCACAGATGATGTCACTGGTGAATTTGACCAAGTATTGAAGAACATCAGTGAGCTGTTTTTACACAAACAATCCTAAAAAATAACTGAAGGAGAAGAAATATTTTCTAACATATTCTGAAGCAGAGTAACATTATAAGAAAACTCTCCAGCAAAAGTTTCTATTTGCATATGGTGATATTTTCAAAATAGTATCATATATTTAAACATATTCTAATCATGCATTGACTATTTGATTCTAACCATATATAAAATGATAGTGTATCATACTAAGAAAAAGTTTTATTCTATAAATGAAAGAACTAATAAATAAAAAATCAATCATTCTCACTGAGTTTATTAGTTGGCAACACTGCCTTGTTTATGCTTCTATAGCAAAGTGCAGATAGCCAGGCATCCTTTCTTACATGTCTCAAGACTGAGAAGTTCCATAACAAAGTGCTATGAGGTTCAGTGGCTGGTGGAGCCCTGCTTTCCGATGACATCATGTGTAAAGGAAGTAGCAAGTTAGCACTTGGGGATGTCTTTTTATACAGCTAGTAATTTTAATCCCACTCCTGATCAGTTCTGAAAGTGTTTGTGCCTTAAGACTATCAGCTTGTGCATTACACTTTCAACAAATAAACACTCTGACTTTAGCACAGTCTACAAGTTAAAAAATAAAATTTGATTATCTAAGACAAAGAAAAATGATCTGACAAAATCTAACATCCAGAAGTAACAACAAAAACAACTCTTATGAAGAGGAAAGAAAAGATCACTCTCAAACTGCATTTAGAAATAAATGCACACCAGGCCTTCTCCCCATCCATACCCTATGAGCATATATAGGGGGAGGAGGTCCCCCTCAGTCACAGTCATAGGGGAGGAGAATAAGGAGAAAATGGGAGGGAGGGAGGGAGGAACGGGAGGATACAAGAGATGGGATAACAATTGAGATGCAATATGAATAAATTAATAAAATATATTTTAAAAAAAGAAAGAACGAAATGCCCAGCTACCATCATACCTGTGGTGAGAAGTTGCATGATTTTTCCCCTAGGATAAAGAACAAACAAAGCCATCTTTGATCTCTTTTATTAAATATTGTATTTGAGATTCTAGTTAGTGTAATAATACAAGAAAAAGAAATAAAAGTCTCCTACAATGAAAGTGAAAAGGTATTAACTTATTCACAGATGATATGACCATATGTACTCATGAATGAAATCTATAGGAAGCCTATTAGAAGCATAAATAAGTTTAACAAAGATATAATCTCAAAAACTAGTATTTAAAAAATAAGTTGTATTTCTGTGCATTGGTGGCAATCAATCTGATACTTTACATTTTTAATGTTGACTATAATATAATCAACACTAAAAAAATTGAAGGACACATTTGACTGAAAATGTACATGACTTTTTATAAATATGAATGCTACAAATTTTGAAGAACAAAAAATTTAAAGATGACCTGAATTTCTAGAGAAATTCACTTTGTTTATAGGTTGGAAGAGTCAACATCAGTATGGCTACCAGTGCTCCCTAAAATAATGTGTAGTTTGGAGGAGTATGTGGTGACTAGGGTCATTGGTTTAAATGGGATGGATAGGCATAATACATTCAAACTGTATTGGACTTTACCTTCAAATATTTGCAATTTCTTTGTTTACTATACTTAATAAAACAAGGAAACAAGAGTTCCTCAGTGGTGGTGGTGGTACCAGTAGTAGTAGTAGTAGTAGTAAAAAGTAGTAGTTGATTTTTTTTACTAGCTAAGTCACCTCAGGAAAATGATCTCATTGGGTGTTAGTCCCTACCTCTATAGAAGAGGAACAACAAAACCTACCTAAGGCCATCGTTATTTAGAATGAGCAGGATTTTATTAGAAGTTCTAGAATAATGTCTTATCTCCTGTCTTCAAAACACTTTGGAATAATTTTAAGCCTTAGAGACCAGTTACTGTTTAAAAGGCAGAAGCCAGGACATTTAAGGACTGCAGCCTTTAGTTCCTTTTGGCCTATGGCTTATCCTGAGTTTATATTATTAAATAATTTACAGAATCATATGCCATGCAACCAAAAAAATCACAGATGTTTAAAGACCACACCATGATTGCTATTTTACATCACCAGAATTCTAGTTGAAGTTCATTCTTTAAAAAAATTAATTTAGACAATAACAGACTTGCCAATATTGGTTTTTCAAAAAACAATTAACTTCAATGTAAAGCATGCATTGACAAACATATATGCTATATGAAGCATATGGTTTCCTTTTCTCTATTACAAAGACACCCAAACTTAGAATTAGCTATGAACTTTAATAATTATTGGTGACAATTTAGTGATTATGGAAAAGTCAATAATACTCCTAAATTAATGTTTCTTAGTTTTTATAAAGTAAGTCTTGGATCATGTGAACTTCAAAGTCATTGTTTGCTTTAAAATTATATTACTTGAAGAGTGCATGGCTATTTTAATGCTTTCAGTGCTAGTTATTAAAGATTCTTAGTAAAACAAGTCAGATACTAAATATAAGTATGTACCTACTGTCTAATAAATGGTAGGTATGGAGGACATTATTTTCACCTTAGCCTTTTCTTGGCAATTTAGATTGTCAAAGAAGCCAGAGTTTTCTCAAATGGGAAAAGAAGTAAATAGAAGTATTGATGCCAATTTTTTCGCATCCAAATTAAATCACCTATAAAAATAAATCCAGTGACTGGGGAAGAAGTGTATGGAGTATTGGATACAGGATTAGACTATTAGTATTTTAAAATTCTTATCCTTTTCAAACAATGGGGCAATTTTAACTCTTATTACTATGCAAATTGTATATAGAGTGTGTTTTCAAAAATGCAATTCAAGTCACAAATTGTACCTTTTAGACATGACACTGACAATTTCCTCCACATGCTATCTTGCTGGGCTAAAATCCCAATGTAAAATAAGATGTGCAGGATATCTAGAGTGATAGGTACAGGATGTCAGCACACCCAGTTTGAATTCAAAGGCACCATGATTTTATTCTTACTTTTAACCAGTGTTTATCAGTCTTTGATTTTTTAGTTTGGTGTACTTGAAACATCTATTTCAGAACACCCAGTTTTACTCTACTCCTGAGGGTGGCAAGATAAAAATGCCCATATATAATAGCTGGAATTCTAAATGATGGACATTTATTTGGAGTTGTAAAGTAGAGATGAACCAGAATACAGCAAGCCACTTGATTTGTGTGAGAGTGTGTATAGCTAAGACTTTAAAAAATCAACAAGTAGGAATGATGCGTGGTGTTCATTTGCCTCAATTTTAAAGCTTAGGTTTGAAAAATAAAAGGCATTATTCTTTGCCTACGTGCTTAATTCACGCTTGTGCAAATGTTGTAAGATCCACACACAGATGCACTTTGCATTAGATCGTGCGGAATTGCAATAGAAAGTTTAAAGTTAATGACGTCTTTGATCTTTTAAAGACAATATCAGAAATAATGAACATGTGTTTTCGTTTTTTAAAAATCATGTGCTATATACAACTATAGTTTTACGTATGTGAATATATGTGTACACATATACACATATTACATATATACATATATATGTGTGAGAGAAGAAAGTGGAAATACACAAAAATAAATTTTATATATATATATATATATATATATATATATATATATATATATGGAGAGAGAACTAATGATATTTTAAAAGAAAGTTGACAAAACCACAACAAAAGTTGAAAAGAGCACTCAGAAAATCTACAAACCTCTAGATGATACCCGGAATATTTTTTTAGAAATGGAAAAATAATTATAAAATATATTGTGTTAATAAATCAGAAAAAGGCGCTCGAAATAATCTCATAAAATGTTATAGTTTAAATAATGCCCTTCATCAGTATTCTTTGTTTAACATTTTATGTTTATTGATAAATGAAGATGCATTTAAATAATTCAGAGAAAACATTAGCTGCAAGCAAGGAATTAATAATTGATAGGGCTGGAAGGACTCTTTTCACTTGGGAAATAGATAATATTAGCTTAATGTGGGGCTGTAGGAACAGAGGAAATGTAATGGATCTGCTGCTTTAAACTGATGATGGTTATTGTGGTCTAAAAGTTGCTACAAAGGCAAAAGTAAGACAGCTCGGCCAGTGCAGTAGATTTCACTCATAGGAGCTGACAGTGCAAATTGTAGGCTGATGCTCCAGATTTATACATGGGAGGAGACCTAGCGATTGTGACATGTACTAAGGAGACCCAAAAGAAAAAGAAATGCTATTTAACCATAATTGGAAAATGGAAAGAATCCTTTGAACACACAAGAAGATGAAAATAAAGAGATTTTGCTTTTCTCCTTCATAGTGCCTGAGGCTAGAGTGAGAACAAGGCCACCTCGCTTTTGACAGGAAACACCCATCAGGGGGTTGTCGTTAGCTTGCCACTGCCTTGCAGCAGCCACTCCAGCTGCACACCAGGCAGTGCCAGCATCTTCAGGGAGTACTGAAGGGCGGACAGCCCCAGACTGAAAACACACATCTGGTGGCGATTGTCATTTCACCTGTGTTTGTCCTGCTCTAACTACTAGAGAAGCCAGTCAAAGGCATCTGGGAGTTCCAGGATTATTAAACTTCTCTTGCCTTCTTTGTCTCTTTCCCCTTCTACTTCCCTACACCAGACGAAAGAGTTTCTATTGAAAGAGCCCAGAGTAAGTTCACCTAACTCCCTTATAAGCCTATTTTGGCACTGGGAAGGAGTCTGTAAATCTCTGACCTGATGTGAGGAATAACTACGTCTATAGCAGTTGTGTGTACCGCCGCCCAGTCTGGAAGACCCTTCGTGTAGGAAGGAACCACTCCATCTGCTATTTCTCCTACCTGTCATTTGGAGCTCAGAACCTCTGATTTCCAAATGTGAAAGTGTGGAAATAGCTTCAGGAAAGTTTAAATTTTCAGTTACTAAAAACAAAACACACAAAAAGCAGATGATTATGATCTTATACAAGCATTTGACTAGGATTCCACAGAACCTTAGATACTTTCCGGGCCTACTTACCTGAGCCAGGACACATAAAACGTCATGCATGTTTTAAATTGACCACTTAGGACATATGACTAATTCTGGGTCAAGTGTATGTGTAACTTATCCCATATTATAGTCTAAGTAATTTTAAAGCTTGTTTTCCATGGAATTCAACACACATTCCTCTACTGGCTCTAAAATCTACACCTAACTTCCTGAACATATGTGTTCATGATCTCAAGCAGTAGAAGCTAATTACAGCTCTCAGTTTTTATATATTACTATGCAAAATGTATGCTCCAACCAGAATTCCTGAATGCAGAAAAGCTGGGCCTTAGGTAATGGAGATGCTAACTGATGATGAGTCTAAGACTGCCCCTTAATTTCTTAAATTTTCTGAGTGCATTTCGGGTGTATGATGAAGGACAGCATCAAATGCCTGTCTTTGAGCAAGCATTTGTTTCGTTAATGCAGCTTAGTATCGGAGCTGTGCTGAAAGCAGAAATGTGTCTACTTTTGTTCAGAACAAGGACTGGCACCTGTCCGGGTCAGCTAAAAGTAGGAGCCAGAAAAGGAAATACAATGACGGTATCAGATTCATGGGAGGAAATCATATGGTCTACGGAGGCCAAAAGGAAGGGAGACATCTGTACCAGGGTCCCCATTGGCAGAACCCAGCATGCAGATGTCTTTCTGCTTAATAGGCAGATGTTACCTTTTCTCCTAACTATAGCCATTTCTGTCCTATATTATTTTTAAAAAAACAACAACAACATCATTTTAGCCTCTGGCTCTAGAATTGTCTTACTATCAACTTGAAAATAAAATTAAGATATCTAATGAGATTCACAGATACAAGTTTCAGAAACTATTCGCTGTTCCTACAGATTTACAAAACAGATGAAGCATTATACAAAAACCAGGCTTATGATACATTTCAACAGCATATGTATGTAAAGAAGGTAGAAATTAAAAGAGCTTGAAGTAAACATTAAACATATATGGTTATTATCCAAATACACATCAGCTACTCCTGAGTGTTCTGAATGAAGGTAACATACACACACATTACCTGAGACTTTTTCTTGTCTCCATACTTACTAACAAGGAAATGAATACATATGCAGAAAAAAAGCCACACCGTTAAATCCCTGTAAACACTTCGTAACCTTTGCAGCATCTATGTTACAGATAGATTTGATGCAGGGGCAACTAGCCCCAAGATGTCTGACTCATGACCACAGCAATCCCAAGTGCACTAAAGGTGTAAAAACACACTAGCCTTAGCCACTTTTTCCCACTGGCTATCACGCTGATCATCGGAATGGCCCACTCTTGACACTTAACAAAATGGACATTTGTCAGTCTCTCTAGGTTGAACTTTGCCTTTTACCAATAGGTTAAACTGGGATATTTTAGCTAATTAGATGTAGCAAAGAGTAGCGAAAGGAGATGAAGGACACTACATGAAAACTACGAAAGGCATTCAGTGACGTTTTGGGAATCAGGGGGCAGAGGAGGCATGGTGAGCTGTCTTTGTGTTGGATCTCTGGCATGTGCAAAGATTTTTCTCCTGCCCTGTACAGCAGTCTTCTGGGTTCTAATCTTATTGCTGACACTATTACCTGTGGCTGGGCCAAGGCCTCTCTATAATCATTCAATCACAGATCTGTATCTAACATTGAGTATGAGAACTGCAACATGGTGTTGTTATAAGGAAGCATCCTCAAATCCAAACTGCTATGGTCATCATGAGATAAGCTGTGCCTACCTGCCAGAGCTCATCATGATCAGCCTGGGGACTGCTGACATCCCATGGAGGTGGGGAGGCTTTTTGGACCATCACTTGAGTGTGCAGCTGCTCCTCCCAGCCATTTGTTTGCAATTCTGACCTAATTGCACATGGCCTTGGGGTCTCTGGGAAAGGCTAGAGCTTATAGGGGAAGAGGCTCATCAATGGGGCTATAGAAAAGTCATCATTCATGCATGAAGGTAAAGACCTTCTAGGGCAGCTGTTTTGGGGTGACCAATACTCCTTTCACTAACCCCTCACCCATGCTCTAAAATTCAGCCCAGTAAACTGTTTGGTTATCTGTAGTGAACTGTGTGGAGTTGTACTCTGTCTCTAGGACCTTATGAGGAGCAAGATGGAATAGTGTATATCTCCCACAGGGAAAGAATTTTAACAACAGATGTATTGGAAAGCAATGTTTTTATTCCCCTGTCACTATAGTTGCTCTCAGCATGACATTTTACTGGATGAGCCAGCAAGGACAGCAGACACACATGTTGGAGAATTTTATTTTCAAACTCTGCATACTGCTTTTAATAGTATGGTTGCTGTTGTTCAGAAATGATGCTTTTAGGACTAAGAGGAAAGACAGAAAACAGCTGAGTCAGGACCAGGAGTGACACAACCTCCTTGCTACAGTCTGCTAATGACGGTAGAACAAAAATTCTCTTTACAAAGATGAGTTACCAGGAAATAAGCCAGAATGTCAGCCAAATGCTTCTTAGTCTCCTTTATGTTTTTTTTTAAAACTCTTGAATGTCCTCTTCTGTCAATATTTCTTTTCCTTTTATTTTATGCTCAAATGCACATGCATGCCTGAACACATACATGCACATACGCACAGCTGTTTATAAGGAACAAGAGGAATATCAGATTAAAAAAAAAATGATGCCAATGGCGATTAGCTGTGGCTCTCTGGCTGAAATCCTGTTCTCTGACTAGAGTCTTGCATTAAAATGGAATAGGGTGGCTGGATTTTAGTTGCCAGGCTCCTCTGACTTTCATGTGGTTTGGGTTTTATATGGAAGTGCCAAAGTCAATGTCATTGTGCTCTGAGCACAGCACTCATTCTACAGAACATCTGTTAACTTGCTTGCTGTCTTCATGGTGCCTAGTTATAAGTGCACTGCATCTATCAGAAAGATGAGGCCATGGCTATCATGCCTAACTGTGTCAAAGAGCAGAAAACAGCCTTGGAAACTAGAGAAAGACTTCTCCAGCTAGTTAGCTGCAGCTGGTCCATCTGCTCTGTGGAGAGGAAGCCAATACAGCTCTTCGCTTTTGCCTTTGTTTCCACTATCTCTTAGTTCCCTGTCTACTTGTTTTACTAAGCAGAGGCTAGAGAACTATTTTGAAAAGTATATTGAGGCAAGTGATATGTCTCAATATAGCAGACAGAAAAATTAGATCTAAGCAAGGACCAGTGGCACATGCCTGTAATCCCAGGACTCAGGGAGACAGATGCAGGTGGATCCATGTGAGTTTGAGGCCAGCCTGGTCTACAAAGCAAGTCCAGGACACCCAAGGCTACAAAGAAAAACCCTGTCTCAAAAAAGTAAAAAAAAAAAAAGAAAGAAAGAAAGAAAGAAAACTTGTATCTCATTTTAAAAGATATTTTCTTTCTTAGGACATTACTAGTAAGGTTAATACGCAAAGCACAAGCTATGATAGCTAATCATTTAGAAAGTGGGTAATTTACAAAGACCTATATGCTAATGGCTTAGTTGCCAGCTATCGGGAGCTGTCGGAGTCTGTAGGAGATAGAGCCTTGAAGCAGAAGTTAGGTCAGTGGAGATATACCCATACATGGGCATATGGAAACATTGGCCTTTTCCCCCAGTCTTTGCTTCCTGGCTCTTTGAGCATTGCTTGACCACACAGTCTATGCCACGACACTCTCTGCATTGCTATCAATTCCTCAAACCAACAGACACAGCTATTCATGGATTGACAGGTCAAAAACAGTCTTGATGCAGATGAGTTGGCGAAACTAGGGTATTTTGTTGCAAGAACAGACTGAAGACTAATACAGTGGCGATCTCTCAGATTTAAAAATCCTTTTCTTTTCATTGCTTCTAGTATAGAATCCAAAATTGCACATTAGAACAAATGGTTAACACAGGAGTTCAGGGAATGTAGATTAATGTAGTGTCCCCAAAGGGAAAAAAAAATCCTCTGAAATCTTATAATTTATACTAAAATGTAATACACATTCTATGGCACTAGACTGGTATTTCAATTTTAAAATACCTCAATCCAACTTTACTACAATTATCCTACAAAGATTCCAAAAATGTGTTGCTCTAGAAAGAGACAATGTTTTTATCCTTTGTTTCAATGAGATTTGCTTCAAAACTCTTCCCTGGAGAGGGTATAGGCCATTTGGAAGGCAAGAGTCACACACATCCATGCAAGTCTTATAATAGGAGGATGAGTGAGGGAACTCTGGTCTCATTTAGCACATTTCAAAAACTAAGCTCAGAGGAATGAGGTCCTCAACACCCTCTTCTAGCCAATGGCAACCTTGGGACTGAAATTGAGGACCCTTCATTGCATGGATTTTTTTTTCCTGTTTGGAAACTAAATGCCAGTGACTTGAACCTCCCATCCTGACTCTTCTGTGAGCGACCTGCCAATCTTGAAGATGAAATTTTATCTAAAGGCTTTAGGATATATGAGATTTTTTTTGAAATGCTGGAGAATTGCTTAATTTTAAATTTAATTGTTACACTTTTGATACGGTATGCAACATACTTCATGCTAGGAATCTGATGTGTTCAGAACCTCTACTTTGCTGTATATTTTCTGATAATTTTGTTCACAGACATGTAAGCAAAAGGATGATATTCTTTCTATTTTGTGTTGCAGTGATGGCAGACACCAGTGGGTGAGAAATAGCCCTACCCTTTGAGATGAGCTCTATAAATGCAAGTGATACTAAGTTGCCAGCCCTCCCCACAGAGTAGTCATCTCTATATAGTGGCTATTCTCAGGGATTTTGTCCTTTGAAAATGCAGCTTCTGGGGACAGCGCATAAGCCTTCCAATAGGGAAGATGGATTCAATCTGACTGAGTCTGTGTAAGAAGTCTAGCTGTGGTCCAGCTGGCAAGGGCACAAAGGAGAGCGATCTCTTGAAAGTAAAAGGAAAGGAAAGGAAAAGATAAATACTGTATCTAATATCCTCCCTCATTTCTGGGATTCCAAGTGTCTTTGAATTTAAAACATAGTAATTGTATTAGGCATCCCCACAAATTCCATTGTGTCACAGTGGAAAATAGCTCTCCACAGCGAATTTGTGGATTAATAATGATATTATTCTTGTTTTCTTTTAAAGACTGCTGTGTTGTGTCATGTTAACTCCTGACAGGGGCTCCAGTTCTACACAAAAACGTAAGATGAATCAAAACATTAACTAAAATGAGAAATACAACACACATTCTTGAGACGACTCCTGGACGTGTATGATTATATACATACATCTATGATGTATACTTGGAATTATACTTCTCCTAATTTGGCTCCATTTAGACATTTTTCCAATAAAAACAAAGCATTGGCCATTTGTTCACATTCCACCACCCTCTCAGCTTTCAAATAAATATATGTCTCAGTTGTTATAAACAGTATGTAATCGTGTATAAAATCTAATAGTACGGCAATTTTCCTCTACTGCTTCAGGAGCATGCTCATTCATCAAGAGAGATGCTTTAGGCTGCATTCAAACTTCTTCCTCTGTACCCGGGGCCCCCACTTGGCATCACTGCACTATCCCAACATTCTCACCAACAGTTACCCAGATGTTAAACATAACTTGTTTTTGGCCATGGTATTTTTTTACTAGGCCTCAGTACACTTTATCACCCAGATAAAAAGGGAGTTGGAGAATTCCATCCACTCTTTCCTCCCCATGAATATGAGCTCAGGTATGGTCCAGTGTTCACTAGATTGACTGATCATCTGGCCACATCTGCTCAGCTGGGAACAAATAAAATTTGAGAACTAGTCATGTCATCTTTCCCAGCTGTGCCTCTAGACAACACAAGGGACAACATAGTCCTCCCTTCCTACTGAGTTTTATCAATTGCCTTCAATAGGCCATAAAAGGCAGCTCTTAAAAAAAAAAAAAAAAAAAAAAAAAAAAAAAAAAAAAAACTAATATGGTTTTTCAATTTAGTGCTATCAGACAGCACAGATATAATCAATTTTAAAATAATTATTTATTTTAAATTTATTCACTTTACACCCTGATTATAGTCTCTTCCCCTTCCCACCCTCCCTCCCTCCCTCCTTCCTCTACTCCTTCTCCTAGTCCTCAGAAAGGGGGAGCCCTCCTCCCCTACCATCTGACCCCAGCCTATCAAGTCTCATCTGGACTGCCTGCATCCTCTTCCTCTGTGGCCTGGAAAGGCTGCCCCACTAGAAGGAAGTGATCAATGAGTGGGCAACAGAGTCCATGACAGAGACAGATCTTATTCTTTATTTTATGTGACTCACATGGAGACTGTGCTGCCTATTGACTGTATCTGAGCAGGAGGTCCTGGTCCTCCCCATGCATGGTGATTGACTGGGGCATCAGTTTCTTCAGGTCCCCCTGGGCCCAGATTTGTTGGCTCTGTTGTTCTCCTTGTGCAGCTTCTGTCTAACCCCCTTCAGGACTTTCTATCCCTCCAACTCTTCCCTAAGACTCCCTGTGTTCTGACCGCAGAATTTGGCTGTGATTCTCAGCATCTGCTTAGATTCTCTGCTGGGTGGAGTCTTTCAGAGGACCTATCTGGTAGGCTCCCATCCTGTTCCCTCTCCTGAAGCACTTCCGCTGTTTGTTCTCTTTGACTTTCTGAATGAGAATTAGGTGTCCTCCCTAGGGGCCTCCTTGTTATTTTGCTTCCTTAGTTCTGTGGATTGTAGTATGGTTCAATCTCATTAAAAAATGGGATATAGAGCTAAACAGAGAATTCTCAACAGAAAAATATCAAATGGCTAAGAAGCGCTTTAAGAAATGCTCAGTGTCCTTAGTTGTCAGGGAAATGCAAATCAAAATGACTCTGAGATTCCATCTTAACACCTGTCAGAATGGCAAAGACAAAAACTCAAGTGACAGCACATGCTGGCAAGAATGTGGAAATAGGGGAACACTCCTCTGTGGCTGGTGGGAGTGCAAACTTGTACAACCACTTTGCAAATCAATCTGGTGCTTTCTCAGAAAATTGAGAATAATTCTTCCTCAAGCCCAACTATATGACTCCTGGGCATAAACCCAAAAGATGCTCCACCACACAACAAGGACATTTGCTCAACTCTGTTCATAGTAGTTTTATTCATAATAGCCAGAATCTGGAAACAACCTAGGTGTCTCTCACCTGAAAAATGAATAAAAAAATATGGTGCATTTACACAATGGAATATTACTTAGTTATTAAAAAAAAAAAAGAAAAAGAAGTCTTGAAAATTACATGCATGGTATATATTCCCTTATAAGCAGATATTAGCCATATAAAAAGGCAACTCTTAAGACGTTTCCAGAGTATAAGATCAGCCTGTGTGCCCTTCCACTCTGGTGGGCAGAACTGCACACTAGGTTGTACACTAGCTCACTTTTGGCTGCTGGGCAGTACTGGCATTGGTGTTTTGAATATTACTGAAGGGATGTTTTCTCCATGTTGGCTGACCTGCAGTCTTCTTGAATTATATTTTACTATATTTACATTGGCATTGTGCTGTTTGCCTTCTCATTTTTTAAAAATGTTGACAATCATAGTGCAAGTTGGTAATGCTAGAAGAAAAAATAAACTTCTCTTGCTGCCTATAATCTACAGGATTTGGCATGTTGTAGCATGTTCCCACAGTAATTTCCCCCTTGCATGTATTCGCTTTACGTTTTTATATGTGTTATATATGTCCATTGTTTGTATTAAGTTCTGTTTGCAATAAGTGGGGGAGATTAGAGGAAAATACTAATTCAACAGATACTGTTTTTAAAGTATGAGTCTAGCAATCTAAGGTTCTATATTTCATCTTGTGATTTAAAAAAACAAAACAAAACAAAATCTATCATCTACAAAGTATTTTTTTCTTAATGTCAGGAACCTTTATTTTAGTCTCTCACTTTTGTTCTTAAGCCAAAGATAATACCCAGGCATTTCACTCCCAAAGCCCATCCAGCGAAGCTCTCATCAAGTCTTCCTGGTATAATGTGTTTGGACAACAGTGAAAGCGAGCATTTAGTCAGATTTTCTCTGCGTTTTGAACAGCAGGCAATTTAGCTTGTGAAACTAGAAAGGATAAACAATTCCTAATACATGTATGTCAACAAATCAATAGCCAGGCACTCATGATCTCTGTGCCATCCCCCCTTGGAAATCTGTTTGCCATTTCTACAGCACCCTCCTAAGCATTCTTCCTGAAGAGTTCCTGTACTTCTGGGCCTATGTGATTCACTTGCCTATATGGCATTAGTCCTATCCCCACAAAAGCCCCTGTCTAAAAATGAAATAGCCAAGTACTGAACAGGTCACTCTGTATGGATGTCAGAGCCAAAGCTTTTGTGGTCCAGCTTCAACCTTTGTCTTCTCAGCTCTCCCTGCTGCTCCGTGTTTTACCTAGACTGACACATGACACTGGTGGTACTCAGGCAAGTTTTCAGACCTTTTCTACCATATTGATGGCTATTGATTGATAAAGACTCCAGAAACCTCTCTGTCCCACCGCATGAGTATATTTATATGGGGTTATTTTCCTTTTCCTTCATCTCTTCCTTTCACCTCCCTACCCCATTGTTTAAGATTCATTCCATTTTGTCCAGAGTTCTCTGACTTTGAAAACTGACTGCACCTTCTCCACTGGATCTCTGATGTCCCCTTTGGAACATTCACAGCTTATTATTCTCTGTGTCATATGATACCTATTGCTGCCTTGTCATAATTACCCTAGTCGATTCCAGGCTCCTTTGGGACCTTAATCATTTTCATTTCACCCACAGTGTTTAATATAATATTATTCATAAGGCAATAACCAAACCTTGTTCCTTTACGGGCTCTAATTGTATAAGAGGCTTATTATGCAATAGATAATCTAGAAAAATCAATCAAAAGGAATTCTATCTTACGTACATTGTGTCTTTCACATTTTTATGTTCTCACAAATTGCAACGCTCTTAGTTTAATAATACCTTAAGTTAAGCTCCTCATCGGGGCATTAAATACAAATAAATTAGTTTAGATGAATCCAAATGATGAATTGTTTTCCATATAAAAATTATTAAATTCAAGTTAAGCAAATATCTTTACTCAATTAATTCCCTGTATTCCAAGTGGAGAGATTTTATATTATGATTTTCCTTGCTTGAAAATGGCATTCTTTCCAGTTGCCTTTAACATCAGGACCTCATCCCTCTTCTCCTACTGTCTGTCCTCTCCTAGGTTACATTCTTGATCTTGCTGAGTGGTGGTCTCCTATGCACTCCTTGGGCATACTTATTCCATTGGCACAATGCATGGAGTTTTTGTTCTTAACTTCATGGCACGTGAAATGGTATCTGTCCTTTGTCAGTCTCTGGCTGCTTCCCCTCACACTTAACAATCCATAGGTTACCAAATTTAATTTAAACAGGTGTCAATTTCCGAACATCCTATCTGGAGGGCAGGCCATCCCTGAGAATGACCCTCAGCACTCTTCTGTGATGCTGGCCTGTCTTCCTCTTAAGATCAGATGTGAAAAGGCAGACAGTGTTTATGGTCTTAAGTGGAACTAGATCCAAACACCAAAGTTCTCTGTATAGTATCTTGTCTGTGTGACTTTGGACAGAGTGTTTTATTCTCAGAATTTTAAATATGGGGATAAGAATTCCTGAAGCAATGTGTGTGAAGTATTTAATCCCACACTTTAGTCTGTTTTCAAAGTTGATTTTGCAACAAGGAGGAAAAAATACTCTGGATCATAAACTATACCGTGTAAGATTGAAGTGGCTAGAATATAAATAAGGATCAGAAGAGTTGGGATAATCTAATGAAAGAACAATATTGAGATGAGAAAATGCAGCAAACAATTGAGGATGTCATACTAAGAAGTATGAAGTAAATAGAAGAGGCCTCATATAAGTCCCTGAGGGTGGTGGCAAATGTAACAAAAAAAAAAGCTACATCAAAGGTTGTAGTACTTTAAAATTAAATTTTCTTACTATATTTGTGTGTGTGTGTGTGTGTGTGTGTGTGTGTGATAGCACACATGCAGAGATCAGAGGACAATTTGTGGCAGCAGACTCTCACCTTCCACCAGGTATTATAGATCAAACCCAGGTAAGATGATCAGGTTGGTTAAGTACCTTCCCCATCGAGCCCTCTTGCATGCCCAAGATGTCCCATTCTGTGAGTAGCTTGCAGAAGAGACTGAGAATGGGGAAGATCAGGTTGGGAGAATTTAGGAAGTTCAGAAGGCTGCTTTCCTTGCTCCACAACTCAGATCTTCTATAATGTTCCAAGTCCCCGGAATGGCAATAGAAGAAGCTAGCTTGACTACCCTTCTCTTTAATGTACTTGCGACACACTCACTAATTCTGTAATATTTACAGCCCCAAGTACCACTGAAATTGTAATGGCAAAATGCTGCCCTTATTTTCCAGTTATAAAAGAACTTTGCCTTAGAGAAAATATCTACCCTTGTATCCAACTGGGCCTGAACTAGAGTGTCTTTCAAAGATTTTATTGCTAGATTATTTACATCTTGTCAGACACCTAAAGTATCTAGTAAAGTAAATATTTAATTGATTATTGGTTTTTGTGATTGATTCTTGAGCCCAGAAGAGCATTGATGAATTTGCCCCAAAGCCTCCCCTGGTAGGGATGCAAAAATGGAGTTATTCTATTTCTCCTTCTAGGAATTAAAATTTCAAAATAAAAGACCAAGTTTTCAGTCTTTTTCTATCCTTAAATCCAATGACAACAATTCCATTCTTTTTATTCAGCAAGTTTACAGTTTTATTTTTTTAAAGAAGAAGAAAATTAACTCTTGGTAATTTTAAGGGTCTTACAAAAATGCCATGCCTTGACTTCCATTGATAAAAAGAGAAAGAGAAAGAAAAAAAAAAAGGAAATAGATTTGGAATGTCACTTTGCCCTTAAGTGATGTATTAGCTACAAGAAATCTCATTACAATTTGATGCCTGAATCCCTTGAAGGAAAGATCTTATATTGTGAAGGTAGCATATGTGTCATGTGAGGTAAGTACTTACTTTTATTGAATAGGTAAGTATATAATAGCTAAAAGCCCCATAAATCAGCTAAATGTTCTCTCAATTTATAGAGAATATTTGATCCGAGAACATTACTGTCTGGTGAGCGACGGGAGGGAAAAGGAGACACGAAATGCAAGAGAGATGGATATGGTGACTAATTTCTCTGGATTCAGAGCATCTGATTTCAAGTCACAAATGGACAACCTGCAGTGTTTTTGTGCTGTCTCTGGACCGCCCAAGCACTTTTAAAAATTTAAGACTTGCATATTAGATGTGGTGAATGGGGAGTTACATGCATATAACCAAATCGCTCCAGAGGGACCTCCAAAAATAACGGGAGCGGATAGAGGCAGTGTTGGAAATATTCGAGGAAGTCATTTTTCACTGGACTTTTTATTTAAGCAAATTGAACGGTGATGAAAGAAAAAAAAAGCAAATGTATTTGGTCAATATCTGTCAGAAAGCCTGGCTCATCAGCAGGGCAGAGACGTGCTCTGTCTGGCAGCTAGAAATGAAGGGTGGATTTAAATGGCCCAGAGGGTGACCTGGCATTTGCCTAGAGGCCAGAGGCATGTCTGGGATTATTTTCTCCTTTTCTATAGAAAGAGAAAGGTGGCAGCTACTTGACAGCCTTAGAAATTCTTCATTGCCTTTCTCGGCAACAGTTTACTTTCCAACATACATAAGTTGTCATAGATAGAAAATCTCGTTCTTTGATTGGTTTTCTTTTATAATTAGCATCTTACTGCGCCCCCCTTTTTTTTTGATTGTTGTTGTTGTCAAATATTTGACTAAGATATTTGAATCTGCTGACTTGATTTTCTCATTATCCCCCTGAAGCCCTGTGTAATCGGACTTTCTTCCCCACTACTGACACTACTCCCTAGGTCTTTTAAAAGTACTAGAAGGGGTGGTCCATTGTGGATCATGCCCTCAAAACTGGCACGATACTTCCGGCTTCAACTATTGTTCTTTGCTTACGAGGAGGCACTCTCAACTAGCTGTGTCTCAGTATCAGCTTTCTCCCCCAAGGGGGACTTATCCCAGGAAACCTTTCCTGGTTAAGCAGTGGTGTTAACTGACAAACTCATTGGTCATGTCACACCACCTCGGTGTACTCTTTTCTAGAGAAGTGAAGCCAGCAATACAGAGAGGGAGAGCGAAGGCTAAGGGAAAGAATGAATAAGGTATGGACTCAAAAGATGCTGGAAGCTCTCAGATCCAAAGATCTGAATTCAAAGCCAGACTCCCAAGAAAGTCAGTGAAGTAGTTGCAGTCTACAATCAGGCAGGAGTGAGGCATAGAACACTTACCTTTCCATTCCCATCAACAGAGTTAAAAACAAAAAACAAAAAACAAAACAAAAAAAAAACACCATGCCCACAGGGATCTTCTCTCATACTTGGGAAAGGTCAGCCCTTTATTCCTTTTGGACACAATGAATCTGGTCCACAAGGGGAAGGCTGTCTGCTTTGCTCCAATGTGTCTCAAAGGCTAGACTCATCAAGAAGCAGTCTAAGAGACACAGCCAGAGTAATCATCACTGTAGATCTGAGCAACCAATACAATGTGACTTAATGCCATAGGTGCCTCAATGTTATTAAATTTTTAATAAATATTACTTTCTTCTCAGAGGCCTTAAACTGGTGATCCATTAGCTAATGTCATCTTCCAGTAGTATTTTCTTGCCAAGCACTGTCTTGGTAGCTATTTATATTTTAATTTTGAATTTTGAGCCTTTAAGTGGGTACACACCTGTGGGGCTCAGATAGAGTCATTCCTATTCTAGCACACAAGAGTGTCAGATTGTTTCTTACCTTTGAGTATCATGCTTCTCTGGACATTTCAGCTTACAACTCCAGCTAACAAAATCTACATGCTCTTGTGTTTCTGCTTCTTCATAGACTAGTCTTAAAAACTGACAGTTCCCAAGTCCCCCTAAGATCTTCAAAATCCCTACATGTTGCCTTCTTTAACTCCTGTTTCTGTTTCTGTTTTGTTTTTAATTTCCTGCACTAAACTAATTTATCCCCCTTGAAAGCTATTAGCTTGTGCACAGTGATACCTAGCAAAAGTTTGAGGGGAGCAGAGATGGAGGCATGCATGGGTAGGCTGATGCATGGATGGATGCATGAACAGATAATTGCAGAGAAGAAGCCAGCACAGGAAAATTGAGAAAGATTTGTCATTAACAGAGAATAGGATGGAAGATAAACTGGGGAGGGTTTTAAACAAAGCAACTCAGCATATAAAGTCTGCAGATAAACATTAGAGTAGGCTGGTCCTCACTTTTACAGTGGTGTTAGTCATAGGAAGAACATACTGTCATGAGAACTCAGTGGGTTAATTTCATAGAGTATGTTTTCAGTGCCACGAACAAAACAGGCAATCAGAAAGTGTTCTATCACAGTTATTATATTTGGAGGAAACAGTACCAAAAATATATATTTAGAATAAAGTATGCCAACCTTCTCTTTGTTAATGTTGAGCATGCTTGGTTTAATTATTTATTACTCTAAGGAATATTTGAAAAGTGCAACAGCATTTTAGGAAACAAGCGTGTAGTTTAAAACACCTTCTTCTCACCTGTTGATGCTTACCTTCAATAATTTAAAGTATGTATTATTTAAAAATGCTGCCCATGTAGTAAGCCATACTATGATAAATTTGGGTATTAGCTGCTTGTGAACTTTTGAACCTGTTGTGGGATTGAATCCACAACCAATACTGAAATGTTTCTTGTCATTTTATAATTCATGAAGTTAAATATCTCCTGCGTGCTATGGTTATTGAGGGAAAGGTATTGAATTTGTGGGGTTGAACTCCAAATGGATCTTTCAGGTACCTACAAAATGTTGATTTGTGAAAGCAGTGCTGTATATCTTCTTGGGTTTATCACCTAGTAAGATTTATATTGTGGCAAAATTTTCAATGTAGCCTGGCTTTGCCCTCTAATTCTGAAGCTTCAACTGTTTACAAAGGCCATTTTTCTTCCTCTTCTTTTTTTTTTCTCACTATCTCTTTCTCCTTTAAATAAGACAACACATTCACACCAAAATATTCCGATTCTGTTTTGCCATTTTTTTTATTGGAAATTTTCTTTTAGCTAAAGTCTCAAACCTTCTATTATATTTACCTATTTGATACTTTGTACTAAGTGTTCAGCTCCATGAAAAAATCTAAACACAAAACACATGGTCTTCGTATTTTAAGAATATATTTTTTCTGTTTTGTGGAATCAGAAGGAAAAATTCTGGACAGTCTAGAAACTTGAACAATTCCTTAGGATAGCCAGAAAATCCTCCGTGATGATCTGGCGTTGAGCAGGAGTAAGACCAAAGCAATACAGAGAACTCATGTCTGAGTGGAATGGGATGGTGACACCCACCACTGTGACATCTTGGGAAGTAAAAGGACATGAAGATGCAGAGATGTGTAGAGCTGATGGATTCACAACAGCATGAAGGATTTGATCTGCCTATCCAAGAAATTTAAAATCTATTTTAAAAATATTACATTTTTTTTCCAAAATTTGTTCTGTCTATAATGGAAGTTCTATAATTCTTCCTCTATAGTCAACATACTTACTCTGAAGATGGTTAAATATACATTTCAGTTTGCATAGCGTAAAATATTTATTTTCTTATCTTTTAAATAGATTATTTATTATTGTGCATGTATGATATGTGGGAGGGGCACACAGGTGACACATCACATGTGTGTGAAGGTAAGAGGACATCTTTGTGAAGTGGGCTTTCTCCTTTCCATGCTGTCATGGGTTCTGATGCTTGAATTCAGATCATCAGGATAAAGAAGCAAGAACTTCACCCACTGATCTCAGTGATTTTAATCAATAAAACATGGTCAAATAAAAATATTGTTTAATTGTATGTCAGAACAATATCTTAGTTCCATTGTGACCTATTTAAACAACTCTGTAATAACATTAACTTTTACTTGAGAGGTACATTCATTAAAGCTAGAAATAAAACCTATTTTTGAGCTTAAAATATACAGATATTCTATTAGTGTAGCTAATGGTCCATTCTCCATCGTTATTTAAACCAACTTAACCTTATGGTTCTTTTCATCAAACTATTCAATATATTTTCAATTTATTTTAAAGTTACTACATATTCATTGTAAATAGTAACGTCTTCTAACACATTACAATCAAGTACCTCAAATACTTTAACATAGTTAAAAACAAAGCCTCTTTTATATGGTGTGTGAGGATGACAATTATTCCATATATAAAAATGGGTGTTGAAGGTCCTCAGAAAACTAACAACAAAATTACTTTACCATCCAGCTGCACCACTCCTGGGACTATGCCCAGGCAATCTAAGCCAGCAATAGATCGAAGTGAACACCCATGTCCACTTTGGCTCTATTCACAATATTCAAGGTATGGAGCCAGCCTAGATGCCTATCAACAGATAAATATAGACAATGTGCATTTATTAATAGTAGTAGCCTCTTCCCTAAGGTCTATCATCTATCCAGCTATGGAACCTTGCTCCAGTTAACAGTCCTCTGGGCATGAGTTCTGTTTTGTAGAACAGGCATTAAATCCTACCAAAATGCATTTGGTGACTCCCATAACACTCACACCACTGTTGCACAAATGTGAATAGCTTGTCAATTCAATCACTATATTAGATGGTAGGTAGGGTTCACAGCTGGTTTATGACTGCCAAATCCTTTTTCTTCTCAAGTAACATGCATAGCATCTTCAAGCACCATGATATCTAACCAGTAGTAATGAAAGTTCTAAGATCAGTAGCTGTTTGCTGTCTTCATGTCCTATGACTCAAATATATGGTGTCTTCAGCAGAAGGGTCTTACTATCAAGTTCTGGATGCTAACCAAGAGAGAGGGTAATAGCCTATAATGCCACAGACCAATTGCATTACAAAAATAAAGAGCTACTGGCAATTGATGGCTGCTGAAATAGAGAGAGTTCACTTCAGGAATGTGAACCCTACTGTAATGTAATACTCTAGGAAATGTCCCTATGGCATACCCGGGCAGTACTAAGTGGATTTTTTTAAATATATGAAGATGGGAAAGGAAAAGAGATGGATAGTGGACACATGAAGAAGTTGGAGGGGGGAGTGGAAAAGAATTTGATCAAAGCACGTTATATGCATTTATGAAATTCCTAAAACTAAATGTGTAAAAGGGGGAAGGGTGATATATGTCTTTAAATATGTAACCTTTTTTTAAAAATCAGTTTTTAGTCACACAGTCTTCTGTGCTTTGTGAGGGAAAGAATAGAACTTAATAAAATGAATTTTTTCATTTGTTAATAAGGTGCTCTAAAGGAGACTTGGAAGGCAGGAAGTACTTAACAGACTTCCAGGTGTTACCTGGGTAATGACCCTTACTTGTGACAGCATGAACTTAAGTAGTTCAAATTTATACTCTCAGAGGTCTCAGGGTAATTTGGACAGCAAACACTCCACACGAGGTTGAGCCTTACCTCTGTAAATTCCTCCTACAAAGCCCCTCCTATAATCTTTGTGATTGAGGTCCATTAAAAAATGTTTGTGGTGACACATCTAGTAATAGCTTTAGTTTTTTCTTATTATATGTTGACTCTCATTGTTAGAAAAAATTTTAATTTTCTTAGAATTTGATTAGTCTATTCAGATACCCTATATTAAATTCAGTATATATCTTGAGTTATATGCATACAAATACATATACCAGTTAGTCAAATCATCTTGCCTAGTGTGACACATTTAATATACAATCACTTTTATGTTTTGATTCTGCATTTAAAATGAAGAATCCAACATGTTTCTCGACATTAACTATTATAAAATGTTCTTTGGATGGGTGAAGTGTGAATGAAGGTAGTATATGCGTTGATTTTTCATTAAGTTTCAAGTAAGTTGAATTAAAAAGCATCTCTGACAAAACATATTTTAGAAATTTCTAAAATAAAAAATGTTTGAGGTAAATATATGGATCAGTTATGTTCATTGAAGTTTTATGAAAACCAATCACAGGTAAATTTAAATTTCTTTAATGGCTATTGCAGCTTGTTCTTCTGACAATCCTCTAACAAAATATAACACACAAGCAGTTTAGATTATCTATGAAAAATGAGCTGTGGGCATGAATTTCTGAACAGAAGCAGAGAACAGATGTCTGTGTCTAACTCACCTCACTGGCATGAGTGTTTTACCAGTGGCTCTGTTCTCGGTGTATCCATGGAGTGTGACATGAATCCACATACCTAACTAGACCAAGGCAGGGGTAGAGGACTGTACCTAGCCCTTTTGTCATGCAATGAAAATGGATTTTATATCTTAATTTAATATTTAATGAGAATATTTCTCCAGGTGTGGTTAAAAATTCACTTCATTCCTAGTATACCAAAAACTGTTCTATTCCAGTGTTGCAATTTGACCAGGAAGTTTTTTCTTCCAGTAAACTCATAGAAAACGCTATAGTATTGGATTTTTGAAAGAATAATAAGACTTTAAACATTTTTGAGGCTTCTAGTCACCTATATATTATTTAATCACACATCTCTTTACAAATAAAATCATGAAGCAACTCATTTAACCTAGAGATTAGTAACATTTAAGTAAGAACTTTGGTTTATAAATACTAGGCCACTTTAACTATAGAGATTATCCAACAGCATGGCTAAAAAAAATACAGAGTAAAATTATATACTACTAATAAACTCCAAACGTGATAAAGTGAGATGGATAATGAAAGGGAAAATAAGAAACAAATTTAATATGTCAAAAATGTCAACATATCACAAAAGTAATCCAAACAGTTTTCTACTTCAGTTTATAAAAGAAAAATTTTAAATTAAAGAGCTTATCAGAAATTACTAGAAATTCGCAAGGTGAGAAAATCCACAGGTTCTCAGTTTGCTCAAATGATCCAAGCAAGGAGCTTTAGTCCTTGTAGAAAGCCGTTGACTATGTGCTTTTGACACAACACAGCATGAAATCTGTAAAAAGAAATATTGACCTAGAAATATGTTTTTATAGACAGTCTACATTTTTGCTTATGGCCAAATGTGCTCAACAGAGTGAAAAGTAAAAGAAAAAATGATACCTCCTGAGTCTATGATGATAGCTCTCCTGGTTTGAACTGGACTGAAGTGAGTCTATTACAGTCTGAAGCAATGCAACCGATTTGCCTTCTGACCCTGGTAGGTAAGGGCTAACAGCAAAGACAAGGTTATTCAGGCCTAATTAGTAACAAAGATCCTGAAGTTACTTCATTGCTACCTCTGGTAAAGGAATTAGAACAAGGGCAGGAAATATAAACAAAGAAAATGCACTTATATATTAATTCCATTCATTTACTCATTTTTCACTCTACACACTGGTAGAGAACACCTTCCATGAAGAGTGACTTGTTGTTGTTGTTGTTGTTGCTGCTGCTGCTGCTGCTGCTGCTGCTGTTGTTGTCAATTTATTGAACATTGCTATTAATTTACTTGACATCTTGCTTCAACTACACAGGTTGTAATGTCCATCATGTCTGGCTTGGGAAAAGGCCATAGTCTGAAGGACTGCACTCTATCCCCCACCTGTTACTTTGTGCTTTCTGTTTTTCCTCCCACCAGGCAACACTACAGCAGAAAGTAGATACTGAGCCCCATAATGCCAGTTGCATGCATTCTGGAGGAAGGCCACCTGGATTCAATTGCCATTTTTGAAATAGCACTGCAGTTGGACCTGTGCCCTTCAAATTAGGATCAATGGGCAAACACTAACAACCAGAGAGATACTCCAGGAAAAAAAAATCCATTTGTGGGAAAACATCCTCAACCTTGGAGATTGGAGGAAGAGCCAAGAAAGGGAGCAGGGATACAAAAGTATTCTCAAAAGAAAAAGGGAAAAAAGAGAAAAGATTTAACGAGAAAACACATGCATATATACTTGTATACTCCAGGGGGTGACGTGAAAGGCAACAGGCAAGACTGCACGACCATTCTACCTCAGTCCATTATGTCTCAAGTTCTACTTACACAGAGGCATAAAAAGAACAAGTCTTACTTCATTTCCATCATGAGAAAGCTAGGCTGTCTGCCACGTTATACGATCCTCATCAGTCAGTGCCATAGCCCTCAAGTAAATAATGATCACTTCTTCGCCATGGTGCTGCCGTCAGTAATGAGCACATAATAGTGATATATTAGCATGTTAAATAATGGCATGCAAAGTTGCAGTAGATGTGTTGACGCCGTGTCACTGCTAACCTGCTACTTGCACTGAATTTGTCATTCTCAACCTAATTTGTTGTTCCAGATGGAAAATTTAAATGTGGCCCATTCCCTCCACTCACTTCCAGCTCTGGCTGATCAGAGACCACTTTGAATCTTCACTACCTTTGCCACCTCTTTGAATCACTCCATTTGGGTAAGGAAACCAGGCGTGGGAGCTGGCAGTGGTCACACAGATGGAAAAAAGGGCAGGCCTTCTCCTAGAGGCTTTGCAGTTACTTTGAAGTTTGCTCATCTGGGAGAAATCCAGGTCCAGAGTCACATTTGTGTTTGTTATGCAGGCAGGCCAGCCATAGAACTCGGAGTGCAGGCAGCGAGGAACATATGGGGAGGCAGGCTACTCAGGGTCCTGGTGGGGTGTGAGGCATCCCTGAAGGAGCGAGCTTTCAAAGTCATCAAGAATTACACACAGGCAGTGTGCCTCCTGACACCATATGGAAAGGGCCTTGGAAGTTCAAAAGAAGGAAAACAACTCAGCATTCAATCCGCAACTAGAGTTTAGTTGATCATGGAAGTTGCATGCTTAAGATTAACTATTGTGTGATCAAAACTGGTATGTGGAACTTTTCACGGAAAGAATGCTTTTGGGGACCAGAAGCCGATGAGTTCAACATGTGCTGCCCCAGCTTAGCTGAGCAGGGTCGTTTGAGTCTTCATTTGAAAATATGATTATTCCTCTTCTATCACTTTATGTTATCTTTGCTTCCTCAGCTGAGTTTGATCAAAACTTCCCTCTTCTCTGAGAGAGGAGAAAAACAAGGCAAGTGAAGCGTCTGCCACTGCAGTGTTATTGAAAAAGAGTGACTCAAAGGCCCTGGGTTTTGGCTTGGTTTTCTTTTACACTTTTTGATCTTGCAGCTTTAGAAATGAAAGGAAGTAAGAGCAATTGGAAGCAATGAAGAACACTTACAGGATGATGTTTACTTGAGAACTAGGTTTGATATAAGTCCTCACATAGTGCAGAAGGTCCTTCGCTCTCTGGGCAAAGCAACATGTACTAAACAGTTACTAAAATAAATAAGAGAGACTGCTGCTCACTGCTTCAAGCTACATATGCCCACTGCTTTTAGTAAGACAGCTGGAATAAATCACCAAGAGCCTGAATGGTTTTAAAGATATTTTCAGCTAGGAGAGCTACTCTTGTGACCAGATTCAGCAGGTTGGGGTTTCCTACAATATTAGAGGTATACATTAACAAAAGGAGCAATTGTCCTTACTTTACAAGTTATGGGCAATTGATGTCAAAAGGCATTGCTTATTAAAGTAACAAATTTAGTTCCTTTTTATTTTTCAACATCCCATTATATAGAATACAATTTTTCCATTTGATCATATGCTTTACATATCATTCATGCATTCATGCATTCTGTCTGTCTGTCTCTTTCTAGATTGAGCTCAGGATAGGGCATTGCAGGTCAGGCTTCAAACTCAAGAGTCATCAGTAGAAGTTTTTAACAAACTAGGTTGATTCTTTTATGTCCATACAGCTCTGTCATTACATGTTCCTTCCTAGTTTTTAAATGTTAGCATTAATTTGCTGTAATGTGTTTTATTCATAATATATATTCATTCAATGTTTAAAGAACCTGGTATATGGTAAATTGCTTATTGATCATGTTACACGGATAAATTTTGGGACATTTTGATTTGGATACAATTTAGCAAAAGTTGTAGGCAAAAATTTACCATGGAATTGTAAAAGTAACTTCTCTTCTCCTGAGGTAATTGTCATCTTCTCAGCTTATTGCCTCCACTTACTAACCTAGGCTGAGTCCTGAAAACTTCTAGCCTCTGTACAATCTAATCTAGGCCTAGAATGTTTTCAGCCTCTGAGACTTACTGCTGAATAAGATCACCCTTTCCATCTCTTTCTGAACTCTGGCTGGCTGGTTCAACTCAGGTGTTCGAGCTCAAACTCCTCTCCAAGATGACTGATTTAAACTGGCTTCTCTCAGCCTCTGACTGAATTGCTCTGCTTGGCTTCAAACCAACTCTAGCAATCTGTTCTAGTCTTCTGGTTCCTTCTCATTCTCTGTCTCATCTGTCTTCATCTGAGTCTGGCTTTTTCTCTCTTCCACCTTCCACCTATCTAAAATTCTCCCTTAAAACTACCTCTGAGCTCCACAAACTGAACTGCCACCATCAAAACTGTCACAAACTCAACTCCACTGCACAGAACTGCTGGGACTGATCTGAACTTCCTCCTCTCTTCTTCCCTCACTGTTATCCCTTAAGTCTCCTCTCTTTCCTCTCTGTTCTCAGGCAAGTCGAGAATATCCTATTCTGTCAAATCTTTTTCAGATTTGTCATTTTGTCTGCTTCTCAATCAAACATGGGTGCTTTCTTCTACAAACTAATTTTACTTTCATCGTTTGGGATTAAAGGTATGTACTATGGACGTGTTTGGGTAGAATAGCATGGAAGCCAAAATGTATATGCTGAAAGAAGTTCTTCATTTCATAATGGAGAGAGGGAGAGGGAGAGACAGACAGACAGACAGACAGACAGACAGACAGACAGACAGAGACAGAGAATGCAAAATTCTGTCATCAACAACCTACTTTCTCCATCTAGGCCCTATCTCCTAAGGTTTCCAAAAACTTCCACAATAGTCAGCTGAGAAATAGGTATTCAATGAGTCATTTCATGTTGAAACTATCCCACAAAACTGAAATGACTTGTTTCAAAGTGCATACTTTAAAAGGTGGCAGAGCCGGATTCAATGGAGACCAAACTGGTCTCTTTTTTTTTTTTTTTAATTTTAGTTGTCTTTACATATGAATTTTTTCATATACATTTATTTTATTACACATGCATAAGTAAGAATTCTTCCATTCCTCCTTCCTGATTCATATCTAGAAATGTCAGTTTAAATATCTAAATTGAGGGTAGAATGGTCGTTTTATTTTTAGTTAATTTCTTTATATTATATACACTATATTTACTTCCTGAATTTTTTATTTATTCGTTTCTCATAATTACATCCTGGCCAATTTCCACTCTTTCCCATGTCCTCCACTTCCCCTCTCCAGAAGATTTACTCTTCCATTTTCTTAAAAAAAAAAAAAACATGCTCCCCAGGGATATCAACCAAACATGGCCTAAAAAGTTACAATAAGACTAGGCACAAACCCTCATATAAGGGTGAATGAGGCAACCCAGTAGGAGTAAAGGGTCATAAAAGCAGACAAAAGAGTCAGAGACAGCCCCCATTCCCACTGTTAGGAGTCCAACAAGAATAGCAAGCTAAGCAACAATAACATGTTTGTAGAGGACCTAGCTCAGACCCACACAGGCTGTGTGTTGCCGATTCAGTCTCTGAGAATATCAAAAAGTTGATTCCTCATAGGGGAATATATGTCCCTGTTTAGTTGGTTCTGTGGCCATGTTGTCCTGGTATCCTTGACCACTCTGACTCCTACAATCCTTTCTCTGCCTCTTCCATGGGGTTCACTGTGCTTTGCCTAATGTTTAGCTATGGGTCTCTGCATCTGCTCTCATCAGGTGCCAGACTGAGCCTCTCAGAAGATGATTGGGGTAGGCACTGATCGATGAGTATAGCAGAACACCCTTGGGAATGAGTTCACTGACTTGGGGAAGTATGTTGTATTTGGTTCTATTCTACATCTCTGGGCTCTCGAGTCTCTGGTTCCTGGCCATCCGGGCAGTGTTATGCATGGGTTCCCTCTTATGGCATGGGTCTCAAGTTGGACCAGTCATTGTTTGGCCACTTCTACAAGTTCTGTGACACACTTTGCACGCAGGGCAAATTGTGGGTCAAGGGTTTTGTGGCCATGTTTATGTCTTCCTAGTGCCACCATGGAATGCCTTGCCTGGTTACAGGCTTGGTAGTCTCCATTACTAGGAATCTTCACTAGGAGGTATCTTGTAGATTTCAAGGAGTTTAATGACGAAGTTCATTCAAACACCAGGCAACTATATATCTGTAAACAAGACAGAAGAAAAATTAGTCTCACATAAGTTTTTGGTTATATTTGGCAGAAGCATTAGTGAAAAAATATCACCCAAATGAAAAGCTAATTGATGGCAAAGGATCAAATCCATTGACTTCGGAATAACTTTACTTTTTTTTGTATCTTCTCATACATTTATTTCATAATCTTTCTCCAGTTGCAGGGATGATATTAGCTATCCTGAGCTAAATTACATTTATTTCCAGCGTTGCTGCTGCCAAGAACAATCTCACTTTAACAGGCTGGGGGCACTCCTGTATGACCCAAAAGAATCAATCTTAAATAAGTATTATTTTGTTTCCATAAGCATTATGGAGCAGCTATTATTTTTTTGGATACAAGCTCTTACCAAATAGTGCAAGCTATCTGCTACCAAATTTGTGCTCAAATTTGTGATCCTTCTGCCTCAGCCTCCCAAATCATCGGATTATAAGTATTTAACACCATGTCTAACTAAAAAGTAATTCTTTTCTCTCCCTCTTCTTTTTATTATATTTCTTTTTTTACATGCACATTTATATTATTACACATAAATAAAATAAACTACATACAGCAATAAGAACCACATATTAGGAATTATGTAAATTACATTCATAGTGATTTAAGGTAATTCTACTATGATCCATGAATTTCTGTGGCATATACACCAACAATATTATAGCTACAGAGATTTACAGAAAGAAGGTATCTACTCAAATTCATATAGAGATAGATGACAAGCCACATTTGGAACTCAAACTTCAAGCATTGCTAGAGAAGTCAATGGTTAAAATGTGAAGGTGTTAAAGAATCCTCTATTTTCCTGTATTTTAAGGTAGTGCTAACCAACTGATGGACAGGGGCCATAGGAGAAGGAACCAAAGACTTTTCTACTTATTGCATTGTGTGTACCTTGTGACTACCACTGCACTTTCAATGGCATGAGTGATGGGCGGAAGAATCCTTTCCAAGGGAGGGTACCATGAAAATGGCACAGTCCCATCTCAACACAAAGGCAGCCAGTCTCAGTTGCCCTGGCTCTGGCAGATTGGAATGCCACATCTCAGTGCTGACTTGCCAGTCTGTGTCAATGCCAGGAAATCTGAATCCACATCCCAGAAGATGCTTGGACGCACAGCAAACAAATGTCAGAGCAGGCATTATACCTCCCCTCATCTCACTAATGTACATTTGTGGGTCAAAAGGGTGATGCTGGAAAAGATTAATCCTTTGCTAAGTATTATCCATCAGAATGCTTTTAAACATTGGCATATAAAGCAGCTAATAGATTATATACCATAAACACAGCTGTTGGAAGGAAAGCTGCATTCCACAAGTTGTACAATTAAAATCTCTGATCTCTACAAGTACTAAAATAAGAAGGGGGCGGGGGATAAGAAAAGACAAAGATAAGTGCTGCTTTCTCGGAAAGGATTGTCTGTCTCTTTGATGGTGTTCTTCTTTAATTCTTATTGGAAATAAAAGGATATTACCCTATGCTCCAGGTACAGGACCACCTATATACACGAGCTAGAGCAAGATGAAGATACATGTAAAAAAACCTGTATCTTAAAAAATTATTTCATATATATATATTCCTAAATTAATCCTGCTCAGTCTATGTAATATTATTTGTATATAAGTCCTGTATCATGAGGGACCTTCAACCATCACTTTATACTAACCCAGCATATAAGTCCTAATTACTTTCACATAGCAACAGATGGACCAGTGAAGAAAGCTATAACCAATGAAAATGCAGAGTTCTGAAACCCAGTACAGTGGATAAATCTATAATACAACGCCTGCATCTAAGGCTCAAGAACCATTTCAAAAAATGGGGTAGAAAAACTCCAAGAGCCAGAAGATCAGAAACTTTGCTGGGAAAGCATGTCTACTAGGAATGTTTTCAATATGACTGCCTAAACACAAAGCACACAACAGTAGACGTGCTAACACTGATGGAAGGAAAGCCCAGAGAATAAAACCAAATTGGTCTATAACATAGTATTTTATTGCTATATAAATAAGTATTGGTAGTAATAATCTATTTCAGAGAAATAAAATTGGTTGAAAATGTAGCATGACTTCTAAAGATACTTCATGTGTGTGCTTATATGCAGTTTCTCTAAAAATTACAAGCATATAATATATACGTTGAACATAAATCTTGTATTCAATGTCTACATATTACATACTTGTATATGTCATAGTTTATATTACAAGTCGCACATTGATATATATTTTTGGTGTTTTCTAATCTTCAAAGTTATTAACAAGTGTCATTCTTGCATGGAAATCTGTGGGCACACCCCTTATTATTTAAGATAAATATTATAGAATAAAATGACTGAACAAAACATAGTAGTTGTTTAAAAGTTAGTATATATAATTTAATAAATAGTGAAAATAGTTCTAGAATTATGATTAATGAACACACACTAAGTTTAAAAGTTAAACTAAAAGACTTTAAATTGCATTACCATTATTTATGTTTAATATTGTGGCTTTGTTAATGTTCTCAAGGCTTAGATGATGAGACTTCCTGAAGTGTTGGAAGGGTACACATGGGATCACATAGCATATGCATTTTTCCTTTACTCTTTTTATTAACTTTTAAACTTTTTAAATTTATTATAATTTATTCAGATTACATCCTGAATGTTATCCTCTTGCTTCTATCTTCCCATTCTCACCCTCCCTCCTTCTTCTGGCCTACTCTCCTCCCCTAGACCCCTGACAGAAGAGGACCTCTTCCCCTACCATATGGTCACTGGATATCAGGCCTCATCTGGCTAGTCTGTTTCTCCTTCTTCAGTGTGCAGCTGGACCTTCCCACCAAGAGAAGGTGATTGAACTGGGGGAGGGGAGGGCAGAGTTCATGTTAGAGGCAGTCCAGCTCCCCAAAACCATGGAGAATGAGTTGTCCATTGGCTAGATCTGAACGGGGGGCTGGGTGTGTGTCTCTAGGTTTGCTGCTGCATTCCTTGTCCTTGATTGGTGCAACAGTTTGTGCAGGCTCCCCTCTCCAGATCTGACAGCCTTTTCACCCCCAAATTTGTCATGAAGACTGTGCTGGTTTGAATGTATGGCCCCTACAAGCTTATATATTGGAATGCATGGTCTT
This sequence comes from Acomys percivali, assembly GCA_907169655.1. NCBI lineage: Eukaryota > Metazoa > Chordata > Mammalia > Rodentia > Muridae > Acomys > Acomys percivali. Next base: position 33,293,441 of record OU015742.1, on the reverse strand, counting down.
CAGTTGGTGAAACTGTTTAGGAAAGATTAAATGGTATGGCCTGGTGTTCATGGGGGGGGGGATCCCCTTCTCTGAGAAGAAAGGAAGGTGAAGTGTGGACAGGGTGTGAGGATGGGACTGGGAGAGGAAGAGGAAGAGGGCTGCTATCAGGCTGTAAAGTAATTAAATACATAAATTAATAAAAGAAATAAAAAGAAGTATGCCTTGCTGGTGCCTGTTGCCATGCTTCTCGTCACAGTGGCCATAGACTCTAACCCTCTGGGACTCTGTGCCTACAACTAAGTGCTTTCTCTTCTATGTTTCCTTAGTCATGGTGTCTCTTTAGAGCATTAGAAAAGTGACTCACAGAAACCATGCCACATCGGACATAGATGCAGCAGCTGCTTAATGATGATGTAATTCCATTGTAGAAGTGGAAGATTATTTAACCCATTGGCAATACTGATTCATAATGAACACAGATCCATTTTCTGTTATTTGGCCACTCCTGTCTTTGAGTTATAGAATGTGCACATGTTTTTTGAACTAAAAAATACATACAAACATATTGCATGCTTTATGTTTTGTAGCATTCGATTTTCTAATGTGTTAAAGTGTCATTTGCAAAAATTATATTACTGATGCTTCAAACATTTACTAGTTTGAAAGTAACAAGAGCTGTTGGTATTTTACATTATTGGAGTTTGTGTCAAGATAAACATTTATTTACTCTAAGACTACAACACGTTTTTGCCTATATTTCTTCTGACACTTTACCTTAGCATTAAACACTGAAAAGCTTTAATAAAACACACCATAAAGAATGTGGCAGATATCCAATTTACACTTTTAATGAAAATATTTTTATTTATTCATTGGAAATTTCATTCCTTGTATTGAATATATTTTGATCCTATCTCCCTTCTTGCCTACTCCCTTCATCTCTCCCAAGACCATCCATCATACTTCCCCAGTGAAGGCTGCTCTTTGTTTCCAAGATGGAGTGTTGGACACCGTATTTTCCAAACAATAATACCATGTTCTCACATGGCTGAAAACAGGGCAAAAAGAGACAAAGTTTTCCCATTAGTCTCTTTCTAATGGTGCCTAATCCTATTCATGAAAGGGGAACCCATATGAACCAGTAACTTTTTTGATGCCACACCTCCTAACATTTTTCCGTTGTAGAACATTTTCAACATGAACCCATGAACCACGGAGAGATCAACGTTGTTTGTACCATGACACTAATGCCTTCCTTCATCCTCATACGACATCCTCTGAGTGCATGCCTGTGTCCCAATTCCTGCACCTCAATGATGAAGCCAGCCCAGTTGTATTAGGAACCTGCCTTATTCCCAAATGATCATGTCTTAAATGAAGACATTTCAATGGAACAGAGACTACAAATCTGTACCTCTGTGCCCCAAAATATAGTTGCTTTACCATTTATACGCATCATCTAAGTGTATATGTGACACTGTGGCTCGGCTCACAGCTATGATATAAACTCTAAGCCTGGCTCAACACCTGGTTATTACAATACTCTCAACTATTCAACAACCAAAGAAATTCATGTTTACTAAGCCTATAGATCACTGAAATAAATGCCAAAGAGACTCCTCTAGGGAAAGAGCATACTGCATTATTTTAAACAACTAGTCCTCTAGTAAAAAGAGAGACAAAAGGATGCATCAACTATCTAGTCGTCAGGCTTGCCAGGGCGACAATTTGAAGTTGTTTTCCCAGCTCTACTCAGACATTCTTCCTCAGGACTTTGGGTGGTAGATTTGAACAGGTAAGGGCTAAAAGTGTCTAGATGCTGGTGCCTTTCAGCGCCAGCAACATTTAAAATTACAAGAGAAACAAATTTCAACATATCATTCTGGCCTTACTTCAAACCAATAAAATCACAGCAGTTCAGAATCTGAGTTAGCAATTTGACGTTCTCTGATCTTCAGTTCCAGTCTCACCATTTAATAAGAGGGGGTTCTTGACATGTTACATAACTTCTGTAAAATGCACTCATGTTGTGTTTAAATCTTTAATGGGACTAGTAATGCATACAGCATTGGAGTGTTGGGACATTAAATAAGATACATAAAGCATAAAGTCTGATGTATAATGAATATTTGATAACAGTAGCAAACATTTATTGAACATTTGCTATGTATGTGAAACTGTTCTAAGCAGTTTCTATGAATAAAACAACCATTATGTTTTCAACTCGTCTTTCCAATGAAGGGTTCCTGCGCAGTACTAGGAAGCAAATGTCCATGGTACAGAGCTTGGGCTTGGTATTTGTGACCAGGAAACCTAGGTCTTTAGTTCAGAATTTTATAAATGCCCAAGACTGAATGGACTAAGCAACAAATAGTCGTTAGTTTTCAGAAGATGGAGATACAGGATCATAAGGCTTTCATGGCCAATTGGGGGTGGTCAGGGTTCTTACTAGCTTATGAATATGTCTTCTAAAATTGGTGTATTGGAAACTTCATCTTTAGTATGGCACTGTTGGGAAGTGCAGCATGTTCATGTTTAGGTTAAGGGGTTCCACCCTTAAGAGTAGATTCATATCATTATAAGAAGAGCTTTGAAGAGCAGTGTACAGACATGGGTAATGTGAGGATACAATTTTGCATTTCCACTTCCTGTCATGTGAAAATGAAGCAAAAGTGCCCTTCTCCTCAGACATTAATGCCTTGATCTAGAGCCTCCAGGCTCCAGAAATGTAAAAGTTGCATTTATTTTCCTTGTAAATTATCCAGTGTTATGGATGTAGCTCAGTGGTAGAGTGACTGCCACTCCAAAGGGCCTGAGTTTGATTCCTAGCACTACAAAAATTGGCTGTGATGGCAGATACTTATAAGGCCAGCACTTGGGAGAAGAAGGCAGGAGAGTCAGAATTTCAGGGTGGTCCTTGGTCATATAATAAGTTCAAAACAATAAAAAAATTAAAACAAATGGAGTAAGAGACTTGTCCCTTCATGGTTGTGACACATTGTCTCTTCATAATTGTAATTTTTACTAGCACCTAATTTTACAAAGCAACTGGTTTTCATATGATGTTTCTCTACATGCCTGTGGTGTACTTTGTTCATATCCATTCTCTGTACCATCTGCATTTTTGGTAGATATAGACAAAATTTGACCTTTCCCTTTTTCTTGAATCTTTAAAAAGTGAGACTATTGATGTCGTGATGATGTTCCGCCTTCATGGCCCATCTAATTCTAGTTACATCCACAGGCCATGTCCAACATTAGCCCAGTGAGAAACAGCCTTTAACACAAGAACTTTACACAAATGTAAATACTAAATCCAGGGTGGTAGTTATGCATAATCCTTCCTGAATGTCAAAAGAAGAGAGATGTCAGTGGTTATGATGTGAGCTTCATGCTTTATGAGTTTAGATGGTTTTTAAGTGACCTTCTTCTCCTAGTTTTATTATGGAAAAGCTCTCAAGATAAAATTTCTGATAATTAAAAAAAAAATGGCCACCTCTCTCCACTACTTGTCATATAAAGACACTGAAGCTTAGGGGTGAAAAACAACTTACCCAGGGTTCCATACCTGGGAAGTAGGCAAAGGTGAGATGTCAATCCCTGTTTGACTGAATATTTTGCTTTGGAAGCAGAAAGGTAACAACACTGAGAGGGTCAGAGGAGTCCAACCAATGTTTTTAGCATTTTCCAGAATATATGCATGTCAATGGGGGAACAATTGAAGCTGTTAGACAGAGAAGCAGCAGCAGCGACGTCACAAGACCATTTCTGCACATATGCTCCACTTGTAATGGCAGTTGTCTGACACTTCACCATATATAACTCTTGTCTTTTCATATAAGCACAGCCCAGAATCAAAGTCATCTGTACGTTTCTTCCTCTTAAAGCTGCATTCATTGTTTTGTACATAATCAAGCTTTGTGGATTTACCTCATCATAGATAAGGCCATTTACAGAAAGGCCCTGTGCCAACATTCATTTCAGTAGGATCGCATCGAATTCATTTCACTCCAGAAATTTAAATGCAAACACTACAGTGTCTTCCGGACTGATACATAGATATACAGCCTTCCCTATTGCTCCAGTTAACAAAAGTATGATTATCCACTCAGTGATGTACCCTTTCTGTCAGTCTTAGTGAGTCTGGGAAGTACAACCCATCAACACACTGTCTGACATAGTGAAATGCTTGCTGGTCAAAGTAAGCACTGTTTACAGATGCCAAGTTGACCAAGAGTTCTTCCTGGAATGAGGCATGGACTCAACGTGTTTACTTAAACACGTTTTCAACATCTATTGTAGTCTTCAAAGCAGAACCATATGCCACTGTCAGGGCCCCCATAGAAGCCCAGATGAGAATCCCTCAAGGAAAACAACACATTGCAGTTCGAATCAAAGGAGGTGAAGGTTCCCAGGCACTAAGAGCAGCTGCAGGGATGCTGACAGAGCAGCAGCAATCAGACCTCAGGCTGGACTGGTGCCTGGAGGCCACTTCTCCTTCTGTTTGTCATGTTGTTTCTCTGCCCTGGGGTTAGTCCTAAAGATGTCAACAACAGAAGAATAAAATGACTTGCCATGACTCAAGACCCAGCCACTGTCTCCCATGGCTACAGCTACAGATCATCTTGCTCCTCTAAGGACAGCAAAGACATGACTTGAAACATGATTGAAAGGTACAAGTAGTACAAAACACAGGCCTCTTTAGCTCCCTCTCCTCTTCCTTGCTTCTGGCTCCTCTAAATCTGTTCTCTAGGAAGAAGCTAACAGTAATGTCTATTACACTCATGTTTGCCTCTTCCAAGGGATGGGGCAACAGATGAACCGCATGTCACCCCACATCAGTAAATAGTACAGGGTATTTTCCAATACCTCTGAACTCCCACATAAGGAACCTTTTTGGAAAGCCTGAACAAACTGTTTTGGCTGCCATCTGCCTTTTTCTGGTCACACATAGTGAGAGGAATAGGAAGGAGCTTGGTTGTGAGTTGCTATAGTGTTCACTTATGGCCATTAGAATTAATACAAATCTACTGCCGTGGTGTTCTCTAAACCCTTAGTTACAAGTCCCAGAATGCAATATTGTTTTTGAATTCTCATCTCTCTTTGTCTTTATCTGTCATGTGATAAATGTATCTTATTTGTGTAGCACAAGGCTTCAGAGTGAGATTCAGATGGTGGCATGGAAAAAAAGTAAAAGATGGAATAGCCTTGCAAGCCTCTGTGTGTGTGTGTGTGTGTGTGTGTGTGTGTGTGTGCACACGCATGTGCGTGTGTGCATGCATATATGAGATGCACCATTTCATACAAAAGGCTACTAAGTTCTATCTTTTTGTAATTCTCTTCACATAATTTTTCAGTCATACTTTTTCTCAAGAAAAACATTCTTGCTAAGTGGGTTTTAGGTTCTACAAACTCCAGTCATCCCATGTCAGGATAGAAAGGAAGATATTAATGAAACTGTGATGGTGTCTCCCACTAACTGAGAACTATCAGTGATGTGTGTAAGATAAGCACTAGGCACCATGGGACTGGATCTAAATTTGCTACATGGCTTCTGAATAGAAGAGCAAGGCAAACAGTGGGGAGGTGCGTACAGTTCACAGATGTTTTGGTTGTGTGGGGTTTGAAGGGAGGGCACAGGCACAGATCACAGAGTCCTAGCCTTGCAAGTGATGTTTTCTTTATAATCCCAACTTCAGTAGCAATTTCTTAGCAAGTCATGTGCCTCCTCTGCAGTAAACTTCATGACCACCACTTCTAAACCCACCCAAATGTGTTTGTTCGGCCTGTGTGTTGACAAGATTTTTTTTCAACTTGACACAAACTTAAGTCATCTCAGTAAAAGGAACCTCACTTGAGAAAATGTCTCCATCAAATATTGTCCTATAGGGAAGGCCTTGGGGACATTGAGCAGTTGATGTGGGAAAGTCCAGCCTTCTGTGGACACTGCCATCTTAGGCAGGCAGTCCTGAGTTCTATAAGGAATCAAGATGAGCAAGCCATGGAGTGCAGGCTAGTGAGCAGTGTTCCCTGTGACCTCTGCTTCGATTCCTGCATCCAGGTACCTTGAGTTCCTGCTCTGACTTCTATCAGTGATGGATTGTGATCTGGAAGTGTAAGCCTTTCCTCCTCGACTAGCTTTTAGTCATGGTGTTTTATCACAGCAACAGAAATTTAATTGGGATATATTATCACTTTCATTTGTCACAGTATATTCTTTTTCTTACAACACATACATACATACACACACACACACACACACACACACACACACTTTGCCTAGCATATTCTTATTACCCCTGGGAAAAGGATAGCACAAGTTTGCATGGATTCTAGACATTCTCAGTGACTATCTAAGGGGTATATCAGTAAGATGACTGAAAAAGAAGAGCAAAAAAAAAAGGGAAAGGAAAGCAAAGAAAAGGCACTGTAAAGTGATGGGGAGGTGGCATAGAGGAAAGCGGGCCTGCTAGGAGCTGTGTGATGACTAGTGCTGACAACCTGGCATCTGAGCACACAGAAACACTTCTTGGTTCTTCTAGAAATGTTTGGGAGGGGTAATGTTCCCATCTCAATTTTTAGTGTGAATAGATAGGAGAGTCTGTCCCCACTAGTTGTGGCACACATGAATTGAGTTATTTTGATAGAGCTTATCTCTCCCAATAGACTCTAAAAAGTTGGGACACATTTCAAAATGCCCATAATGACCTGTGATAGGGTCTTGCAAAAATGTGTGCTGAATTAAAGGCCAAACAAGTAAAGAATAAAAGACATATGATGCATAAAAACAGCCTACATATTATAAAAAGTAGCATAAAATCAGAAATACATTATCTTTTTGAAGTTTGGAATTTTCAAAATAAATACATTTTAAAAGATTGCTATTGGAAAATGCTAAGAAGGTGCCCATTAGAAGATAGGAGTCTCTTGCTGTGAAGTCTACAGCAGCCCCTTCTGCCACAAAATGACATGGTACATAAACACAAATAACTATAGCTGGTTACTTAGCAACCACAAATATTTACAAATATGTAAGCCAGGCCCCGTCAAAATATCTGGGTAATTATTGGCAAATCGCATACCATGCAAGTGTTTTGCAACCAAGCGAAATAAGCTGTGTTGTGGGTGGTTGACACAAGCTCTCTTCCTGCCGCCTGAACATGTCAACCAGCATCCTGGGTTTCAGGACATTGGATGGATGTATTTTAACATGTGCTCTTTCACTGGCTTCTTCCATGTGGCCACACTGATGGGCTCACTTTAAGGAAGAGAATCTTCCTTAAAAGACAGTGAATAAAGTGAATAATATTTTTAGGAGAAAATGGCCAATGCATTAGAAATTTTTAGCAGTCAAGATTGTTCTTCAAGGGGGAATAAATCCATCCTTTCATAGACTTTGTTTATAATGTAGTCTTATATCACATATCTTTAACATTGTTCAGAAATACTTTCAATTTTAAAGTGAATTGTTTTTTTAATGAAAGAGGAGGGGGAAGAAAGAAGGAAGGACAGTTGGAAATATACAATAGCCGAAAAAAAATGCTGGGAAATGGACATTAATGAACTTATCTGTTATGATGACTGTCATGGTGACAAGATGGCCAGACAAAGTAACTGCATGTTGAGGCAATTAGTGCTTGAGCTACAGACAAAAGATTAGCCTACCTGCCTCATTGGAGGGGGCGGGGATACCTCAAAATGTAAGACAACTAAATCTGAGTGCAATTGCACACTCCTCATACCTTACAACCTTAATTTACTCTTAAGGAGATATGGAAAATGTGCTGGAGCTCTCCCCTGCAAATCTTATGTCTCCTCTATGATACAGCTTAGCCTGGAAGCCAAATTATTTTGCCATTCACAGCATTTCACATTCTTTGGAGAGAAGAAATGTTTTCTGCCAAGATTCACACCAAAGCAACTTGATAGTTTTGTCCAAGAAGGATGGAATGTGAAAATAGATGACAATGAAAATTGTGTCAAGTGCAAAGAAATCTGTGTCACTGCTTTTGGGAGCTTTTTCAAACAGTCAGGGGAAACTGAGCATGGGGAAGTGGCCTCCTGTGTTTCCTAACTCAGCATTTGTTTTCTTATCTGAAACTCTAGTGGAAGAAAGAAAGGGCAAACTTTAGCCTTGCATCTCTCATTTGTAAGTGGGGTAGTTGTGCCAGATAGTCTGAGTGACTTATTCAGCCCGATGCTAATACGATGAACAACTTGTTTTGGCTAGACAACCCTCCTCTCCATATGGAATTGCTTGTGTGAGATTCTGGACTATTCTGCGGTCAAAGGGAGGATGCTAAAGCCAGAAAAAATCTGAGCCCTTTCCTTTTCTCTTACATAAATTCACGTTCAAGGCTAGAGCAACCTGCATGGATTGCCAAAATCCTGAGGCTGGAGCCATTACAGACTCTCCCGTAAGCACCATCTTTAATAAATTTCAAGGCATGCCTCTTAAATTGGGCTAAATTTACTGATAAATCCACCATATCTAAACTTGTCTACTTTGAGCCTAGCCTTGGGGACTCCTTGAAAAAAAAAGAAGGCATATTTTCACTGAACCAAAGTAAATCTTAATTATGTATTTGCTCTCCATGAAGTACCATTTCAGTCTGAATGGGAATTTGTAATTGACAAGCTGTGGAAAGTGGATGGAATGTAGCGTATCTTACAGGGATGGATCAGAAGTACATGGAAACAGAAAAGGCACTCCCGCTTGTCTGCGTGATGTTGTGTTCAGCACTACTGATGTGTTTATTCAGCAATCATAGCTCAAGGAATACAGCAACATAGACAGTAAAACACCACAGAGGGCCCCACATCAGTGGATGATGCAATTATTTATGGGTATGAATTGGTTTTCTGATGTTCCCCTGACCCCAAATCCATAGGTGACTTATTAAAGCTGTTTTAGGGGCTACCTTGGGAGATGGCTCAGCTTCCTACACAAATCTGAGGACCGAGTGTGTATCCCCAGAACCCACATAAAACCAACAATGCAGTAGCATATATGTGTATTCCCAGTGCTTCGATCTGAGGTAGGAGGGTAAGACTGAGGTCTTTGTGGAAGCTCCAGAACCAGCCAGGCCCCAACATACACAGCAGCACAGGAGACCCAATCTCAAATAAGGGGATGAGGACCAGCCTCTGAGTCTGTCCTCTGACATGCACAAGCACCCGTGACATTGATACAGGTGATCTGTCATAGTGGCATACATACATACATACATACATACATACATACATACATACATACTTACACATAAAAGGTAAACAAGTCATTCCAAAACCCACAGAGGTTAAAGCTATTGTTTCTTCATATTTGCTGTAGTTTAATAAGGAGGAAGGGATCTGGGGACGTCAAAACATCTCTGTGAGCTTTTCAGTGAGTCAGCAGCCTCAGACAGTAGCAGTGTGGATGAACTTCCTACTTCATTTATTTAGTCAGTTATTTTAAAACTTGCCTTAGTTGGTGTTCTATTGCTGTGATGAGACACCATGACCAAGGCAACTCTTAGAAAAGAAAGCATTTTTAAAAATTATTATTTAATTAATTTATTCAGATTACATCTGAATTGTTTTCCCCTCACTTGTATCCACCCAATCCTCCCTCCCAGCCACTTTCACCCTATTCCCCTTCCCTAGGTCTATGACCAAGGAGGACCTCCTCGCCCACTATACAGGTATAGGCCTGCTTATCCTTTCTCTGAGTGCCACCAGGCCTCCCCACCAGGGGGAAGTGGTCAAATATGAGGCACCAGAGTTCATGTCAAAGTCAGTCCCCACTCTCCACATAACTGTGGATAATGTCCTGTCCATTGGCTAGATCTGAGTAGGGGTTCAACACTTACTGCATGTATTGTCCTTGGTTGGTGCAGTAGTTTGAGCAGAGCCTTTAATTGGGAGCTTGCTTACAAATTCAGAGGCTTAGTTCATTATTGTTGTGATAGGGAGAATGGTGCCACAAAAGCAGGTTCTGGAACAGTTACTGAGACTTTACATCCTGATCCACAGGCAGAGGGAGGAAGAGACTGGGTCTGTGGTAGGATGATGAAACCTCGAAGACCACATTCTTTACAGCATACTTACCTACTGCAACAAAGCCATACCTCCTAATCCTTCTAATCCTTTCAAAGTTTATTCCCCCCCCCCCCCCGCCAGATGACTAAACATTCAAACATGGGAGCCTATGGGAGCCATTCTTGCTCAAGTCATCACAGAAAACATGTACTGAGAAGTTTCCACAGGCTGATTGCTGAGCTCTGTGCTGGAGCGGAAGTGTGTGTAAGTCTGTACTCAGGTACACGGAGCCTGTCATTCTGTCACAGCTCTGAACAGTCAGGCTGAATAACTGGCCCTGTTGCAAACTTTCTGGAGAGATTCCACATCCAGAGGTTGTTCTGGCACTCTTCATCTTCCATCTGAAAAGGGTGGGAAAGAACACATGGGTAGTCAGTTCACCATGCTTTCATTTTCTTTTGTTTTTGCCTTTGTTTTGTGCCTCAAGTCTGTTTAAATAAAATATATCTTGCTTAAAGAAATGTCCTAAGTAGTCACACAAGTTAATACTTTTTAAGATCCAGCAAGAAAACTTAGTGGGTAAAGTTGCTTGCGTTCAAGCCTCATGATGTAAGTTCAAGGCCAGAGACCCATGTAGTGGAAAGAAAAAAAGGGACTTCTGAAAGGCGTCATCTAATCTCCACATGATCAATATAGCAAATGTGTGTGCACATATATCTACACACTATAAATAATGAAAAAAATCAAGATTTTTTACTTATAGAAATAAAGATAAATGGTACATTTCTTTCATACGGGGTTTCTTACATGTGGCAGGGTTAATTTTATATTCTAGAAACAAACTCATGTTGTTGTGTGCAGTTCCAGTTTATTTCCTCACTATATAATATTCCGTTAGTAGCATTTCAGTGTTTCTAATGTTCATCTACTACAAATGCCACCTAAGATGCACCTGTTGGGCTGTAGGATATGTAAGGTATGTATCTAGCTAACTACTGTACTCATCAAATTGTTCTCCAATTTACACTCTGACAAGCAATTCCTACTGCTTCCCACGAACCATGCTTGCTCACACTGCTGGACTTCACATTGTGTGACGAAGCAAAACAGTCTGTTCTCTTATAACACTTCCCAAGTTTGCATTGTTTTCTCATTCATATTGGACAGGGAAAGAGGATCTAATTGTATTTCACTTGTTGAGTGTTTGTTTTGTCTTTGAGACCTAATTTTATGTAACCCAGGATAGGCTCAAACTCACTAAGGAGCTGATAGTGACATTGAACTCTTGCTCTTCTGCTCTTATTCTGTACATACTGGAACTTAAGGCATGTGCCATGATGCTAGGGATTTGTTTGTTTGTTTGTTTTTGTTTTTGTTCGTTTGTTTGTTTGTTTTAACACCCAAGCTCCATTTTTAAAAGGCTATTATTTGGTTAAAAGATTATTTTTCTGGTTAAAAGTTTAGACTGTGTTGTCTACGACTTTTTTGGTGCATGCGAATTTAAGGCCCTGTGGAGGAGTGCTGAGTAGATTTATCAACCATTAATAAAGCACTGTTTAGCCAATCAGCTGGGCAGAAGGACAGGAAGTGGATGAGAGCTTGTTAGGGAAGGAAGAGTAAGTTTGGCAGTTGGGAGAGAGGGTTGACTGAGAAGGTGGATGAAGGGGATTAATGGCCTGTTGGTCATTATAGTGATAAGTGATTGGGGTATAAGTATTATGTATCAGTTTAGAGTAGTTTGTTTACCATAGTTTAGGAATAGATTTGTATTAGTATAGTTTCTACCCGGAGTGTTGTGCTAGCAGCTTTAAAGTATGCTTCTGACTCTGTGTCTTTATTTAGCATCTTAGGCTGAACTGTAACAATGCCCAAATACTACTGGATGGCTTGCAACTCTTATTTTTAAGTAGCTTGGGCTAAATACTTTTCTCATGGTTAGTCTTCGTATCATGAGCAAATCTCAGGACACTTGAAGTGGTCTGTGCAAATGAAGGCATATATACAATGACACTAAATTTTTAAACATACAGATTATAAATATATGCATATACAAGCTTTGATAGTATCAGTATCAGGAAACAGAATATAAAGACTAAGGGAAAGCAAGATGTATATCACTTCAAAATGATGACAAATGTCCATTGAACTAGGAAGATGGACAGATCTATAGTTTCTACATATACTAATAAAGTGTGAAAATGATTAAAACAAAGTAAAAGGTAAAAAGGGTAAAATAGACCCATTTTCTTTGGGTAACTGATAAGAGAAAGGGGAAAAAACATCCAATGTCAATATGGAAAATCTGAACATCATGTTCAAAAGCATTAACTTAACAGAATCACTAGAATTTTGTACTCAGTGACCACAAAATAAAATACTACAATTTTTTTTTTGTCTTCTGATTCTTTTTTTTTTTTTTATTTTTAATTAATTTATTCTTGTTACTTCTCTATGGTTATCCCATCCCTTGTATCCTCCCATTCTCCCCTCCCTCCCATTTTCCCCTTATTCCCCTCCCCTATGACTGTTCCTCAGAGGGATTACCTCCCTCTGTATATGCTCATAGGGTATCAAGTCTCTTCTCAGTGACCTGCTGTCCTTCCTCTGAGTGCCACTAGGTCTCCCCCGCCAGGGGACATAGTCAGATGTGAGGCACCAGAGTACTTGAGAAAGTCAAATCCCTCTCTCCACTCAAGTGTGGAGACTGTCTTGTCCATGGGCTAGATCATGGTAGGGGTTTAAATTTTTCTGCCTGTATTGTCCTTGGCTAGGGCCTTAGTTTGAGCGGGACCCCATGACCGAAATCTGCCTATCATAATGTTCTACTTGTAAGTTTCTAGAACCCACTGGATAATTTATTCTTCTTATGAAGACACGATTAAGCTAAAAAAATAAACAAATAGCTGGGTAATCACTGTGATTGTGTGCTGCATGAAATAGAAAAATGAAACATATACTCTTTCCAACTTAGTGATAATAAAAGCACTGCATGTCAAAATTCATGCTCTGCTGCTTATGACGTATAAAAATAAAATTTATAATCTTAATTGAGCTTATACATTTGAATGTAAGTATTTACATACCCATTTTAAGAATTCAGTAAAAAAAAAAAAGCAACAAATTAAAGCTAAGGAAGAAGAGTAAAGGAGAGGGCAAAGAGATCAGAGTTTGATGATGTAAAAGATGAAACAAAGACCACCCAATCCCTGAGCTGACTTTCCAAATGTTTAGCAGAGTAGATATTCCTGAGTAAGACAAAAAAGTACAAAAAGTTTAAATAAAATCACAGAATGAAAAGCAGAAGAATAAGTTCTTAAATGTACTGACATTATAGTCAGCATATTTAATACTTTCATAAGTTTGTTAAATTAGAAGACATAGATTTGCCAAAATTAGCAAATTGAAATTAGAAAAAAATGATATAGATACATGAACAACTTTCAGGGTACTTGAAGTCATCTGTGCAAATGAAAGCATACATACAATGACAATGAAATAAAAAATATACACTTTATAAACATACATATATACAAGCTGCCATAGTGTCAGTGTCAGAAAACAGAATATCTACAAAGATTGAAGCAAAGAAAGATGTATCATTTCAAAAATGATGACTATCTATCTCATGGTGACAAATGTCCACTCTAAGAGAAGAAAATCTGAAGAGTTATCTGTCTCACGAATAGATCATGTATTTTCTAAAATTCTCCTGACTAACTCTAAGTTTTGGAGTCATTAATTGAATAGTTTAAGGGGAACAGCACCAGTATTTTATAAAATTTTCTAGAAAATAACACCAGAGTGTGCTCTTTGTGGGTTCTATGATGATAATGCAACTTGTCTCTACAACTTGATTAAATGTGAGAAGAGGGAAGCACTGACCAATCACAAATATGAGAATCGATTTCTAAGAAGAGTATTAACATTTCAATCCATCATGATATAAAGTGATAATTCATTACACTGCCACAATTCTCAGTCAATCCCTTGCATTACTGCATAGGTATTGATTGACATTTGTCATCTATCTTGAGAAAGGTTTAGGAGCAAAATATCCACAAACACAGAATTGGTACTTCCTCCTGCCCCTAAGCAAGGCATGAAAAGAAGGCATTCTTCTTATCTGTAAGACATATCTGAATCCCCGTAACCATCTTCCTCTCCTGAACTCAGGACTTTGAACATGATTGTGATGGGCAGTATAACTTAGAAGTTGCCAATTTTCGAAAATGTTACAGAATGTGCCAACCCATGGTTCTACCAGCCAACAACTCCCTCCAAGCCACCCAAACTCATGGCGCAGTCCTCATGATTAGGCTAAAAGTGAACACTTGGGACCAATATATTAGAGAGCAATCTCTTAGAGTAAACATCAAACAAGACAGTATTTGCATCTCGTGAATGTTCTCTAACAATAGGGGTGTGGAACATGAAATGGTCACCTCCTGTAATGAGGCAAGACTTTCCATGGAGGCATGGGGGATACCAATCCAGATGCAAAACCCACTGGTTTTCCTGCCTATAAAAGGTGCAGGGATTAAGAGGGAGCAGAAATTGAGGGAATGGGCAACCAGTGACTGGCAGAATTTGAGACCCAACCCCTGACACTATTAATGATATTCTGCTATACTTGAAGACAGGAGCCTAGCACAACTATGTCCTCTGAGAGGCTTCACCCACCAGCTAAGAGAAATAGATAGAAAGACTCAGAGCCAAACATTAGTTGGAGCTCAGGGAATCTTGTGGAAGAGGGGGAGGAAGGATTGAAGGAACCAGAGGGGTCAAGGACACCACAAGAAAATCTGCAAAATCAGCTTATCTGTGGCCTACAGAGGCTCACAGAGACTGAACCACCAACCAGAGAGCGGGTATGAGTGGTACCTAGGCCCTCTACACTTATGGAGCAGATACACAGCTTGATCCTCATGTGGGACCTCTAACAGCAGGAGCAGAGGCTGTCTTTGACTCTGTTGCCTGCCCTTGGATCCCTTTCCCCTAACTGGATGGCCTCGTCTATCCTCAACAGGAATTGTTCTCAGTTCTACTACAACTTGACATGACAAGGCAGTTTGGTATCTATGGGAGATCTCCCCTTCTCTAAGGATAAAGGGAGAAGAGCATAGGGAGAGGGGAGGTGAGAGAGAGAGAGAGATTGGGAGGAGAGAAGGGAGGTTAAGCTCCAATCATTGGGATGTGAAGTAAATAAATAAATTTATTAATGAAAAAAAAAAAGGAGCAGAAACCACCTCCAGAGTGCCAGGCACTTTACATGCATTTGCTTCGTTCAGTATGCACGCTCTTCATTTCTAAGATGAGAAAGTCAGCCCATTAGAAGTTAATAATAGATATCTATTAAGTGTTTAAGTGTTAGAGTAGATAGATTCTCAACCACACAAACACTACACTTCCCATGTGAGGAAGAATGGCCAAAGCAAAGGAGTCCCAGTGTTACCAAAGATCTCAGCTAGTGTAAAAGAGTCAGCCCTTTTTCAGGCCTACTTCTGCCCTTCACCATTACCATGTCTGCTCTTTTAAAATACTAAAATTATCTAAAATCCAAAAAAAGTGAAAATTATCACTTACTGTTCCTGATAAGGATCTTGGTGACCATATAGATAAACGGCCTTCTAGGAGTGTGAAGAAGTTGGGGAGGCAGGAAAACAGAGAAGAGTTGATGCATTGATTTGAAAAAACAGCATTTTCCCTCTGATATACACTTGTGAGTTCATAATATGTGTGGGGATATGCTCGCCACACCATACATTATAGATTAGAGGACAACTCTGTGCAGCCAGTACTTTTTTCCACCATTAACTGAGTTTCAGATCCAACACAGGTTTTTGATTGCATGGTAAGCACCTTTAACTGCCAAAACAATATCCCACAGCCACCACCCCCGAGCCTAGATTAAAGAATAGCTGACAAGGCTCCATATGGACTTGGTCTGGGTCAATGCCAGACATACCAATTGGCTTTCATTCTACTGTTTCAGGGGCTTTGTGCCTCTGCACACTTTCACTGTCTGACAAATCCTAAAGTCTGTTCCACATATTTAATATGCTTGGCAAATTGCTTGTGCCAAAAAGAAATGCAAGTATTAAGGACCACCATGCTGACCAAAGGTATATTACTAATTAACCAGGGAAGCATTTTGTAACTACCATACAATGAGAGGTATTTAGGTAGATCCAGTAAATTTCTAAGATGTCTACTTTTGTTATTATACCCAATGGTTCAAAGTTATTGAAAGTCACTACATGTTTCTCTGTGTGTGAATGTGTGTGTGTGTGTGTGTGTGTGAGCACAGGTAGGGGTGAGTGCGTGCATGTGTGTGTCTACCAAACGTTGACAGCTGAATGTCTTCCTCAATTGCTCTCCAACTTTTAAGGCAAGTTCCCCCACTTGAACCCAATGCAATTGATTCAGCTAGTCTAGCTATCCAGCTTCCTCTGAGGAGCCCTGTGTCTACCTTCTGACTACTGAGATTATGAGCAAGCTGCCCTGGGCTTCTGGCATTTATCTGGGTGTGAGGACTTACCTCTGGTCCTCATATTTGTGAGGCAAGCATTTTACTCACTGAGCCATCTCACCAGCCCAAGCTACCACATTTGTAAACAAGCCAGATTAGCATGTTCCAACGTTCTTTTAATAAATGCCATTTCTATACAAATATGACAAATTTCCTTTTGCTTGGAACCCTTCAAAGATGCAGAGGTACATATGCTACAAGGTAACATAATTTACTGGACTCAAAATATGGTAATAAGATAGACCTCCTACTTAATTCACAGAATTCTTTTTCTAAATATATATTAGATATAACAGAAGTGCTGAGATAAGATTGCCATTTTGACCTTGTTGGGCATAAATTTTCTACAGTAAAGATGCAATGTGTGTGTGTGTTGGCTTTGATTCTCACACTACTTCACATCAAAGTTAACTTCACCCTCTTCCTTCCTTACGTGTAAAGTTTGCCACAATGAAGAAGTTTTCTCCCATGTACCATGATCAGGTAATTAGAGCACAAACAAATGTTTCTAAATGCAAAAATATGTCATCAACTTAGTAGATCCAACCAAAATATTCTTTTACCGGCTAAAGGCTTGTTAAATGTTACTAAAAAACACCTGTCTTTTGCCAAGAATCTGCAACAGAGTAGGTGACTCTTGAACTAGTTAATCCACACTCATCAAAGAGTTTGCTAATCTACTTGATGGTCAGGGCTCTGATTATGGTCTTTTGACATATGCTGTGATTCTGTGAAAAGCTAGTCACTGTGCCCATAGACTGCTAATTTTCTAAACATGCTGTTATAAAAATCTCCACTCTAGAATTCTATTTCGCGTTTGTCATTCAAGGGTTTAAGGTCTAATATTCATAATAAATATTTCTAAGTTTTAACAGAATTGACAAAATAAATGTTCATAAGTCCCCAGGATCCAGTGACCTCTACTTAGCAATGTTGGAAAGTGAAACACACAATGGTCTTATTCAACTTGTGACACATCTATAGACTGTATTCCTGAAGTCATTGGGTCAGAGGTCAGCCAGATTGCTAACGTAACTCGCACCTCTTGACACATGCCAGGTTGAAACTAATAATGATTTCATTAGCAGGGCTGTTTGAAACAGAATGCATAGAAGTCAGGCACATTCCTGTTTGCATCATCAATAATCAATTACTCTAATTTATGGGGGAAATGTATCAACAATATTAACTACCCAAAAGTAAAACAATAAAATTATAATAGTCTAAGGCATTAAGAAAAATGGTTAGATTTTTAAGAAAAGAACATAAAATTTTTCTTGGAAATAGATACTATGTTTAAGAAAAGAAACAGTGACATTATAAGATATTAATTTTAAAATTAATCCACAACACAACAACAAACATAACAGGGATTTTTTTTTGCTTTAATTTCCATTTTAGTAGCAACTTTACTAATATAGTTCATATATCATAAGAATCACTTACTTCAAGCTGTATGAATGATTGTTTAGTAGATCTCAAGGTGTACAACCCTCACCTTAAATCAGTTTTAGAATATTTCCACACGTAGTCCATGAAGATGCCTTGTCCTCACTTACAATTAATACTCATTTCCTCCCTACACATATAAGAACTACCTCTCTTTTCATTCCTGACTCCATAAATTTGCACTTTCATAACATTGTAACCAGGCATCATCCATACGCTTGTGTCTGGCTTTCTCATTTTCTGAGTTCTCTGGAGCAGTGGTTCTCAATCAGTGGGTCATGACCCCCTCGGGTAGTCAAACAACCTTTTCACAGGGGTTGCCTAAGACATCAGAAAACATAGATATTTACATGACAATTCATAACAGTAGCAAGAATAAAGTTATGAAGTAGTAATGAAATAAATTTATAGTTGGAGTTGCCACAACATGAGGAGTCACAGAATTACTATGGTTGAGAACCACTGCCTAAAGGATTATCTGTGCATGTGTCAGTAACTTGTTCCTTTTTACTGGTAAATACTATTCCACTACATTGCTATGGATATCAGGACAACTTTGATACTGTCGATGCAATGACTATGTTTTTAAAAAACTCAATAGTTCCCAAAACTGTAGATGAGCAATCTTGTCTACATGGCATGGATAAGTCTTAAAAACAAAAAAAGCAAAAACTATGAAACATTGTTGTAAGGAATAGTAGAAATTTTCTTCTTTTGGGGGAAAAACAACCAATGGTGGATGACACCAGTGCAATGGGAAGGCCCAGAGTACAGGGACTGGGGTGGGGGAGATCAGTATTAAGAGGCTGCAGAGGATTTGGAAGAGGTTTTAGGGGTCTTAGGGTCTTAGAGGAGTGACCCTGGTCAAAGCCATGGGGCTCATGGAGGTAAAGCAGAAGACTGGGAGTGGATCCCCATCACCAAGGCGGTCGCCTGGTTTAGGATATGAAGTTCAAGTCCTTGAAGGAGATCTACCCATTGTCCTTGCCCATTAAGGAAGCCAAGATTATTGGCTTTTTACTGGTTGCATCCTAAAGGATGAGGCTCTCAAGATCATGCCAGTGCCGAAGCTGGCCAGCAGACCAGGTTCAAGGGTTTTGTCACTATTGTGGACTGCAATGGTCACGTTAGACTTGGTGTTAAGTGCTCCAAGGAGGGAGCAACCGCTATCTGAGGGGCCATCATCTTGGCCAAGCTTTCCATCATCCCTGTGTGGAGAGGCTACTGGGGCAACAAGACTGGCAAACCACACACTGTTCTGTGCAAGGTGGCAGGCTGCTGTAGCTCTGTTTTGGTGAGTCTCATCCCTGCTCCCGGAGGCACTGGCATTGTCTCTGCTCCTGGACCAAAAAAGCTACTGATGGTGGTCGGTATTGATGACTGCTAAATATCAGCCAGAGGCTGCACTGCCACGTGGGGCAGCTTTGTCAATGCCACTTGTGATGCCATCTCCAAGACCTACAGATACCTGCCACCCAACCTCTGGAAAGAGACTGTGTTCATCAAGTCTCCTTACCAGGAATTCACTGATCATCTTGTGAAAACCCACCCCAGAGTCATTGTTCAGAGGACCCAGGTTTCAGCTATGGCTACAACATTGGGATCTTTATATAAGAAAAATAAAGTGAATTAAGTCTGAGGAAAAAGAAATAGTAGACACAATCCCTAAGAAAATTAATATTTAGACCAGAACAATTCATAAGGACAGAATCTAATAAAAAGTAAAGAAAAAATTGTATTTTAAAAGGAGGCATACTGGCAACTGGTAAGTTTAAAAGTAAACTGAAATTCATCCTAAAGCCTTACAGCAAACAGATGAATTGATCCTGAGAGCTTTCAGGATTCAAAAGTAAACAGTAAAACCAAAAATATACTAGTTAGTATATAGTTTATATACATTTATGTGTAGAAAGGTAAAAACCTAGAGAAAAGGCTAGAATATTGAAGTGGTCTGTGTGACCAAAGTCATTATAAAGTACATTATGAATGAAAAAGGGAAAATATTACAGAATATATCCACCTCATAAGTGACTCATAAGATTCTTAGCAGCACATCTCTAGGAATGAACACACACACACACACACACACACACACACACACACACACACACACACGGCCAACATAGGGCACAGAAAGAGCCCAGTAAAGGAACTTTGCCTTGCTGTAATAAAGGTGCAAAGCAGGACCCTAAAGAAATAGATGTGAATAAAATGATATTAAATAGGAATTTTAGAATGTATATCCCTCATCTTGCCTGGGACACAGGTGACAATCAGCTTCACAGTCGGCTGTGTGCATCAGTATGTCCAAAAAAGCCTGTCAAGAAAACACCACAAAGGCCAAAAAGTGTGAGACACATTCTGTCTCAGCAGTTCATTCCTAGTGTTTTTGAGTAGACATGTGTAGACACTTATAACACAAAAAATCTGGAATCACCAACATACTTAATAATAGGGCATTATTTGTTAAATTACATTCATCTCTCCAAACTATTGCTTTTCTCCACTAAAACGATGAGACAGAAATATAAAATGGCACGAACAGAAATAAACATTACAGAACACTGGTTTTAGGGTGAGGGAAGTGGCTCAATGAACAGAGCACTTGCTGCACAAGCATGAGACTTACCCCTCTGTAACCCCTGCTGGATCCAGGTGGAATCAGGAGGATGCCTAGTGATGGCTGGCTAGCCATTCTAGCCCAATAGGTGAGTTCTGGGTGAGCTGTGGGTTAAGTGGGAGACCCTATCCCAAAGACCAAGGTAGCAAGTGATTAAGAAAGTCATCTAGTGTCCACATCTGGGTCCCTTGTCACACACACAAAGGAATGATTATAAAAAGTAGGTTTTTAAGGATAGCAAGATGATTTGCCCTGTAAAGACACTCTCCTCTAAACTTGGCGGCCTGAATTTGATCCCTGGCAGGTAGGTATTGGAAGGAGAAAAGTAACAATTGTCCTCTGCTTCCATAGACACACCTGCCAATCACATGTCCCCTCGTTCATTCAGTCAATCAACAAGGAAGCAAAAAATAAACAAATAGATGAGTTTTTGAAAAGCAGATAATATAGTAGTTTTTTTTTCTGCAAAAGCACCTTATCTGTATTTACGTTTACATCCTTAGAAAGGGAATCGCAGGATTTTGTTCTTAGGAGTGTTTATCTTGCTTCCTCACAGTTCTTGGTACCCACTGAGGTTGTCAGCACAGTGGACCCACACTGATGAGGTGAGATCAGACTGTTTTTAAGCTGCACATCAGAACTGGGACCATCACTGCTCTGAACAGTTGTTTCCCTGCCTATGAGGCTACCAATGTCCCCAGTTCAGTCACTATTAATGATTTCAAGTTTGAAAACAACCCAGCTTCATCTTCGCAGTTAAAGGTGGGATGAGGACAGTGGAGTGCAGCCTCAGCAGGGGTTGGGGCTTGCCTTTCTTCAGTGTTGTGGGTGTTCTTGAGATCACCAGCCAGAGAACTCATTCACAACATCATTATGGCAAGCAAACAGGGAGATGAGCACTATGTGATCGGAAATTAGCTTTAGGAAGAAAATTAGAATTTCAGGACATAAGTAAGTAGCAGGAGAGACTGTTTTGATGTGATCATATAATCCTAGTAGAAGCACAATGAACGAATACACTCAGAATTCAATGCAAATATAAGGCCATTTGGATAATCTCAATGGCCTACACTTTATAAACAATTTTATAAGTAATTATAATTCATGCCAAAAGATGATCAATATGCTTACTCTTTGGGTAAGTGAGTGAAATAGTAATATATTTTAAGCTTAATGGGTGCTGGGTTAGTCTGTAAGCAAAGTCTTCCACTGGATATCTCATGGAGTACCAACAGGTAAATTGGGACTCAATTTGTTTTAAGGAAGACTAGCAACCTGCACATCAGGGATCTTTTCATCCTCTTTCCTTTCTTGAACACAGTTTCCACCCTAACTGTTTTCATGTAGTCTGTCTGCCACTTCTTTACTCTTAGTTCATCCATTGATAATGAACTTGATTTTCTCATTGAAAAGAAAAGGTAAAAAGAAAAACTTTACTCAACATTAAT
The DNA here is from genome assembly GCA_907169655.1 of Acomys percivali. NCBI lineage: Eukaryota > Metazoa > Chordata > Mammalia > Rodentia > Muridae > Acomys > Acomys percivali. Next base: position 33,271,393 of record OU015742.1, on the reverse strand, counting down.
TGTCACCAGGCCATACATGGTCCTCCTTATCTTCTCTTTTCTGTTTGTTGGTTTGTTTTTTTGTTTGCTTGGTTGGTTTGAAGGGAGTGGTTGTTGCTGCTTGCTTGCTTACTTGCCTGGTGGTTGGTTCTTTACTTCCAAACTTCTTAGAAGAACACTCAAAACCTCTGTCTACTCCATGACCTTAGTGCCTCCTTGGTTCACTGAAGGCTGGCTTAATCCTCAAATAATCTGACGCAGCTGCAGCCTAACCTGGATGTCACAAGTGAAGTGACCTCCTGGCAGGCCTTGAGAGCAGAGCTGTTCTTGGGATGCTTCCTCCCCCAATGACTCAGGGGTTAGCTTTGTTCTCAGTGTAGTGATGGGGGTGGGCCTTTAACAGACAGAGCCCAGAAACAACCTCCTCTCAATGAGGATCAAACTCATAGAAGGGCTTGTGTGACCTCAGTCTCTCTCAGGTTTCATCATCAATAATGTGACCCCTACATGCCATCATACACATGTTCCCACCATTGTCGTCAGCAGGTGAGAATCAGGGATTGTTCAACTGCGCCTGTGCTGTGTTGTGTGATACTTGTAGCCACTGACGCAGTGAACTAAATAAACCGGTTGTTCCCCATTTCAGTTTTCTAGGTTTCCATTACACTACTGAAAAACAGACTAATATGGATAAAGACCTTGTCTTACTAATTTCTAATTCTGCTGAATCTTACAGGGCAGTCTTTCATTCTTGATCAATTCTACTCTGGTGTCAGGCATTACTCTAGGTACCAGAGACACAAACAAGGTACAGAGTAAGACACAAAAGCCCTCATCCCCGCAGAAGGGGATAGCCCTTTGTACCCCTCCTTCTCAGCATTTTGCTGTGTATGGCTCCTCGTGATTAGGAGTATTAAGTGGCAGGCTGTATAAAAAGCATCTGACATGGAGACATTAATCCAAATGAAGAGATCAATATATACCATCTCATACCTGAACTCTGTCTGCCCAGGAGACTCTGCTGTCCACAGTGCATCTTCTTAGAAACAAACTGCTTGCACTTCAACAGTATGCTTTAGGTTGGCGATCCCATGCTGCAGCCACTATCATGACTACCCGAAAGTCTTCCTTTCTGATCTTTTTTTTCCCTCAAAGCTTTCCTGTGTTTTAGTGAAGTTAGATCCTGGAGCAGAAGAAAAGAGTAAAACAGAGCCCACTCCCGTGTTGTTGGTAAAAGCAAAGCTACCATGCACCATAAGGGATGTGATTTCGAGGCTATGAACCTTTTGTTTTGTTTTGGGTTTTTTTTGTGTGTGTGTTTGGTTGTTGTGTTTGTGTTTTGTGTTTTTGGTTTTTGGCTTGTTTGTTTGGTTGTTTGTTTGTTGTTTTGTTTTTTGAGACAGGGTTTCTCTGTGTAGCCTTGGCTGTCCTGGATTAGTCCTGACCTCGAACTCGCAGAGATCTGTTTGCCTCTTCCTACTCGAGTACATTCCATGCTTTCTGTCTGCAGTTTCCTCTCCCTCACTTTTTCCAGTTCCCCCCTCACTTCCTCTTTTCCCCCAGATCCACTCCTCCTCTGTGTCCCTTCAGGAAAGAGCAGGCCTCCCAGGGATAACCACTGAACACAGCATAAGTTACAATAAGATCAGGCACAAACCCTCATATGGAGGCTGGAAGAAGCAAACCAGCAGGAGGAAAAGAGCCCCAAGAGCAGAGAAAAGAGCCCATTTCCCACCACGTACTGATTTTTAAACTCAAGTCAGGCTATAAAAATATGTATGGAGGAGTCACTGTGTGAACATTTATAAGCACAAGCTGCACGCGAGGTAAAACCTCAGCCCGTGTGACTGCTCTCAGCTAGCATTTCTCATACACTTCAGAATAAGTTGATTTATCACCCAATAAATCAAAAAATATGTTTGTCAAGAATATTGAATTGCTGGTACGGAAAACAACTAGATTCTTGTTTTCACTTGCAACTCAGAAGCTATAAGTAAAAGGCGGATGAAAAGTGCCAGTTATTCCTGTGGATAGTTGTGGCCTCTGAGGCATTGCTCCTTCACTCCCCTTGGTGTTAGAGAATAATAATCTTTAGGAGTGAGTGAAACTTTTATGGTTGATTAATGTTTAAGATTATTTGAGAAACAAATAGTTAATGCATAAACTTAAGATATTTTTAACACACAAAGTTCATTATGGTTTGCCCAAAAAGCATTAAAAAATTAATTTTTTTGTCCCATACTACTTCATATTCAGCAAATATATATATTACTCTTTGGGCTGGTTTTGGCTTTATTTTCACAATTTGACCTGAAGATAAATAGCAAGGTAATTATTTGTTACATAGAGTATTCTGTGTATGTGTGTAAGTATATGTGTGTGTGTGTGCATGTAAACATGACCAATAAAAGAGGTCCCATAGGCACATTCTGGTCTGGTGGTGGTGGTGGTATGTGTGTGTGTGTGTGTGTGTGTGTGTGTGTGTGTGTGTGTGTGTGTGCGCACGTGCTCTTGTGTATGTGTATTCATGCATATGTATGTCAGCATGTTTTTGTGTGTATATGTATGTGTGCAGTTACATATGCTCATGAATGTAGATCACAGAGGTCAGGGCTGATTGTCTTTTACCAGTGTCTTACCCTGGAGCCTCTACTTTGTTTCATGAGACACTGAACCTGGATGGAGTTCATCAATTCCTCTAAACCAGTTGGCCAGTGAGCCTAGGAACTCTACTGTCAGATTCTCTAGCATTGGCACTCCAGAAAAATATTACTATGCTTCCATGCTATGCATTTTTATAAATTATTTTATTTTATGTGTATGATGTTTCTCCTGAATGTATGTATATGCACCACATGAATTCCTGCTGTCCGCAGAGGCAAGAAGAAGTCATTAGATTCCCGCAGAATTGAGATTGTAGATGATTGTGAGCCACTCCACTCTGAGTCCTCTGGAAGAGGAGCACGTGCTCTTAGCTGCTGAGACATTGCTCCAGGTCCAGAATGCTCAGAGGTTTTCAGTGTGATCTCATGTTTCCTCAGCAAGCACTTTACCAATGGAACCATCTCTCTAGTTTGTCAGCCTTAATTATTTTTATCGTTACTGTTTCTCTCACAATAGAACCACTAGTTTCTAAATGGCAATTTAAAAACAAACACATATTTTTGTTAAATACATTCTAACATAACTGTGATTTTTCTTTCTTAGACTCTCTCTCTCTCTCATACATACACACACACACACATGCACACACACATTTCTAGCTTTCCAAAGATAGGAAGCATTTCAAATAAAAATAATTTTAACCTGGTGGCACTCAGAGGAATGACAGCAGGTCACCGAGAAGAGACTTGATACCCTATGAGCATATACAGGGGGAGGTAATCCCTCTCAGGAACAGTCATAGGGGAGGGGAATAAGGGGAAACTGGGAGGGAGGGAAGAATGGGAGGATACAAGGGATGGGATAACCATTGAGATGTAACAAGAATAAATTAATAAAATTTAAAAAAAAAGAAAAAAAATAATTTTAAAGAATTCAAAGACATCAACATGAAGTAAATTTTCACAAGAACTCAGCTTCATTTGTCATTCAATTTCACGATCTTTGGAGTTTAGTTTCAACCTTGATTTGTCATCACAGACTTGAAAGATAGCTTTCTTCAAACAATGCATGGAGGAAATGTAGAGACTAGAGCAAGAAAAGAACGTGGAGATGTTTTCCTTGACCATCGCCTGTGTCCCTGGGTGGCACGGTTCATTCTTATGCAGGAAAATGTGTGGCTCACGATCTCAATAACATGGAAGCCTACTTTACTCTTCTATGCAGCAGCTGTCTGAACTCCCAACCACAAATCACATGGAGCAGTTTTGTATATGGTCTAGTTGACTCTTTATTTAAAAAACTTAGGTATTGCTAAGGATTTTCAGAGTTTGCTTAAGAAACAAAGGCCATAGAGATACCTGTTTATGCTTACTCCTAAGCCCAGGGAGTCGGTGTGTTTTAGGATTTACAAAGGCAGCTGGAAGAGAGTCCTCTCTGGCCCCATAAAGGCCACAGCTGTTTCTTGCCCCTACATCATGCCAGTCATGTCATTGTCTTCTGTTATCATCTTTCCTCTTTGAACTCTGTGCTTGCATCAGCACCAACCTCCTCTGCCAGTAAGACCTCCAGAAGGCACATCATTGGGTCAAAGTGAGAACAGGCGCTTATACACAGATGTTAGGTTCTGACTTGAATTCCGGATAACAGCTTAAATACAATGTCCCGGCAGATAAGACAAATCACTGTAAACAAATACCACCTGCACTCCAGGCATAAAACATCCACACACAAGACTAAGAGTATCAAATGCTTATGTGGGGCAACGTGTTTATTTCCTTCATCTTTGAGCTCAGAGCCCAATCCAGTTATTCGCTCATTGAAGATCTGCTCATGATTCATGTATATCAGGGTTGGAGAATTGTTTTAAAAAATATTTTTGATATGACAAGTTGAAAATTTTAGCTTATAAGCTAAGATTGCCTCAAAATAAATATGTTAAATAAGATCCACAAGATGCAAATGTAAGAACTCCAGACACACAAGAGATATAAAATACAATTTTTCATACGGAATTGACATTTTTCATAAGATTCTTTACATTTCCCTTCTCACCATTTATTTTGAGAATGTCCAATGTGTGCATTTTTTCATAAACTCCTATGGTTAAGTGTAAAGTGTTTCCCCAGAAAAAGAATTCCTGAAAGTTTTCTTGAAATTGCCTTCTGTGGTTTCCTTCCTTACTGTAGCTAACTATAAAATTCTTACACCGTGTAACTAAAGGCTAGATTCTCTCCATAATTCATATTGATTTTTGCATAAAACAGCTATTCAGAGCTCAGAGGTACATAATCAAACACAACCATCAGTTTCTGATGTTAAACAAAATGATCCTTTTGTGGGGGAGGAATTATTCACACCTTCACTGGAGGTGAAGGAGAAAATAATCACCTACCTCTCTCCCACTACAGCTCTGTCTCAAGTCAAGTAGCCCCTCATGTCAAGGGTCAGTTTTCAAGTCAGGTCATCCAGTCATAGATCCATATTCATGTCAACCAGATTTCTAGAGTTTTCAGGACATTTAAACCTCCAAATATTCCGCCAAAAGGAGAAAAGGAAGTAGTCATGAAGACATGCATCAAAAGAGGAAGTGGTTCTGAAGACATGAATCAGAAAAAAAAAAAAAGTGGTCATGAAGACATGCATCACAAGAGGAAGTAGTCATGAAGACATGTATCACAAGAGGAAGTAGTCATGAAGACATGCATCAAAAGAGGAAGTGGTCATGAAGACATGCATCAGAAGAGGAAGTGGTCCTGAAGACATGAATCAGAAAAAAAAAAGTGGTCATGAAGACATGCATCACAAGAGGAAGTAGTCATGAAGACATGTATCACAAGAGTAAGTAGTCATGAAGACATGCATCAAAAGAGGAAGTGGTCATGAAGACATGCATCAAAAGAGGAAGTAGTCATGAAGACATGCATCAGAAATGATATTTGTCTGGTACATTTTCAACTTTGTCCAAATATTTTCTCCTTCCTAGCCTTAGCAAATCAAGAAGACCTCAAGATGGCTCTTTAATGCTCAGAGAAACCCTTGTTGTTAGAAGGTGTGGCTCTAAAGCCATGTATAGTATCTTTTCTTTTATACCCAAACATGCTTTGGGGAATACACAAGTTCATACTCCCCCACTTAACCACTTTGTACTTCCCCTTTCACTGCACCCTGCTCTCTAGACTCAGTGGGTATACAGCACAAGCTTTCTTCCTCTTGATGAACATGGAAAACATGGGCCATGGATTCTAATTGAGCTCTTCCCACTACTCATGTCTTAGCTCATATATCTACCTCTCAAGGAGGCCGTCTATGGTCACCCAAACAAATGTGGCCTCACTTATAACCACATGTCTCGCTCTTCTATCTCAGATTCACTCTTATCTGAAACTCACTTGTCTGTTTGTCCCTTGATTATTCTCTGTCCTTCCCATTCTCCATCAGTACCTATCTTCTAGGAGAACTGGGCTTTGATCTGGTCATATCAGTGTACAGTATGTATTTTCATGGGCCAGACATTGCAGCAAATTACACTGTGCCCAAGACAGAAAAAAAAACTTGCATTCTTGGGCTTGTCAGTCTCCTTCCACTTTCTTAGCTTCCTCATCCTAAGCATGAACTGTCTCTTCTAGCTGAACTTCTCAGACATCTTCAAGTCCCCAGACAGTGATACAGTTTCCACAAAGTGAATTCTAGGTTCCAACTATGCATCCTATAACTTTACTATCCAACCAAAAGACTTTCTGATTCCCTAAGGTGTTTGCCAAGCCATCCAGAAGCACATAGAGCCTTCAGGGTAACTAGATAGACTCACCCCTGGCAACTGCCAAACATGGCATCCAAACAGTCATGACAAGGTATCTACATGATATCACATCTTTCAGAGGCTGCATTTCAATTTGTTAGCTTAAAAATGCAAGGCAGGTTTAAAGATTAACAATTTGCTTGCATAAAAGAAAGGGGGAAAATATAATTAATCGTTTGCCTGTCCCCCAACACTAGTTTACAAAACCATGGTGCAACTTTATTGAGCTCAAAATTGAAGGGTGGCAAGGTTAATATGTAGCTTTAGACCTCACAGTTTCATTAACAAACACATTACAGGCTGTAAAGCTGAACTGACATTAATGCTAGGCCCAAACAAAGTAAATAATTACTGGCTTGGCAAATGAGGAAGTGCTTACAGAGTTTGTTTACATTGGGTTTTTGGAAAATTCATGTTGGCAAAAAGTCAAATACAGTTTGACTAGTAATTGTGACAATTGCTCACAGATGCTGCTGGATGAACAACAAAAGAATGGATTTATGGTTTCTCTCTCCCCCTGCATTTTCCCCTTTGTTGCCTCCTCCCCCCCACCCCTTCCCATTTTGGATCAATAAAGAACTTGCAGCCACAAAGATAAGTGGGTTACACGGCAGATGGGCCTTGGAATGTCTAAAAATCTCATGTTGAATTCTGTCTCCTGGACCTAGATTGGAAAGGACACAGCTGCATTCAAGCTGCTATTGTAAAATCTGTGCTCCTTCAAAATGCCTGTGGGTGCCGAGGTACAACAGAATTGAGATGGAGGCCTGCCTTCGAGTTTTCCAGCAGAAAAACTAGTTGTCTTTATGTTAGTGTACTGGGAACAACCACTGAGTTCACAAGACCTGAGGAACGGAGGGTGGCTGAAGAGGATCCATTTTATTTTCATTAGCTGGATTGGAAGCATAAACAGGAATCAAGGAAGAAGACACTCGCCCAGCTGGAAAACAGTTCTAAAGGGCAATTGAGGTCTGTGCCATATAATTTGAAACAATTTTGGTTTTCTCTCATCAAAAATCAGGACTTTGCCAACTAACAGCTAACACACACACACACACACACACACACACACACACACACACACACACA
>OU015742.1:33250765-33263912 GCA_907169655.1 Acomys percivali | reverse complement strand
CACACACACACACACACACACACACACACACACACACACACACACACTCATCCCTCTAAACCTTGGAATTTAAATCTCTTTATTCTTGGGAGATAAGATTTCAGTGATTCTTGGTATAAATGCAAAGCCTGAATCCTTTGAATTCCCTTCCTACTAGCTTTGAGTGCCCAGCGCCAGAAGATCCTGAGATTTCATAATGTGTAAGTGGGTCATTCAATGCGAGGTTCTCTAAAGCTCTCCTTCCTGTTGAAATAGCAAGCAGCAATGGGCTTCAGGAGTCAGTGGAACAGCCATTATCTTCTTCCAGCTTGTTATGCTCTTCTTTATTTTAAAAACTTAAACAATATATTCTGATCACAGTTTCCTCCAAGTTCTTCCAGATCCTTCCCACCTCCAGGCTAATGTAAGTCCTTGGCTTTTACCTCTCATTCTCTTTAGAAAGCAAACGAACAAGTGAGGAAAAAGAAAAAAAAAGGAGTGGAGGCAGGGAAGGGGGGGGAGGAGAGGCAGAAAAAAACATGTACACAAATACACAAAAACCCCAAATCAGGAACACTAATATTCAAGGAAAAGACTCATAAGACAAAAAAAAAAAAATGTCTACAAAATACCATTAGATTCATTTTGTGTTTGCCAGGTACTGCTGGGCACGATGCCTCCCTTAAATGTGGTTAATATATCTAATTGGAATCCATTGGGAAAAATTGTTGTTTTTTTCTCTTTGTAAACGGGTATAAACAACTGATAGCTTCTTGGTGATATAGGGAGCTGGTGTCCGCTTCCCTACTCAGTGCTGGGACTCCATCAGGCTTGAGCCTGTATAGGCTTTATGTGTGTTACCACAGTCTCTGTTAGTTCATCTGTTAGTTTTCACCTATTGCAAGAAAAAGCTTCTCTGATGATGAATGAGCAAGGCAATCATTTATGTGTTTAGTAGAGTGTTGTTAATAGTCGTTATTTTAATAGAGCAGTAGTATCTGTATTTCCCCTGGGCCCATGGTCTATCCAGCTTAAGATTCATGACCACACAAGTAGTGTCTGACATGGGTTCCTTCTGGTGACATGGGCCTTAAACCAAATCAGTGGGCGATTGGTTACTTCCCATTACATTTGTGCCATTATTACACTAATGTACCTTGAAGGCAGAACACAGACATATATTGTAAGGTTTGTAGATAGATTGGTATTTACCTTTCTCTTCTAGTGGTGTGAAGAATATCTTGCAGTAGAAATGAACTCTAGGCAGCAGGGGTGAAGGTTCTAATTACTCACCAGCTTGACTTCTCCATTTTCAATGAGATTGTAATTGTCTTCAGCAGTAGGACCTGACTATAAGTTTATAGAGAATAACTGACAGTGTCTGCCAAATTCTGAGATGTTTAGAGGTTCCCAGGTGGCCCCTTGGCCAACAATCACCTAGATGTAGCCCGTTGCTGGCACTTAGATTTTCACTTAATGGCAAATCCCATTTGTTGTATCTGGTTGTGTCATTGTCAACCCCATTTTTTGATTACTCCATTTATATTCCTTTCATATAAATGTACACTTTTGGAGGCTTCTTCAGTGGAAGGTTTCCATATGAGCCCTCAGGTGTCTCTTAGTGTTACTTGTCCCTCCCCATATCCCTTCTCTTACCTCTCTCATTCATCCTCCTCCTCTTCATTTGACATTCTCCTTCCTGTCTCTCCATAATTATATATTCTATTTCCCATCCCTTAGGAACCTTCTCCTACCCCAAGTCATCTTCCTTAATAATCCTTTGGAGAATTATTGCATGAGACTAAACGGAAGATCATTGTCTCCTAAATAAACCAGAAAGGAAACTATGCTCCAAATTTGTCACATTTGGAACCCTATGTGCTGGGTCCAATTATTGCTAATATTCTTGACTTGTGTCGTCTAAGTTTTCAGATTTATCATAACAGTAACTGAAAAAAAACTGTAAACGTTTCTTAGAAGGAAAAGCTCATTGTGAAACTTACCAACATTTAAGTAAAATGCCAAAAGCTATTATACTTAAAAGCTCCCAAATTCCCTAACTCCCAATTTCTTCCATTGCTCAATGTCTCTGATCATGAAATTGTAAGATAACCACGAAGTGCTAAGTGGAAGAAGAATATTCAGAATTAGCATTGAAATCTTTGATTCATATGTGGATGATCATTGGAGTATTATTACCAGACAAAATACAACACAAATGGCTTCCAATGTCTCTAATTGTGTTTGTCCTAGAAATTAAGCAGTGAAACAGTCTAGCATATTTTAACTGTAGGCTTAGTTGTAGGAATGGGTGCTCACAGTCTACATTGGTATGTTATATGACTACTATGATAATTGAGGGATTTCATTTTAGAAACCCACTTACTAGCATGTTTATTTTCCATCTTTCACTGTAGTCAATTTCTCCCATATTTAAGCCAGCCAAATAGTTTGCCATGAAACATTCTTATTCATAATTCTTTAAAGATATCTTTCCACCTGTAGTATGAAAAATATACATTACAAATTTTTTGACAGCTGACACAATCTAGCCTCACCCCAAACCCACACTCATGTCAATATGTACACCCTTAAAGCCTAGTTGTCATTCTTGTAACAGTCTCTAATTTGATATGAATGAAGATTCTGAAGAAGAGGAAGCCATAGGTTTGCTTTGTTCACAAGATTGGGAAAAACTCATTAAAGATTTTTTATATTGGTCTCATAAAATTCTTATTCTTGAAAATTTACATTTATATTCATATAAAGGTAGATCTTAAATTTAAAAAATCTTTTAAAGTCTTTTTTAAGCAAGTTACTTTACACAATTTTGTAAATTCTATATTTTCGATTTAGCAACATCTATATGGCAAGATGGGTAGGCAAGCCCTTGATTATCACATATATGTTTTTGTTTTAAGTCTGTGCATGTTCTGCCTGTATGTATGCCTGTGTGCCATGTGTATGCATGGTGCCTGAGGAGACAAGTAGAGGGAATTGGATTTCCTAGGAGTGAAGTTACAGGCACTTATAAGCCAGCTACCATGCTGGCTCTGAGAACCAAACCCAGGTCCTCTATAGGAGTCATTGGTGTTCTTAGCCACTGAGATATCTCTCCAGCACTTGGTCACCATCCATGAAGCATCCCTGAATCACACAATGTCATTTTTCTTTCAGGGTAACAGCTGCTGTTTGAGCCAAAGTTACACTCTTGAGTAACTTGCATATAGAAACCAGAATTACAGCCACAGGTAAAAGTGGATACATTAGAGGTAAATTCTGCAAGAAATAAAAAAAGAAGTAGAAAGCAATTATAAGGGGAGTGCTTAAATTAGGTATGAAGGGTTTACACTATTGATTAAAGCATCTTCCAAATCAATAAAGGATTTTGTAGCAACCAACTTACAGAAACCTTCAAGAAAAACCATCTCATTCAGTTCAGAGGTTAGAAGCTTTTGCTTTCATGGGTAAAGAAAGCCATTCTATGTATTTTTTAAGATTAAAAAAATAATAATTACAAACTGGGGATCTAAAATCAAGTGTCTGTGATTGGATCTAGGCAACTTTTTAAAGAAGGATGCTATCTTTAAAAACCTATTTAAGTGAATTTGAAAACTATAAAATATATTTTGTCTTATTTGATTACACTGCCTCATATCATTATTAAACTCTAATTGCTCCAGAAAGACACTCTATGTTATGAATTACAAGACCTCATATTGTGTCCTTTTTTTTAACCTGATAGGTTAACAATGCATATTTCATATAGGTCTATATTAATTCACAAAGACTTTTAGATCTTTCCAGACTGCGACTTTTCATAATTCTGTATCCTCTCTCAGTTTCAACTAAAAACACATTTTGTGAGTTTATAAGCAAGTGCTTCTATCACTCATATTACTAGAAATGTATTTATGATGGCTTCACCATCTAATTTTGACAGCATGCACATCAAGATCAACAACAGTAACTGCTAAGGGCATCCACTAAAGGAGAGGCCAAGCAGCCAGACTGATATGTAGGCATCTCTCATTCCAGGAAATATCTGTGTGTCATGGTTACATGGAACAGGACCATGAATGGCTCCTTTGGAATAGAGGAGACTGGCCATCGAGAGTCTCCCCAAAAGATGTTTCTTTCAGGGAGAAGAAACACAAAGGAGTGCACCATTAGCCCAGCAATGAAAATCTGTGGGAGACTTCCTGACATCAGGCATTACATCTTAAACAACCAACCAAAGAAGGTATCATGAATGCTGCTAAAACCCAGTGAAAAGCCTTAGGAAATATGTGAAAGAAAGTAGAACTCTCTGAAAATAGCCACAAAGAGGCTGGTAATAGAAGATGAAAATCTGAACATGCACTGGAAGCAAAGGAGGGTACCAATGCCACTTTAGCAAGTATACCAGTCAAGTAAGACACTTCCTTGTTAGGAATTGGATGTGGGAATGTGACTGATAATATACTTAAAAGCATAACAAGGTTTATCCTGTGTGTGTATGGTAGAGGTCTTTCAAGAACACTTAATTTAAATGTATGTAGATATTTTAATTAAAGTAGATACTTTCATTTTTTCTTTCTTTATTTTTTTACATATATATTTATATATATACACATATATACAATAAACTACGTCCAGCAAGAAGAAGCATGAAACAATCAGTAATTATATATATTCCTAGAGTTTTGGCTATTTGTATTTGGCAGCCTTGAAGAAAACATCTTTCCTAATTTGGTGTGTCTAAAATTCTGAAAGTAAACCTATATATCATATCTTGTCATTATCAACTTAAAACATACCTAGACCTGAAACTACTAACTAAAATTAGTGACTGTTCATTCATAAAAGTGACTTGATAGGTCAGAGAGTATACAATACATAACTCAGGAAGAAAATCAATGGAAATAAAATAAAATATAACCCTGAATAATGTAAAATACAAACAAAATAAAGATAATGCTTTTGTGATTGTTTCTAATATTTTCTAAATATGTTATGCTTACTTGTTTTTATTTTCTATTTTTCTTTTGTTGTACTTATTTTTAACTTTTTCCTAGTACTTGGTGGTTACTGTGTTTAAAGATTGTGGTTTTCTTTGCTGAGTAATAATTCCTGAATTGTTAGGACTTCTTCATCAGCAAAAGATATGCAAATCAAACTAGAATGTTTTTTAAAAAGAAAGAATAGGTGGTCCCTCATCCCTGAGAACTGTGAACTTTCTAAGTGATTTGCATCTGTTACTCTGTCAGACCATATGCCTATCACAAAAGCCATCATCACGAACATAAAAATAGTCACTGAATGGCCACTGAGCTCCATACCCCACCTCTATGGCTCAAGTGGTGCTGGTAAGGACATGATGGATGTTCCCACCAAGCGCGGTGGAGTGTATAGAAGTGGTTGCCCAAAGGAAAAGCACATCACTTAAACCCAAAGAGGAAAATGAAACTGGCAACTGACATCTCTCCCAATCACACAGATGTAATGTTACATACTGAGTCGGTAATCAGTCAGCTGCAGGTCCCAAATTAAGGTAAGTTCTCTGTCCTCTTATATTTTTGGTCGTGAGTCTAGCCTTTAACAGAGGAGCCATCTCTGCAGATTTCTGTCCTTAATAAGGAAAGACATTCTAGTAGAAAACAGAAGGAGAGACTGCAATAAAATCCCCAACATTTTTATGATCTGTGAAGGCTTTTAAAAATAGATTCACAATTTTGTTAACACCCTTTCCTTCAAAGACTGAAGCAGAGCTCTGGCTGAGTTGTGAGTGTGGGCTGGACTTCCTGACCTGCAAAGGGAAAATGAATAGAAGGTTGTGAAATTGATATTTAACCTCTGAGACTAAGTCTCCTCCCTGCCCTCCTCCTTTCTCTCAAAGAATCAGTTGCCACATGGTGATACTTTGAATGTAATTGGTCCCATAGACCCACAGGGAGTAGCACTATTAGGAGGAGGTGTGACCTTGTTGGAGGAAGTGTGTCACTGTGGATGCAGGATGTGAGGTCTTATAAGCCACGCCCAGTGGGATAGTCTCCTTCTGCTGCCTTCAGATCAAGATGTAGAACTCTCAGCTCCTTCTCCCGTACCACATCTTCCTGGATGCTGCCATGTTTCCCACAATGATGATAATGGACTGAAACTCTGAAACTATAAGTCAGACCCAATTAAATCTTTTCTTTTATAAGACCTGCCCTGGCCATGTTGTTTCTTCATATAAATGGAAGCCCTAACTAATGGAAGTTGGTACCAGGCACTGGGTATTGCTATGTTAGGCTTGACCATATTTTTGTTTGGAGGAATGTGGATTTGGAAACTTTGGATTAGGAAAGCAATGGAGTGCTTTAAGGAGGGTTTAATGCACCATTCTAGCAGGAATATGGAAGACAGTGGTGCTGAGGGTGATTTGAACTATGGGAGCCTAGTCCAAGAGGTTTCAGAGGAGAAAAATTTTAGTATGTTACTTAGAAATTGTTCTTGTGATATTTTGTTGAAGAATGTGGCTACTTTACCCCATTGTCCAAAGAGTCTACCTGAGGCTAAAGAGAGGAAATTTAGATTAATTCCACTGGCAAAAGAAATCTCAAAACAGCCTACCATATATCTTTCCTATGGTTCATGCTTTTGAAGAGAGTTTTGATAAAATGGAACAAGCTGAAAAAGAACAAATATAAAATCTGTCTTTGAAGGATTAAAGAGCCACCAGAAAATAGAATGAAGAGAAATCCTATATTAAAGGATATTAAATGGAAGGGAGTGAAGATTTCAGGGCAAGTCCCACTCAGCTAAGTTGTCATCTTGTGAGAAGTAATTAAAGAAAAGCGTATGTCCAGATGTGGTGACTTTAATCCCAGCACTCATCAGACAACGGCATGAAGATCTCCAATTTCAAGTCATTCTACAGAGCACTTTCCAAGACACCCAAGCTTAGGTAGTGAAGGAAATCATTAAAAACAGAAAGCTGATGAAGATGCAGTAGAACAAAATGGCCATGTTCCAGCCCCAGCAAGCCGCAGAACTTGGTAGCTTCAGCCATGTGGCTCTGGCTTTAGAGTCAAGTATAGATTCAAGGGGTTGTGGAAACTCTCTCAATGACTAAAGAGTGTTGCTGAGACTAGATATGTAGTATATAGACCCAGAAAGAAATAGGGTTGTGAACACTTGATCCATGCCTAAGGAAAGCTGCTGACGCCAAGCATGTGGCAGGGGTGTCCCTACATGGAGGACCAAAGAGGCCACTGTGTGAATCTGTGAAGGTGAAGCCTGGATTGTCTTGGAGACCCGAAGAGGTTAGAGATTACAAAGCTATGGGATACCTGCCAAGGAAAGCTGCTAACAGGAAGTGGAGCCAGACCAAGAGAAAGAAGTATGTTGTGGTCAACGAAGCTGAAAGGAGTTGGAGATCTGAAGAGCATTTTGACATCACACATGGAGATGCAGAGTTTTGAGTTTTACCAGATGGTTTTCTGTCTTTCTTTGGTCCAGTAATTCCTTACTAGTTTTCCCCCTCCATTTTGGTATGGTAATGTATATCCTGTGCTGTTATATGTTTGAAGTATTCCATCTGATTTTTTTATTTTGGTTTTAAAGAGCATTACAATTAAGATATTTCATGAGCCCATAGGGTGTGGCACTATTAGAGGCGTGGCCTTGTTCAAGTAGGTTTGGCCTTATTGGGAGAAGTGTGTTACTGCAGAATCTGGTTTTGAGGTCTTATCAAACTATGTCCAGTAGGACAGTCCCCTTTGGCTGCCTGAAGGTCAAAATGCAGCAGCACATCTGACTGGATGTTGTAGTGCTTCTCACCTTGATGCTAATGGACTGAACCTCTGAAACTTCAAGCCAGCCCCAATTAAATATTTTCTTTTATTAAAATTAACCTAGTCATGGTGTCTCTTCACAGCAATGGAAACCCTCACTAAGACATACATCATGAAGATTCAAGCACTCTCCTGGAAGATCTATGTGTAAATTTTTCTGAGACAAAGCTTTCCATAAATAGTCAACAACAACTTGGACCCACCTTGGAAGTCATCTTAGAAGCTTGTCTCCTTCCCAGTCAGTTTTCAGATGGCTATTGACCCTCTGAGTGTGATGGCCAAATGCATGCTAAAGTGTCTTGCTCAAGTTCCAGACCCACAAAGAATGCAAAGGTAATTCACACTTATTTTAACTTCTAAGTTTCAGTTACCCCCTATATAAAAATAGTTCAAAAATGTGTGTGTCCACTAAAGCTCATAGTAGGTCCTCTGGGTATGGAAAATCAAGAAAGTGGGGTCTTCAATGCTGTCTTCAATGAGACTTGGCAGAACTTAATATGATAATGTAGCTGTGGGTTTTCAGAAACAAAGAGAGGCAAAGAGACAGAGGAAAGACAATCACTGCAATTTGTCAATTCCTTGATGATATGATGCTTTTATTGAACTCTGTATTTCTAAGGCATTTCAAAAACTCTGGGCTAGAGTATGTTTTGGGGATGATGGAAAACATAGCATTTGGAATCCTTAGGGAGGATGGAAAGGCTGAGACACTGAGAAGTGGAGAGATGAAGATGGATGTAGAAAACAACCCTGTCTAGGTTGTGAAACTCTGTGCTCTTTCATGAAAATTCATCCCATGGAAACAACAGTTTCTTGTTAGTGCATTGGCTTACTAATTTGCAAATTAAAAATAAATTCTCATATATTTTTAATAACCATCCAATTTGTTGTCTTTCTCTTTCAGTATTTTTTACACTTCCTTGGTAAAGCTGAGTGCATTTCACACACACACACATCTGAAAACTGAGGGTTGCTCAGTTTCTTATTCATTTTTAGACCCTCTTATTATAGTGTAAAAGGAATACTTTAACTATCACCTAAACATGAATTACATCTGCAGGATTATACTCTAGCTGCTGTGTAATTGACAAAACAGAAACCGATTTTATTCTAAGTAGTAGTATCTCTTTGGATACTATTTACCTAGTCCCAAAGCTGTATGTATGAATGCAGATTGGGTTTGGGTGAGATCTCTTTAGTCTTCAGTTTTTCTCTTTGTGGTGAAGCCACACCATGAATCTTAGGACTCTTTGACTCAGCCTTCTTTTCGAACTGAAGAGAGATTTGAAGAGTCTCGCTGTGACTTTTGTCATAAATGACAGCATGTGACAGCCTGGCATCCTCCTGAGCAACTCAGCAAGGGGTTTCTAATTTTTGGCCTTCTATATGAATGAGCATTTTCTCAGGTAAATGTTAAGTCTATAATCTTCGTGTTGCTCATTTCTTCTCCCAGCCAGGATGGACCTCTTGTGGGAAGGGTAAGAGCTAGCTCTTGGCTTTTATTTAAAGTATTTATAAAAATTGCTTTCAGCTGGTCTCTTTCTTTTGGGACCTGTTCTTCTCCCACGAGTCCACAGTAGGAGTGGTCCCATAGTTCATGGATAAACATGGTAGTTTTGTTTGTTTGTTTGTTTGTTTGTTTTGCTTGATTGTCGTATTTTAAACATTGAGTTTTCTCAGTCGTATTGTCTCTGTTGCAACTATACTAGGCAATACTGATAAAATAGTGTAATAGTAAATGACAAATGAATGGGACTTATGTGAATAAAACTTTACTCACAGGAATACAGGAATAAGGTGAATTTGGTCCCCGGACTGTCATGTGTCAAATCTTTTTTTTTTTAAAATTTTTAAAATTTTTTTATTAATTTATTCTTGTTACATCTCCATGGTTATCCCATCCCTTGTATCCTCCCGTTCTTCCCTCCCTCCCAGTTTCGCCTTATTCCCCTCCCCTATGACTGTTCCTGAGGGGGATTTCCTTCCCCTGTATATGCTCATAGGGTATCAAGTCTCTTCTTGGTAGCCTGCTATCCTTCCTCTGAGTGCCACCAGGCCTCCCTTCCAGGGGACATGGTCAAATGTGAGGCACCAGAGTTTGTGTGAAAGTCATACCTCACTCTCCACTCAACTGTGGAGAATGTTCTGTCCATTGACTAGATCTGGGTAGGGGTTTAAAGTTTACTGCCTGTATTGTCCTTGGCTGGTGCCTTAGTTTGAGTGGGACCCCTTGGCCCAAATCTGCCTATCATAATGTTCTACTTGTAGGTTTCTAGAACCCTCTGGATCCTTCTACTTTGTGATTCTCCCATGCTTCTCTCATCTAGAGTCCCAATAGGATGTCCTCCCCTCTGTCCCAGTTTCCTGGTAAGTGAAGACTTTCGTGGGACATGCTCCTTGGGCTAGTATGCAGATATAAGTCAAATCTTATTTTGGTTTACAACCATGACCTTGGTTTAAGAGGATAGGCCCATGGAAGACCTGGCTGTTAACTATCAACAAGAATCATGTTCTCTACTAAGTACTGATTTGGACGCAGTGATGGCTGTCCAAGAGGAAGTACTCTGCTTTTCGTCTTTTCTTTAACAAAAGCTTACTGATTTGCCCCAACTGTCTAAAGGTGAGCTTAAACTTGTCCTTTCTTCTATGCTGGTTTCTTGTTTTCTGATGAAGAACAACAAGCCAGACTCAATAAGTAAAAAGTGAACACCGGCCCAATTAAAATACAGGATGAATCACAGCTGACAAGTTGGCCAGTGGGTTGGTAACACTTTCACAGAGCAAAGATCCAAGAATGGGGCTGTTGACTGCTCCCTTCTCCTAGGAACTGTATCTGTTTAGTCATCAACTGGACCCTGAAGTTCAGGATTTGAGTCTCACTGACAAATTGAAGGAAGTTTGGAGGATGATAATGACAGAGGCAGAGGGAACACAATGATCTTGTGTAAGGAGCAAAGGAAACAGCTTTGTTCAGTCGAGGGAAATTGAAGGAGGGAAGGCTTTTTCTCATATGTAAACTTTTTTTCATATATTTAAAGGGAGGAGGACTGATTTTAGAATAAGGATGTGATTCATTAGCTTGGTTTTGGAGATACAAACTAAAAGAAAAAATTTTAAATTTCAGCTAAACTTTTAAAAAGAGTTTTTTAAAAAGATGAGTATGCTACATCATGTATTGAAAAGAGATGTATTTATTTAATTTGACATATGTGTATGCATGTGTGTGTTCATATGTATCTGTGCATGTGTGTACATGTGTGTGAACATGTGTGTGCATATGTATGTGTGAGCATGTTTGTGTGTGCTTGTGTGTCTGTGTGTACATGTGTACATGTGTATATGCAGGTATATGTGCATTACAGTGTTTGTGAGAGGTCAAAAGGCAACTTGCAGCAGCCAGTACTTTCCTTACTCCATGGGCTCTAAGGATCAAAGACAGATTGGCAGGCTTGGTGTTTTGTAGAGATGTTAGGCCACTGCACAGTGCACATATTATGCAGCATATTTTAATACTATATGGGACACCATATTAGGCTAATGGCTCCCAAACGTAAATTTTAGAAACCAGAAACTATCTTCAAGTTATAAAACAAAAATGCTTAGTAATAACTTTCACCCCAAACCAAAGTTGTATTTTATAAAATAAACTTTTAATTTTTAAAAGAGTAGGCGAACACAGTACATTAATTAAAGACAGTCATTCAAAAAACCCATCACTTTAAAAAGATAAACTTTTAGCTTAATTAAACAAGAAGGAAACATGGCAAGTCCCATTTTGACTTTTATCCAGGATGGCAGAATCCTTGTTGTTGGTCACCATGACCATCATTTGAAAATTATGGCACATTTAAAATCCCTCCTAAGACTCTAGGTTGCTGAGTGAACATGCCAATCCCAAAATACAAACTGGGATCTTCTTGCAGGACACAGTAATGATCAAGCATAAGAAAAGTTATTACAAAGCACTCTGGAATGGATTCTGCATTGGAATGACCTTATTTGCATACAGAAAGCAGCACATTATACTGTAAGCAAGGTGTAACATTGTGGTCATCTTACTCTTGTGTTAATAAAAGTGAAATATGAATATTCCTAATTTTTAGTACTGCATTGGTACAATATTGGTTAAATTGTGCAAATTCTCTCCCTCTGGAAGAAAAAGCTAGGCAAGAGAGCTCTCATAGCCCTTTTCTAGTTTATTTCTCTGTTTTTGTGATAACTATCACAGCTAAAAGCAATTTGAGAGAGAAAAGATTTATTTCATCTTACCCAGTACATCATTAAAGGAAGTCAGGGTAGAAAGTCAAGACAGGGCCATGGAGGAGGCAGTGAAGAAGCCGTGGGCAGATGCTGCTTACTGGCTTGCTCCTTGTGGCTCACTCAGCCTGCTGTTTTATACACTCCATGGCCACCTGCCCACTGTCCTTGGGAGGCTGAGCTTTCTCACATCAGGAACTAATCCAGAATACATCCCTACAGACTCCCTTTTGGGTAATCTAATGGAGGCGTTTTCTCAGTTTATGGTTCCTCTTCCTACATTGTTCTAGCTTGTCTTAAGGTGACACACTAGCCAGCACACCACTTGCCTTAGCTACTTGTCTCTTTGTTGTGACAAAAGATCACATACCCCAAAAGATCAATATAGGTTCTGGGTTTTTTAACTTAATATCAGGAGATACAGTGCATTATGGCAGAGAAAATATAATGACAGGAGGAGGAGGTGGTGGCTGGTCACATTACATCATAGTTAGAAAGAGAGAAAAGAATGCTCCTGCTGGGATTTCTTTCTCCTTTCTATTTAGAGCTGGGCCTCATCCCATGGCATGGGATGCCCACAAACCAATGATTTGTTTTCATGGCTAGTCTAATCTTCATCAAGTTGATAATCAAAATTATCATGCGCACAACCAGTCTTGATAATTTCAGAAGAAGAATAAAATTGAACAGCCACTTGAGAGAAAAAGTGACTCTATCCAGGAAGTTCTACAACAATACTTAGTATTTCAAATAACTAAATTACATCTTCAACTCAAATTCCACCTGACGAGAAGTTACAAGGTAATGTTCAGAATGTCAGTCATACTTCAAACTCTACTTTGCCTCAGTTTTTACCTCTTTCTTCAATATTCCTTTGAGCATACATTGCATGGCTGTTGTATAAATTACTTTGAGGAAGATTTTTGTGGAATTAAATGCTTATATAAATCTTGTTTACCTAATAATTCAAGATTGGCATATATATACATATATATATATATATATAAACATAATATACTTACACACACACACGCACACACACGCGCACACACACACACACACACACACACACACACACACACACACACACACAC
>OU015742.1:33219303-33250755 GCA_907169655.1 Acomys percivali | reverse complement strand
CACACACACACACACACACACACACACACACACACACACACACACACCCCTGGTGCTGGCAGCAGTATGAAACTGTGACCAGAGAAGGGGGCAAACACCATACCGGCTTCTACCCATCTCTATGTCAATGCACATAAATTCTAATTTGTAACACCCCTGCAGTTCCATTGTATGGCTCCATTAGTCTATGCATGAATTATTTACACATGATACATCATAATGGCATCGAAACCATTTATGATATCAATTCATACTATTACAGAACAGGTAATCTTCAGCTGTCCAACACAACCTGTGTTAATTAGATCTCCAAGAAATTTCGCTAGTCAATCATCTCCACAAAGCCTGTTCCTGTCCCACCTCCTCCAATGAGCATTCCTATCACTCTATTCTGCATCTTTCATTTTTACTCTACCTATGGAGTGCTGGACATAATTTAGTGGTTAAGACATAATCCTTTGTGTTGCTTTGCAGACTTAACTCTTGCATCCCTGAGTAAATGGGTTGATTCTTGAAGGACTGAACCATGATCTCGTGGTTTCTCTGTTGTACCTTCCACATTTGTTAGCAATTCTGCTAATGCAGTAAATTTCCAACACAGCTTAACTGACTCACTTAACTGCCCCACAGAAAGAGATGGCCTACACATCTTAGATATGGTTTTATTTGGCAGATTCATACCTTTTGAACAAGCACAGACATTTTGGATGGTGGCTTAACACTGTTATGAAATGCTAGTCATGCTTTGTTTTATTTTCTTCCAATTAATTAACAGAAAAAAGCCAAACATTATTCTGTATTATTAATACAACCTTGATTGTTTTAGGCTTGAGTGTGTATAGATTCTATGGCATGCTGACTACCATACCATAAACAGTCAGCATGGTATTAGTTCTACACTCTATAATCTTCAAGGCCTATAGCAATACACAATTATAGAAGAGTACTTACAGAAAAAAAGCAATGTATGAAGCTGCCCTGGTTGTATTTTTGTCAACTGGACACAAGCTGGAGTTCTCTGAGAAGAGAACCCTCAACCAAAAAAATATGTCATCCAATCACCTTTAGGTAATTCTTGTCACTAAATGAGCATATCTGAGGCCATTAGCAAGGCAAAGTGACAGGGCATTATCTGCACTCCTCCAAAAAGCTTGTACAATCCACGAGTCACTACACCACAGAAAGAAAAACACTGGATGCTTAAGTGTGAGGATCTGCATCTAGTCTCCTGGAACCCATGTAAAGCCAGTGCTCCCCTGGTAAGATGGGAGCTTCATCAGCTAGCGATCCTGGAATATGCAGCACTAACGGCAGAGACCTGTCTCAAACAAGATGAAATGTGAGGACCAATACCTAACCCTGTCTTCTGGCCTGCTGGTACAAGCTCAAGTCAAAGAGAGAACGCATGCAACCCAGTGTCCACTGTTATAGCAGAAGAAGGAAAATGTGTTTGCTTGGGAAGAAGGAAGAAAAATCAATAAGTTGAGCCCTTTCTTCATTTTCACTCCATTCCAGTGCCCCTGCTGATGGGATGGTACCCATCTGAATACAGCATGGGTCTTCCTCACTCAGATGATTTACAGGCCAATTATCTCTGGAAATATCCTCATGGACGCACTCAAAAGTGGGCTTCATCAGTAGAAATTGTGGTGCTCTCCTCCTTCGTTGCACTTAGTTTCAAAGTTCATATCCATGAGTTATTAAAAGCTGGCTTACATACAATGTCCTTTCCTAAAGGTTTCCATCATTGCTTTAAGAAGTTAGCTAGAATGTTTGTGTGTCAAGATTTCTTTGTTAAATTTGCTTGCATTTATTTACTTATTTATTCATTCATTTATTATTTCTTTTTATGGTACTGGCAACTACCAAGTGCCTTGTGTATGTCAGGCAAATGATCTACAACTGGTGTATAGCCACAGCTTTTCACTAGACTTCATGAATTTTTGGGTAATTATCACTCATGTATTTGGGGACATTCTTGGCCACAGGCAGACTTGATTGTGTCTTGCAGCTTCATAGGTAGTCCTACAAGTTTCCCATTCTCTTTCCCATGTGTCTAATCATTTCATTCTCTATGTTTCAATATAAATATTTGTATTAAACTGTCTGTCTCCGAGTCCACAAATCTTGCTTTCTGATCCTGTGAATAACTAGCTGAACATATAGCTACTGAGTTAATTTCATAAACTGTTATTTCATTTTTAAATTTTCCTCTTATTATATAGAGTCCACATCCTTTCACAAAATTCTCCATCTTTTCCTCTATAATTTTTCATATTTTTATCCATGTCTTCTTAAGCCTATCATTAATATCTTTTGTAAATGTAAAAGAGATAACCAATCAATGGATAATCTTTGATTAGGCTTCTTGCATTCTTACTTTGTCTTTGTCTTTCAAGCAGGCAAAGTAATTTTAGAATTGACGCCAGGTGTTTTGTGTGAGAACATTAGAAAGGCTGTGCTCATCTTCAGTGATGCCTGCTGTCTCTTCACCTGGAGTGCAAGGACATAGAGAATAAACTGAATACAGTCAACCTTTTGTTCATCTCTACTTAGATGGCATAGCTCCCCAAGGATTTCTGACGGAAATCTACCATGTTGCAGAGTACTTTCTATGGCAGGACATGAACTTTTTGTCTTCTGACCATAAGATTGACACAGTGTGCTCTGTTTGTCTTCAGCTAACCTGCTTATCTTCTCGTAGCCCAAATTTCAGAGTTAATAAGTATCTGAAAGGGAAAACCAAACATAAATTTAAGGTCTTGCATAAACGCCTCCAGTTGCTTTGGTAACATTCAGTCTGGCCTAAGGAAAGCCAGACACTTGCTTTCCTATGTGTCCCAGGCTTGAAAATTGAACTGGAATTTTCAAACATTACAAAACATCCCACTCTTCTATGCCTTTCCCATCTTTGCCTTCTTAGACCCCCACATCAGTTGCTTTGCCACTCTCTGTTGCTGCTGAACATGTTTTCTTAATCAAATTGCCTTTCTAATTACTCTTAGTGGGGATTTTGTTATGGTGATAATTGTAATCTCATAGAATACTTCAAAATACACGTTTATTAAAATATAAATTACTTTTGAAAAATTGTCAAACAATTCCTGCCCTGGACAAAAATAGAAAGTTCAGAACTATTGGTTTGGTACCCACATCAAGGCAGAAATGGTAGATTGTGCATTTAACAAGGTTCTTAGACTCTGTTTCAGATGAACTTGACCACTGGGAAAGATTTATGACTAAGAAAATTATCTGAGCATAGTAACAATTAACCAGGCCAACAAAGTAAATAAGATTATTTGAACCCGTGGAGCACAAATGAGAAAATGTCACCAGTATCATTAGAATACAGCAATGTCAATATTCTGTTGTAATAATGCAGTATAATTTTTCAACATACTTCCACTGGGAAAAACTGAGAAAAGAGTAAACAGTATTTTTCTGCATTTTTTCATAAATAAATATGAATCTGACTTTGAGAACAAGTTTAATTTAATAAAATTTGGATTTTTATGAAGTATAAGAGGCAAATTAATACTGTAATAAATGTTAGTAGAACGAAAATTATAGTGAATTGATTCATTCATTTTAGTGTGAATTAGTGCATTATATATTAAGATACTACTGACTAAATGTTTGTTCTCCTCTAAAATTTATATGCTAAGTTATGCCACCCAATGTGGTAGTATTTGGAGGTGGGGACCTTGAGTGAGACTGATGTCCTGCCAAAAATCACCCTAAAATTTTTCATGCCCTTTCTGCCATTTGAAGTCACAACAAAAGATGGCCCTTGCCAGAGAGTTCCACTTGATGCTGGACTTTCTGGCCTTCAGGATGTAGAAGCTACTTGGTATTTGGTACTCTGTTGTAACACTGAGCAAACTAAGATCACCTGTGCAAACTGCTTCCTACCATCTTGGTTTTTAGAACCACACCAGGCTGTTGCAGCAACTCTTCCCTGGAGCATATTACTGCAACACCTCTTTGGGCATGACTGCAGCATTGCTTGACGTAAAACATACCTAAATCCATCATAGCATCCTCCCTATATCAACAAGCAGTAATCATTCCTCATATGTAGAGAGTTAAGTGAACATTTTTTAAATGGTTAATTGATTTACTTTTATTTATGTGTATGTGGTGGGGAGGCTGTTTGAATTTATGGGCAATACATACATTCCAGAAGAGGGCATCAGATCCCTTAGAACTAGGGTAATAGGAAGAGCTAGCGAACAGCCTCATTGGCTGTCAAGAACAGAACTTGGGTCCTCTGCAAGTAAGTGCTCTTAACTTCTGAGGCATACCAACAGCCCTGAAATGAATGCCTTTTATCATGTTTCAGAGCTTCTATCTTTCCTTGGCACCCTGTATGAATTCTCTATCCCAGATTACTAACCCGACTGTGTAGCACTAACCTAGTCCGTAGGTTTGCATTCCTCTTGTAAGCTGTCTGCAGAGATGCACAAGTTCATTCTTCAAGTTGGTTTTTATACACCAAGTGATCTCTGTGTAGTTTCTTGTCCTGGCCTTGTTTGTTCATCTAAAAGTGGGTACAAATATGATAAGTTTCAGAACTTTAGAGAGAGTGAGATACCATGTTTGAAACTCTTATTATAATGCCTAGCACATAAAATAACTTGATTAAATCATTATTCCATTTCTACCTTTTTTCTTTTTTTTATTAATTTATTCTTGTTACATCTTAATGGTTATCCCATCCCTTGTATCCTCCCATTCTTCCCTCCCTCCCATTTTCCCTTTATTCCCCTCCCCTATCACTGTGCCTGAGGGGGACCTCCTCCCCCAGTATATGCTCATAGGGTATCAAGTCTCTTCTTGGTAACCTGCTATCCTTCCTCTGAGTGCCACCAGGTCTCCCCCTCCAGGGGACATGGTCAAATATGAGGCACCAGAGTACATGAGAAAGTCATATCCCACTCGCCACTCAACTGTGGAGAATGTTCTGCCCATTGGCTAGATCTGGGTAGGGGTTTAAAGTTTACTGCCTGTATTGTCCTTGATTGGTGCCTTAGTTTGAGCGGGACCCTTATTACCAGGATAATTAGTGACCCTTTCCTCTCACTATGTTCCTTCTTTCAAACTATATTTTATATCCATTAGTCTCTGGTAAATTCTCCAAATCACTTTTATTTTAGTCAATAATCTACTTAGAACAAAATTTTATTAGAAAATAAACTGGTTTTCCTTAAAACACTCCAGTGTCATTACTTTATGCAGTAAAATTGTGTATAGCTCAACGCCACACCTACACATTGTCAGTACTTAAAACAAAGCAATGTGAACAGCTCAATGAATTGAAATCTGATTTAAGGGACCACATAATAGTGGTTATTTTCACATCTCCAAAGTAGGTTGTGATCCCTGCAAGAATAGTACTGAGTAAGCACTGAGTTAGCCTCTTTGGTCACATCTCAAAAAAATAACTAGAAGATATGTGTTGGGGGATGGTCTGATATATTTGATGCTAATTACTGCTTGCTGTTTCTGTGACCCACCTTTGATTAATAAAAAGCCATCCCACCTGGGCAGGGCAGAGTAGATAGAGGTGTGGCTAAGAGAGAGAGAGGAATCCTGGGAAGAAGAAAGACCTCCATGAGGAGGAGGAAGAAGAAGAAAGACCAGGAGAGAGCCCTGAAGGGAGAGGAGGAGAAGGCCATCATGGGTTAGATAGAGAAGAAACACATGGCCGGCATGGATAGAGATTTGGTCCAGATAAAGAACATTAGCAAATTTTGGGATTATGGATGAGAAGTAGCTTAACAGAAGGCATTGGAAGCAGATGGCATGAGATTGAGCCAGGGATCCCATGCCTGCCCCACTATGGGAGGTAGTTTAGAGGATTAGCGTCTGCCCTGCCCCAGGTTAACTAAGGCTATTTTAAAATATAACAGGTGTCAGTGCCTTCATTGATTGCTAACCAGGCCTACTGATCATACAGGTAATACATGTAATTTAAAAACAATAAGTGGCACCCAATGTGGGGCATGTATCCACACCCTTAAAAATCATATTTTGTCATAGTCTAAAAAGGGTTAATAACTCCCAGAAAGCATCCATGAGCCAGAGCAAAGATGGCTACATACACATGGCCAGTTGGAGAAGCAGACCTAGGAGGCTGACAGTCATCTAAACTAG
This sequence comes from Acomys percivali, assembly GCA_907169655.1. NCBI lineage: Eukaryota > Metazoa > Chordata > Mammalia > Rodentia > Muridae > Acomys > Acomys percivali. The sequence continues at coordinate 33,244,599 of OU015742.1, read as the reverse complement.
CCTCAGAAACGGAGTTAACTGCCTAAAATAATACTAAAATAAAAACTGCTATGGTCCCTCTCCAAGGCGCCATGGCAGAAGGCTCCTGGATCTTTTTTGGCTTTGTTTTGGTGTTTATGAATTTGTTTGCAATGTGCTTAGTCATGGTCACACTTCTCCTTACCCTCGCTAAAACAGTTCAGGGAGAAAGGCAGAGAGGAGAGGAAAAGGCTACAGGTTCAGACCATGAGGCTGCAGATCGGATCAGGGAGAGGATCAGCGTGTAAGCCCAGAGACACCAAGAGATCTGTCCTGTGGAGCTGATACCCAGAAAGTTTATTCTTGTTTCCCTTTAACTTTTTTTCCCTCCAGTATAGGATAGTTGGGCTGTATAATAAAGTCTAATTGTTAAGAAACAGCCAACAGATATGGCCTGCATAGATTTCAAGAGCAGTTCAAATATATGTGGTGCTTGGGTGAATGAAGGAACTGAAGTCTTCTAGTGGAAGGACTGTAAGTCTAGATAAATTTTTAAAAATTGATTGTCCTCTCACTAGATCAGGACTAGACGACTAACACTCATCCTCTCTGTCCACTATAAGCCACCAATCCATTTTCATGCCATCCTGAGATGAACAGAAGAGGTACGTGTGCGCTGCCTGCTCTTTCCCAACCTGAACACTCTGCTTGTGGAGAGAAGGAGGTAGGAGGGATGAAGAGAATCATGAAAGAACGAAGATACTCTCAGAGAGGTTAAGTTATTGTCAGTGTCATTTATGACCCTGTCACTCCAGGCTAGAGATGTGGCTGGGAGAAGCATTTGCAGGAAATTGGTTTTCACCAACTGTTCAAAGACTTGACTTCTACTTGCCTTGTCTCCTCCTGACGTGGTGTCATGGTGCTTTGCTTGTTCTGAGTCTAGGTGTCTCTACGTGCATAGGAAGAGATTTGAATCAAGTCACCATAAGACCTTCCAGCAAAGACACTACTGGCCTCAAATTTTGGCTCTTTGATTATGTGAAAGATCAAGATCAATAAAAGGAATGTGAAAAAAATTCTTTATAATTTTTGTTAAAATTTCCTTAACTTGAAAGTTCAAGTAAGAATAGAAAAAAAAAAAACTAAAAGTTCTTATGTATTAAAGATGGGATGGGTATAGGGATGGATATAAAGGAATAAATCAGGAGGGTAAGTCTGGGAATGTATTCCCCTTCCTGCAACTGTGATAGGACTTTTCTAATATCAGTGAAGCATGCAGACTCCCAGCTGGTCTGCAGAAGACTACCTTTGAGCCTGAAGTGTTAGAACATGGCTGAGAACCAGACAGGAGCCCAGGGAACCTATGAAGCAACCCTACTCATGATCAAGGAGAAATTGGATGAGTCTTTCTTCCTGTAAGGCTCAGAAAGAAATCCTGTTCACTACTCTCCTCATCACTATGATCAAGTATCATACAGCAACACCTTAAGTGAGGACAGGCCTATTTTGACTAACACTTTGAAGGATATGGTCAGTCATACCCAAAAAGACAGGGCAGCTGAAGCCACTGGGTCTATGGTGAGAGAGCCCAGAAAACTTGTATCCCAGTAGACCAAGAAACAGAGAGAAAGAGGTGGGGCTAGGACCCAGGCCAGGCTATAAACCATAAGATCCTTCTTCCAGCAATCCACTTCCTCTAACTAAGACCCACCTCTTAAAGGTTCCACAGCTTCTTAAAGTAGGACCATAAGCATGTTCAGACACGGGCCTGTGGGGGATGGTTCACATTCAAGCCTAACACTGACTTTAGAGACTGCTTATCAGCTGGGTCACATTGTGAATGTATTTTCCACATCTAGGCATTTGGGAAAGGAAGTGAGTCACGATGTCTCATTCCTTTGTGATTAAGTGTGCGTCATTTGCTTAAAATCAACCAGCTCTGCGCTCTTTCAAAGGACTTAATTTTGTCATCAGATTTTCTTCAAAACCTCTTGGTGAGAGCTATGAGAAGATTATTCAAAGGAACAGTGGATGGCAGTGTTGGTTTGCAACTCTAAAAGCAAGCGATGGTAAGTGCAATTTCTTAAAGAAAGTAGCACAGACTTGACCTTTGGAAAGAGCCACATGGATGTGAGTCTAAACCTGTGAGGAGCACATGGTTGTACACTCAAAACATGATGATAGAACTATGCCAGATGATTTGAGAATCTCATTTTTAAAATACAGAAGGAAAAGAAATGACCTAAAAAAAAAAAAAAAAAAAAAACAATGACGTCTTATAACCTAATTTTATACACCATCTCCGTAAAGGCTGAATGGTAGGGAGCTGGCCCACAGAACTAACAAGTCCAACTGGCATCCTAAATCACATGGCGGCATTCTGTCTTTATAGGGTGTAAGGGGAGGGAATTTTAAGTTAAAAGAGAGAAGGACCTGATAAGAAGTGAATGGGCACAGTATATCCGGGCAACTGCTTATGAATGTAATCTAGCATTAAATAAATAGTGGCATTCAAATACTTGGCTCCTTGGAGATTATGGGTTTGGGTTTTTCACCCATATCTTCTTCTTTTTATGTCTTTTATTTTACCATTGTATTCTGAATTGAATGCAACTCGTTCATGCATGCATGCATGCCTACACTCATTCAACAAAAGTATTTAAGCGTGTATGAAATATAAGGAACCAGGTATACAGAGTTCTCCATGAAATGGTAAGCACACACAAAGGAAACTATGCAATGTGATAAAAAGCTAGGTAATTTGTTTAGAAGTCTCTGATTAATGGGATGAAAATAAAATGGTGTTTTCCAAATCATTGCTTTTTTTTTTTTTTTTACTATGTCAAACTTCCCTGTCCTGTGAACATATATTACAATATTTCTAAAGGGGCCATGGCTGTATTTCCAGAAGATCCAGATTTGTTTGTTTTAATATTTTTATTATTATACTTTATTTACATTACATCTTGACTGTAATCCCTTTGCTCTTATCTTCCTGTTCCCACCCACACACCAGGGGAAGACACAAGAGTTCATGTTAGACGTGGTCTCTCATTCTCCCCTCACCCTCTCCATGTGGAGAATGAGTTGTCCATTGGCTACACCACTGGCTAGTTTCTCTGCTTGCAATGTTTTTGGTTGGAACATCAGTTTGTGCAGGCTCCCTTGGGTCCAGATACACCAACTTTGATGCTTTCCTTGTGGAGCTTCTGACACTGCCCCCCAACCCTCCTCCCCCTTCCTCCATCCCCCATCTCTTCCATACAACTTTCAGCTCTTGACCAGGAGTTTGGCATTGAGTCTCAGTATCCACCCCAATCCCCTGCTGGGTAAAGTCTCTCAGAGGACATCTATCTTAGGATCATATCCTCTTAGAAGTGAGTATATACCATGCATGTCTTTCTGGATCTCGGTTACCTCACGCAGTATTATTGTCTCTAGTTCCATCCATTTGCCTGCAAATTTCAAGATTTCCTTGTGAACAGAACACCAAAAGCTCATGCGCTAAGATCAACTATTAATAAATGGGATCTCATAAAACTGAAAAGCTTCTGTAAGGCAAAGGACACTATCAACAGAACAATACGACAGCCTACAGACTGGCAGAAGATCTTTGGCAACCCTACATTTGACAGAGAGATAATATCCAATATATATATATATATATATATATATATATATATATATATAATTTAAACATCACCAAGGCAAATATCCCAATTTTTAAAATGGGTTACAGAGCCAAACCGAGACTTCTCAACAGAGAAACATCGAATGGCAGAGAAACACTTAAAGAAATGTTCAACGTCTTTAGTCATCAGGGGAATACAAATCAAAACAACTCTGAGATTCCATCTTACACCTATCAGAATGGCTAAGGTCAAAAACTTAAATGACAGCACATCCTGGTGAGGATGTGGAGAAAGTAATATACACCTCCACTGCTGGTGGGGGTACAAATTTGCACAACCACTTTGGAAATCAGTTTGGCTCTTTCTTAGAAAATTGGGAATAGTGCTACCTCAAGACCCCTGGGCACATACCTGAAAGATGCTCCACCATACAACAAGGACATTTGCTCAATTATGTTCAACTATGTTCATAGCAGCCTTATTCATAATAGCCAGAATCTGGAAACAACCTAGATGTCCCTCAACTGAATAACGGATAAAGAAACTATGGCACATTTACACTATAGAATACTATTCAGCTATCAACCAACATGTTTTTTAATCCTTTATCCCAGCCTCCCAGCCTCTATGATGCCCACTGACACTTTAAGAATTGGACTCCTTTTTTGACATCAAATACAAATACGTTCTGCTAATCTTTCTATGTGTTTCTCCTCTCATCTCTTCCTTTACAACTACTTGGATTCTACTCTATTAAACATAAACAAAAGAACAAGTTGCCACCCTAGGCAAATGATCAAATGAAAAAAGAGAAGCCAATCTGGATTTCAAGAAGCCTCCTTGATCTTTAGACCTCCTCTCACATGGTATTACTTTAAAGAAACTATGTCCTTCGACATGGTAGCAAGATACAGGTTGGAGTAAAACATAAGAATTGATGTTGTGGCAATGAGGGCAGTGACATAATATATAAGGAATGAGAAGGAAGCATAGACTAAGGACACTATCTATGTATATACCAGCAGAGACTTTGCATGTAATGGCATTAAGATCTAAGAAAGGAGTCAGGACAAAATTATTAAAAAGTTGGGAAAGAGACACATCTAGTTTGGGACATAAGGTAATGAGTATATAGGCATAAGTAGACTATACTAAATGCTAACTAGTTTTTGAAGACTAAATAAGGACTACAGTAAAAGTTGGAAAAGATCCCAAACCTGAATGAAGAAAATAGATTTTGACTAAAAGTAAAAAACAGTAGAGTATATAAAAATGTTCATTTTTTTTTCAAGATGACCATGAGAAAAATGAGGCATGAAGAGAACAGGGAAACATGAACTGAATCTAAAATGAGGCATTACAAACAAGTAGGGATCAAGAAACAGAAGGGGTTTTTTTTAAATGTATTTTCTATTTAGCACTCTAAAAATGATAGGAGTAAAGGTGCAAAAAGACTAAAAGAAATAAAAGAAAAAACTCTTTACAAGATCTTATATTCAGGCTTTTAAAATGCACTCAGACGAGACAACAAACACAAGAAGAGAGAATCCGAAGACAGTAAAACACCTCATAAAAATGGGTGCGAGTAACTGCAAGCAAGGAAATGCTTGGGACAGTTCGCAACTCACAAATCACTAGCAGTTAAAAACATTTAATTACCATGGTGTCTTCCAAATTGAATACAGTTACTTCATTGGACTACACGAGGAAGTAAACACCACACTGTGTAATTTTGAAATCAAAAATATGTCATGAATTTATTTTTAAATTCTAATAGTAATAATTTAATAGCAATTCAAACTTATTTAATGTTTCAAGTTAGCATGCAAAGCATCGCGACTCATCATGACATCTTCATACTTAGGTGTCATTCTGTTTTGTTTTCATTCACTTCCCTCCTCCTTCCACCTGGTTCCATTCTTCTTGCTCTTCTCTCTTATTACATGCACTCCATTCATCTATTACCCACTTCCAAAAGAAGGATTATTCCTCTCCTCTTAATATCCTCTTTCTACCTTCATCATCTCTATGCATACATGTAAATATGTACACACACACACACACACACACACACACACACACACACACGTGAATGATTTTAAACCTATGTTCTACCTAGAAAAGTTATGGCATTTTTTTCCCTTCAAGATAGGGTTTCTCTCTGTAACTGCCTGGGTTGTCCTAAGACCTCACTTTGTAGACCAGGCTAGCCTCTGTTTCCTGGATGCTGGGATTAAAGGCATGTGCCATCACTTCCTGCCTGAATTTGGCCTTTTCAGTCTCACTTATTTTAATTAACACAATGCTTTCCAGTCACAAAATTTTTCCTAAAAATATCATGATTTAGTTTCAGGCAATTTTGTATTTTACTACTAATTTTTTTGGTTAACATATACAGTAACTGTTTTCATTATGATGTTATCAACTTTGCTCATACCTGGAAGAGAGATAGGGGCAAGTCCAGCCTTCCTGTGCCAGCCATCACTACCACTTAGTAACCAACTTAAGATCGCAACAACAGCCACTCTTAAGAAGCGAATAGACTTTGCTAAGAAGAGTAGGTGTCACCACCTAAAAGAAGATGCCAAACAATTTATTCCCAAAGCAATTGCTTTGAATTTCCTATGATATTAATAATCTTTAGGCTTTGTTATCTAAATGCTGAGTTAATTATACAGAACATCTCATGTGTATGCTGAGGATGTAGCTGAATTGGTAGAATGTTTGCCCAACATCTGCGAAGCCTGGATTCAGTCTCCAGCACCCCATAAGTTAGATGTGGTGTTAAGGATCAAGGGTCAAGAGGATCAGAAGTTCAAGGGCGTCCTCAGTTGCATAGAAAGTTAGAGGTCAGCCTGGGTTATTTGAGACCTTGTCTCAAAACAGCAACAACAAAACAAACCCATAAACAGAAGACTGCTTGTACATGATGACAAGCTCCTATTCTGTATTAAAACCATTCTTTCATGGAAAGTGAGAGTTTCGGAGAACTTAAATAAGCAGCAGATGGACTCACAGGGCCCCTTCTCTACGTTTGTCTCGTATGGTAAAGGAGCTTCCCAAAGTCCTTGCACAGATCATGTTGTAGAAACGAAAACAGCAATTAGGAACTGGTGCCTTAGATTGATCTAAGCACATATTCTCTTAACAACCAATAGGATAGAAAAAACTTGAAATTTCCACAAGTAGCTTTGTCCCACAATTTCTTTAAAGTCTGTCTGATAGATAATTCAATTGTGCAAAGCAAATAGCTGGCAGAAGCCATTTTGCATGATAAATACCTCATTATAAAATGCTAGAAAAAAACTAGAGAGTTACTGAGAATTCAGAGTGGGTACACACAAATGGCTAAGATTACAACTTACAAAAGATAATAATTGCTAAAGGAGATAGAATTGATGTAGATAATTATATTTGGTTACTTCACATTTATCATGTGTTTGTATTCCCTAAAATGAATGACTGCTGTTGAAACATGAATTCATATGTTATTTTGTAGCCTAGCTGTTGTCCTGACCATTTCCCCTACCCCTCAAGTCCTCATGTCCTCAGAATTAATACTATTTATACTTTGTTCTCTAAGTGATATCCTCCCTTGCTTTTACTCTTAAGTAATATTACACATATATTTCAACAGCAAACTTCAAGATAAAATAAAGCGATAAAACCTGCATTAATATATAAGTAATAGAATAATAATTGTACTTAATTGGCCACCAGTCACAGAAACAAAGTTCATGGTGTGTTTAAGGGGCACAGCTTGTATTAATATCTGTAATATTTGTGTTTTGTTTTGTTTTTTTACCTTTGTGGGTATCATGAATGAGCTATTGGATCATTTGTCCAAATCAAAACATGAGCATGCTTGACTTCCTTATGGTGAGGAAACCCAGAGTTGCGAAAGGAAAATAAATGGCAGACCAGATGCCAAATTCAAGGAGTGCCACAGCATAACTTAGAGGCAAAAGAAACTATAAATTGTTGAAGAAGACACTGATGATAAGAAGGAGAAAATTATTGATCTCTCAATAATTTTGAGAGCTTTGATACTTATGATAGTTAAATCTTCCTTGACGACTTTATCAGATTTAGAATCAAAGAGGAAAATCACTTCTGAGCAGGTCTGTTAGGGCATCTCTCAAGAGGTTCACTGAGGATAGAGGGGGTCCAGTATGAAGGCCTTCACTGGAGAAAAAAGATAAAAGGAGGAAGGCAGCCACATCATCTATGTCTGCCACCTGAGCTGCCCAGTGTACTAACTGACTCCTGATGCTATGCCTTTCCTTCTATGGTGAATTATATCCCCTTGTACCATGGGCCAAACTAAACCTTCACTCTGTTTTTCTATAGCAATGAGAAAGTAACTAGAACAATCATGTGTGGGGTTTCTTCTATTTTCTACCAAGATTAAAATTAAAACAGCTCATGCTGTTGGGAAAACATGACCTATACTCATGCTTGCCAATTGGTGTCACTGGTTTTATAGATATAGATCAGTTATATCAGTGTGCCTGTCAGCTACAAAATCTTCTTTTTGTTGCAGATAGTCATTTTGAGCACTTAGAAGGTGATTGAAACTCTGGTGGCCTAAATGAACTGGCCATCACATGCGAAGACAGCTACTGAAATGTCCCCACACACACACACACACCATGGGTGTCTACAAAAGCACATCCAGAAAATATGGGCATTGGAATTGATACACTGAGGAAAGAATATTGCTCTCAAAAATACAAGTGGACACTGTCAATGCTTCTGATAGCCTGGATAGATCCAAAATGCAAAGAAAAGTGGCTTTAGACTCTGTTTGGGGTTAGAACACCTGTCTCCTGTGGACGAAGGACAACACTCTTCGTTTTCATTTGAAATGAGAGTATTAAATATTTTGATCAATAAAATTAAGCAGTAATTAAATATTACAAAAGTAACTGTAGTATTAAATGGGGGAAGGGGTTAACTAGTCAACCAGGAATTACTACAGAAGTTGAACAGAAGAATATTTGAGCTATATATGATGAAGGATTTCAAAACACGGGGATTTGTTAGAGTCCAGAAAATTTGCCTTTCTGTTGTAATATATGACCCTTATAAACTATAGTGCCAACTCTTCAGGTAAGATACAGCCATTGATACAATAGTGGTACCACTGTAATAGTAACAACTCTTGGATTGGATTTGTGGCCCCCTACTCAACACAGAATACATGTTCAGTCAAAACCCCACAAAATATGGAAATCATCAGTCCTAAATGTATAAGTCACTACTGTTGCCACCCTCCCTCCCTCTTCTACCCTATTCCTCTCCCCTAGACCTCTGACAGAAGGGGATCTCCTCCCCCACCATATGGCCACAGTGTATCAGGTCTCATCTGGATAGCCTTAGCCTGCTTCTCCTTCCTCTATGTGCCACTGGGCCTCCCCACCAAGGGGGAGTGATCAAATCAGGGGCACAAGGGAATACTTCTGAAGGGGAAGAAGAAAGAATGTAAGAGCTAGAAGATAAAAGACATAGAAATAATATCCTCAAGGAATAACATAGTTACCACAAACATGATCTCATGGAAGCTGTAGTTACCAGCATTTGACCTAAACAAGACGTGGCCTGGACTAAGATCCATTGGACAATCCAAACCCAGGGCCACATGAGCGTCTTGGCTAAAATCAGTTATTTAAGAACAAAACCAAATGGCATAAATGTGGGAAGAGGGCCGGGAGGCAGGAGGTAGGGATGACTATGGAGAGGGGAAATCAAAGTACCAAAGGGGTGAGCATAAACATAATGCACTGTATATATGTTTGTGTCTGAAATCAACAAATAATAAATTTAACCAATACAAAATTAAAGGTAAAGAAAACTGGCATTCAACACAAGTGTGAACCCCTTTTCTTACCTCGTTGAATCTGGGTTAGGCAAAGGTTCTTTTCTATTAGTCTACTTAAGACAGAACGTCAGAGGAGGGTTCTGATACAATGCTTTGACCCTAAAATTTTAGTGTATTTTGTTATTGATTCTGAGGGGAAAAAAAAAAACTTTCTCTTCTAATCCTTTATATCCTATGACCAAATGGAAATTCACTGAATTTTATTTTTGCCACATACTTGAACAAAATAAATACTAGCGGTTGCAAGTCATTAAATTTTGGTTTGCAAAGTTCTTAGAATGCAAGTTCATATCTATCGAGCAAGAATTAGCTATTTGACCCTTGATAGGATGGATACTGGCATCCTAGCTAGGGCGTGTTGTAGTATGTAGTATTATATGTAACTGTAGTAATATAGCACTCATTCTAATTCCAAATTGTCCTAGTCAATAACATGTAACACTTCCCTTCATATGCTACAATTACATACAATTTGTGATGAAAGCTCAAATTTATTTAATATACTTAGTCAAAATGGTATTTATATAGTCACGAATTGAACATGACCACGTGGAACACGTTTATATTCTCTACCAGGAATGTAGGTTAGGGTTATACGATACAAACTTATAAAACATTTTTTACATCCAACAAGTTACAACTGTATCAATATTTTATTTTATACAAACCATGATATTCCCGTAGATATAAGACAGTTACATGACTTTTATCCATTAAAAATATTAGTTTTACAGAGACATACACACAAAAAAAGGAATATTTCTCTTCTTTGTAATAGATTTCAGATCTTTGTATATTAAATTCAAAAGCATGACAATTTCTTCATTTGCCCTTCAACCTAATCAACCTAATACCTATAGTGTGATGTGAGAAAGGTAGGTTTCTCAGACATGAGTAAGGAGGTCTTAACTCATCAGCCTTCAGTAATAGTGGCAATGCTGATGGGGTTAACACTACCAAGAACAAATTAAGCCCTAGAATGAAGAATCACATCTTCTGACTGACCAGCTATGAACCGATGTTAACATCTATTCATGTTACTGCTGGAGAAATTGTGTGATAACCACTGTCCACGTCATCTAGTTGACTATTCTGAGCCACAAACACTTGATCATTTCTGGCAAAGACAAGGCTTGCTTGACATAAATGCTTTTACAAAGCTGAACACAATGACACTTTGTGCCTCCTTCTGAAAATGAAATACTCTGTAATCTTAGGGGCTTCTAATCTGTTTACCAATTTCACCGACGACCTGGATTTATTCAACTGTTCTCACCAAACTGACCTATGTTATAATGACAGATAACGTTACAATGAGCAAAAGTATCATCTTTCTTGGGCTTTGCCTTTCTATGAAAAGAGAAATTGATGTTCAAAGATTCCACTCCTCATTCCTCTTTAAATGTAAATATGTCAGAGATATATTAAAATGCCATTCAACATAGACTACTATTTTTTAAAACAAAGTTGTCATTTGACTCCTGGTGAATTGCTCATAAATTCGAGGCTGAATAAAGAGATCAGATTACATTATGCATTTTGGTATCTATAACTTTCTGCAATGAATTAAAACTGGCTGATGGTGTCTCCAGCGCATGTCATTTTCTGTTGATTCATATACTGCAATATAACCTTCAAAATTCCCTTATGCCAACAAACACTCAGATATGCTGAGTGCAAGAGGAGATTAAAGTGGCTATAAGACTGAAAACGGTATGAAGGCATCAGATAATGCAGTAGAGGTATAATGAAAGTGTAAACAAAGCCAGTAAATGTAGAAATTACTGTTCATATAACCCACTGCTGAATTCAATGGAGAGTTTAACTCCCTGCCAAATATATATTAATACTGAACAAATTGGTAAGATCAATACACCCAGCCTGTTTCATTCTTATTAAAGTATTTTTCTCTTTGAGGCTGAGCATAAGTAAGGCATCGCCATTCTCCTTCGGAAATGTAATATTTCCCCAACAGGGACTGAGCACTCAGGTGCAGTCAGAGTCTCAGCCCTGATAAACTCTGAGCAGATGATTTTCCTCCACTCTTTAAAATTGAAGTTATGCACAGAAATAACCTTTCATATTTTCCTGCACAGTAGCTTTTTTTGATTCCGCATTGTGAAAGCCAATCCATCCTTTAAAGGCTCTTTAAGCTGGGGGAGGGAGAGGGCATTATCTCTGTGCTAGGAACGTCTATTGTTCCAGTACTAGCTAGATCTATGGATGAATGCTTTCAACAGAAGTTAAAAGAGATAATGAGTCTTTAATGATACAAAATCAGAGCCTTGTGTGCCTAGTGAAGCCTGTCACCAAGCTACAGCTTGCAGCTAGCAAGGAAAGCTCATCCGCTCTCTTTTATAGGTCCCAAATACCAGTAAAGTGCCTTCCTGGAAAACTGCATATCCCTTAAGGCCAGGACCAGCCCTATCTGTCTATTAGGTTAAACTGTTCTTTGATGCAAACCTAGATAGGATGGCAAGCTCACCCTCCTCCTCCCCTCCAGCACATGGCTCTGAAAGCTGAAGGTGAACGCATTTCCGCCCTCAACGCAGCAGTTTCTATTTCACTCCAGACTTTCTCAAGATCAATTTCCTTTTGCATGTATTTCTTTCCCTTGCTCTCCACCAAAATATAAACAGGAAATGCCAAGGTCATTTTTTCCTGAGCATGCCCTCTGCTGTATTGGTAGATTACATGCATCCATGAAAAAAAGACTGCTGTCCACTGAGTACTAGGAAAGTGGTTTGAATCTCGGCTATATTGAGAGGGCACAGCCGAAAACTTCTGGAGCACAGGGAAGGAAGTCCCCCTCTGTGAACACAAGCCCGGCTCCTTGATGCTAAATCAGATTTGCTTCTGGGAGGATTGGCATGCCTGACATGATTAGGAAGCCTCAGCTGTGCTGATTATAAATTAAAATTAAGAAAAACAGATTGATCTAGAAAATAGGAAACATAAGGCCAAAAGCTACCCTCTGCAAGGAGGCTTTAGGAGTGATAGAGACAGTAAGCCTTTACCATAGGAATCCTAACCAGGTGCTTGGGTAAATATTTGCATGCTATCATTGTAGTGACGTGCCAAGATCACTGACACCAGTAAAGAGAGAGAAAAAGCACACAATTGGATTTGTTGTGTACTTTTCACTTCCCCACCGAAATATATATGTATGCATATATATTCATAAGAGTGAGTGAATTCAGGGGCTGAAGAACAGTGGGATTATGGCCCACACCTTGCTGACATGAGCTTTTATCAATTTGTTGTTTAAAGAAAACTTGGGTTTCTTCCTTCTCATTCATTCTCCCTCACTCTTGTTTCCCGCCATTCACTTATTTTTCTTTTATATATAGGAGTGCCTGTAAGAAATCTCTAATGATCATTAAAGATTCAGTAGAAGGGGGAGAAATATAATAAACATTTAGAAGAGGTTGAAGGTGGGAGGACAGGGAGAGAAGAAGAAACACAAAGCTTTTAGAATCATTTTGAGGAAACTTCCTTCATGCCTCTAACCACTGATTCTAAATAAATGACATTAAAGGATATTTTATTTTATTATTTTGCTAGAGAAAAACTGACCAATGTTGAGTATTTAAAAATACAGTATCTAAAGCAAACAGATTTAAAAGACTTAAAAATATTAAGGTGGCATTTATTTAAACAAAGCAGACGTTTAAAATAAGCAACTAGATAGTATAGAAATGTGGTTTGAAAAGAAAAAACATGGCTGACTTTGGATTGAAGAGGGCACAGGAGCTCCACAAGAAGACCAACAGAGCCAACAAACTTGGGCCCAGGGGAACCGGCGGAGACTGTGCCGAACAATGACCATGCATCGAGTGGACCTAGGCCCTCTGTTCATGCTAGCCATGTAGCAGATAGTCAGGTTCAGTCTCCAAGGGGGCTCCTATTAAGGAGAGCAGGGGTTGTCCCTGCCATGGACTCTGTTGCCTGCTCTTTGAATCACTTCTCCCTGGTAGTCAGCCTTCCCAGGCTACAGAGGAAGAGGATGCAGGGAGTCCTGTTGAGACTTGATGGGCTGGGGTCAGTTAATAAGGGAGGAGGGCTCTCTCTCTCTCTCTCTGAGGACTAGGGAGGGGGATGGGGGAAAGGGAGAGAGAGCGCAACTGGAAAGAAAAGAGAGTGGGGGCTATGATTGGGAGGTAAAGGGAATAATTTTTTTTAATAAATTTAAATTAAAAAGAAAAGAAAAAGTACAGATTGTTGGCCTGTATTAGTTATCTACTATAGGTTGATTTTCAAGAAGCTATTTCCTGTTGTTGATATATATGAAAGCTGTACAAAATATTCTTTTTTAAATTAAGTAATCTTGTCAAAGGTATTAGTTCTGGTGCCATGTTTATGTTCACCTATAATATTAACTCTCAAATTTCAACCTGTCATACTGTTAAAATACTATAAACAAAATAAACTGAACTATTTAACTCCTGGTTTATCTTTTGCCATTCAATTCACAGAGAAATGTTCAATTTCCCATTATAGTTATTTCTTTTAAAGCATTTTCATACCTAATTTTATGTGACCCAAAAACAGTTTTCAAAACCCTTAAAATATAATTCTCACAAATGTATTTGGTTGTCATAATTTTCCTGTTTATTGTTTTGATTTCTATAGAAATGACATTGGCCTTTGACCCTAGCACTCAGGAGGCAGAGTCAGGCAAGTCTTTGAGTTTGAAGGCAGACTGGTATTTATAAAAATTTTTGGGCCAGCAAGGGATACGTAGTGAGACTAAAAGAAAACTGTAAACATGCAAATACTATAAAGAATTTATTGGCTCTAATGATTACCATCTGTTTGCAGCAAATAGAATTATAATGAAGTATTAACAAATCATTACCCAATAATACCTTTAATAACAGCAATAAAATGAACAGGTTTAGTCACCAAGGCTGGAACATGCAATAGGACATAAATCCTCCCAAGTCAAGTTTTAGAACATAGATTGCAGCTTATATCCAAGAATTGCAATTTTTTCAACACCTTAAAGTCTGGGCAACATTCAATGAAGCAATTACTGATTTTCTTTGAAAAATAGCTGAATAGCCAATGAAAGTAAAAAGAGAAGAAAGCCAGCAAGATGGTTCAGTAGAATCACATTCCATGGTATAGATATACATTTTATTTATTTATTCATCAGTTGATTGACATCTTGGCTGTTTCCAGGAATATTATTCATTTGTAAAGAAAAATTAAATCTGCAGAAAAATGATTGGAACTAGAAACAATCATCCTGAGGTAACCCAGACCCAGAAACTGTTTTCTCTTCTACATTGATGTTAGCATTTTGTGTTTTAGATATGGGTATACCTTAGAATATCCGCAGAGTTTAGCTTAATAAGGGACAAAGTAAAAGAAGAATATTCCAAGGAATGTAAAATAGAGTGTGATGCCATAAAGTGATAAAGGAAAAACTATAATAAAAGGATTAAAGATGATGGGAAAAGGTGAGCAGAATAGAGAGTGAAACATGGCAAGGATAACTAACTCTGAAGGTCTTCGGAGAAGCCATATGGATGCCTGCCATTGTAGAAACTTCCTAAAATATTCAATGTATGAAAGGAATTTAAATGGAATCGTCATATGATAGAGGAGAAAATAACCCAACTAGACACAATATTCTACTAAAGAAAATTTCCAGTTCTAAGAACAGGTTACATAATTTTAAGGATTTGGTCCCATAGAAGTCCGCCAAACACTACAAGCTATGGCCAGTGCTAGCAGTTACTCTCCACAGCTTGACAGACGACCCTATTGCTCATTACATAGAACACAGACAAATCTGGATGATGCCCATCTGGAAGCTTCACCCCTTCTGGTTCTTAGTGGTAGAAATGTTCTATCCACAGGTACTGGGAGCACATGCTACCAGAGGAGAAAAGTGAGCATCCATCTCACACAGTTATGAACTCTGAACGGTATTATAAAGACCTGCCTGCAATGTATGCCCACAGCTACAATTGTAGCGTGAGTGTTAGCAGAGAATCCAACCATATTTTATTAGAAATAAGGCCCACTACCTGAGGTGAGACACACGTCTGATAGTGCTAATGAAGGCAAGAACCCGAAGCTAAATAGTTGGTGAGCCCCAGGGAAAACTTCCTATTTTTATTCTGATGGATCAGCATAGCAATAAAATGACTCCTAAAGTCATATTGCTACATCCATAGATCAGTGCATTGTTCAACCCTCAGCAGAGACACTTCTTTCACTGGGGTGGGAATTGACATGGAGACCCACAATTGCTTAGCACGCAGAAAGTAGGAAACTTTAAAGTGATCATCTCAGACTAGAACGCCTTTGTCATGCTTCTGCCTTCAAAACTCGGAGATCTATGCAGAAGATGGGTGAAAAGACTGGAAGCTTTAGAAGTACTAGACGATGCTAAGGACACAGAATTTCCCTGATGCAAGGCTGTTTTACATAAGAAACCAAAGAGGGGCTGGAGAGATGGCTCAGAGGTTAAGAGCACTGGCTGCTCTTCCAAAGGTCCTGAGTTCAATTCCCAGGCACCACATGGTGGCACACAACCATCTATAATGAGATCTGGTGTCCTCTTCTGGCATGTATGTGTACATGCAGACAGAACACTGTATACATAATAAATCTAAAAAAAAAAAGAAGAAGAAGAAAAGAAAAAGAAAAGAAACCAAAGATACTGGCAGTATGCACGAGACCTGCATAGCCTCAAGATAGATACAATTCTAGCATAAAAGAGGGGAAGTGGGCACCAAGTCTCCACCTTGCCAAGAAACTTTTAACAACTGGTAACTGCTGGTATAGAGAATCTGGCTTCTTCAATGGGGTGACAGGGAGAATATCAGCCATACTCCAAGGCAGGCCCCAGGCTTGGATCTATTTGCCAATTCACGTTACTTTGTGACTTTTTTCTTTTTCTTTTTCTTTTCTTTTCTTTTCTTTTTTTAAAGATAGACAAAGAACATGAAGTGGGGTCGCAAGGAGGGGGAGGGATATGGGAGAGGTTGGGGACTGGAAAGAATACGATAAAAATATACTGCATAAAAATTTTCAAAGAATATACTTGAGAAAAGGGTTCGTTGGGTAAAGGTGCTTGCCACAAAGCCTGACAGCCTGAGTTCAATCCCATCTGTAGTCTGCATTCAGGTGCAAGAAGGGAATCAACTCCAGGAAGTTGTCTCTGATCTCCACAGGTACTCGCCCACTTTTTGCCCATACTTACACCACGTTAGACACACACACATACACACACACACACACACACACACACACACACACACACAGTATCATCATCATCATCATCATCATCATTGCTATTATTATCAATAATATAAATGAAGTTTTAAAGGGGAATGTAAAATAGTATTTTTAACCAAATATTTTTACCTCATTTTTACCTCATTATTTTTACATTTTTCAATTTTATTTAGTGTATAATTGTATCATTTCCCCTTCTCTCTTTTCTACTCCTCCCATGCCCACCCCCCACTTCCAAATTCATGGCTTATTTTCTTCAATTATTATTGTTATATATGTATCTGAAAAATATATAAATGCAACCCACTGAATCTGTTTATTGTTACTTGGATGTGTATGTTTTTAAGGATGGTCATCTGGATTGGATAACCAGTTAGGGTGATCCCTTGCTAAGACTGATTCTCTTTTTTCTCAGTAGTCCCCAATGCCTTACAGCTCTTTATCTATGCTTGGGGCCTGTGAAATTTTCCCTGTCCATTGCTAGCATTGTCAACTAATGCAGTCATTGTCAGGTCTTATTTGATCAGCTGTATCGCTGAGATTTCTTTGGGCAGAGCTTACCTGTCAGACACAGCATTGCAACAAAGTTGTTTATCTTCTTGCTCTTACAATCTTTCCACCCTCTCCTTTGTGACGCTACCTGAGCCTTAGGTGCAGGAGCTGTGCTGAACATTTGCCATTTGGGAATGGGCACAGTCAGTCGTTTGCTGCATTTTCAATAATTGCACCTTTCTGTAATGATCTGTCCTTTCTGTAGAAAATGGTTTCTTCAGTGAAGAGTGAGAAACACGATCATTTGTAGGTATAAGGATAAGTTTGAGAAAGCAGTTAGTTAGGAACTATATTGGTTTAGGAAAGTGGTATGTTCCCCTCTAAGCCCTATGGCCTCACTAGCCACAAGACTAGTGCAGGAATTATTTTCCTCCTGTTAAGCAGTTGTGACATCCAATTAGATAGCTGTCTATTACCACCAAGGTATAAGTGCTACTATTTCACAGTTAGTGATACCTTGCCCTGTTGCTCAGTGTTGTGGTCCATAGATATCTCAGCTGGTTAGGACTACTGCTTGCTTTCTTACTTGGGCAGCCTGCACAGCTTCTTCAGGCATTATGAAAGCTAGCCCCCACAGAAGGAGGCTTTTAAGTCAGACTGAGATGGACTCCTTTGATTCCTATGGTGTATGTGTGTGAAGTCTTTACCAATAGGACTTACATTCAACCTCTGGGAGGTAATCAAGGCAAAAGAAATAGCTTATATTTTGGAGAGGAAATCTCTTGGACTCCATTAATCAACAATTTTTTTAAAAAGGGTTTTCATGCCTAGTACTAGAATTTTTGTTGGGTACTCTAAAGCTTTTGAAGAAGGAACTATCAACCAAAATGGAACAACTTCATTTAAACTATTTATGTATGTATGTATATGTATATGTGTATATATGTGTGTATATGCTACATATGTAAATATAGATTCATTATTTGTAATTTGAGGTAAACATAAAAGGACTCCCAAAGGCTAATTCAAACATCCTTAGTAATATTTATCCTCCCATTTCCTTCTGTATTAACTTTCCTTCTCATGCCCATTTTAAGCCCTCCTCATTTTTTTTTTTTACCATTTCCACCTTTTTATCAGTTATATTCCTCTCCCTGAGGAATGACAACAGAAAAACCATCAAGTTGTTTTGTTTTCTTATGTTTCTGAAAAACAAAACAAAACAAATCCTTTATAGAAATAGTAAAAAGCAATGTAATTCATACTACATAACTGTCACAAGGATGCGCCTGGATGTCTCAGACAGCATCCCTTGGTTGCTGATATGTTGACCTATTGGGTGCAAATGGCTTATGTTGTATGTTGAGGACCATGGCTGCACTGAAATTGGACAGCAAAGCACAGGAGGGCACACTATTCAATACCTTGAATTTATCATGGAATTTACTTTTAAAATAAGTTCTGGTGACTGAGTCTCCCAAATTTTTTACTGTTTTCAAACTGTCATAAATCCAAAGGTCACTTATGATAGCCAGAATGGGCCTGCATCAATTCTCCTCTAAAGTCTTAATTTCCAAAGTTTTCATCCTTGATGACAGTTGATTGTCAAAGTGATTGTGCTCCAAGCTCCACTGAAAAAGCAGCACAGACAGTACTTGGGGTGTTTAGCATTCTTTGACATTTCAGCATTTCAGTAATTTAGCTGTCCTAGTTATATTGCATAGCTGACCTCTATGTCATTAAATATACGATTGCCACAGAAATCTCTCAAGACTTTCCAAAGAACAGCCATGCCAAAATTGTACCAAAGATAACATTGACAGACACTGATATCCTGGAAAATTCTACCATATATTAGCTATTTCCAAAGAAAACATTTATATTGCCTGAGAACACTTAATGCCTCCCGGTGAGGATTATTTAAGAAGCAGGTACTTCTTACAAAAAGCTCTAGTTTTTTCATTTCAAGAAAGGAATTGACAAGGAATGGCTTTAATGTTTCAGTTGTCCTGGGATATACTTTCTTCCCTAATATCTAAAGCTAACATATACTCTCTGAATCCCATCTATTCTCTTCTTTAAATACACAAGCAAGCTTTCAATCCTGCCTGGTAAGTATCCTTGGAAGTTTCTTTTTCTCATATAATTCTCATACCTTTGGTCCTTACTGAACATCCCCTTTACTTAGCTCTTATAGTATATTTTTTAACCCGACTGTATGGAACATTAAATAACATTTTGTCAGTAAGTATCTATATTAGTTTCAGATTCTCTTAGCATCAAGGGACCCAATAAAACTAGAAAAACTAGGAGGAAGGAATGTATCCTGCCGCCATGGCCCACCATCGTCATAGTCAGGTTATTTCTACTGTCCATCCCCTACATGCATCAGGTTTAATCTCTTTTTAATCATACTGTGGCCCAATCACTGCATGTAGCCAAGAGTTGTTTCAAGTTTCCCCTGCCATTCCCATAGTGTGGACACTGACTGCTGGGGAAAATCCCTTGAGATAGTCTCTGACCTGTGAGTTCTACACCCCTCTGGAGTAACTGTTTCCAGCAGACTCCAGCAGAATTGGACAAGTATTTTGGGCATTTGTGACAATTGTTTTCATTCTTAGAATAATTGGGTGGATTAGCATTTAGTGATCAGGAAGTGAAGATAATGAAAATCTATCTGGTGTTATCTCAGAAAACTGGGACTAGGGCTTCCTCAAGACCCAGCTATTCTACTCCTTGGAATATACCCAGAAAATGCTTCACCACACAACAAGGACATATGCTTAACCATGTTCATAGCAGCCTTATTCATAATAGCCAGAATGGATAAAGAAACAGTGGTACATTTACACTATGGAATACTACTCAGCTATTAATAACAAGGAAATCCAGAAATTTGTGGACAAATGGATGGAACTAGAAATGATCATATTGAGTGAGTTAAAACAGACCCAGAATACTCACATGGTATATACTCACTTATAATTGGGCACTAGCCCAAAAGGCATGTCCCATGAAAGTCTCCACTTACCAGGAGATTGGGATAGATGTGAGGACATCCTGCTGGGACTCTAGGTAAGACAAATATAGGAGATGGGGAAATAGAAGGACCCAGAGGGTCCTAGAAACCTACAAGGAGAACATCATGACAGGTGGATCAGGGCCCAGGGGGTTCTGCTCAAACTATTGCACTAACCAAGGGCAATACATGTAGTAAACATCAAACCCCTACTCTGATCTAGCCAATGGTCAGGACATTCTGCAAAGTTATGTGGAGAGCAGGGATTGACTCTGACATGAACTCTGGTGCCCCATATTTGACCACGTCCTCTGGGTGGGGAGGCCTGAGGGCACTTAAAGAAAGAATAAGCAGGCTACCAAGATGAGACTTGATCGCCTATGACCAGATAGAGGGGGAGGAGGTCCCCCTCAGTCACAGACATAGAGGAGGGGAGTAGGGTGAAAGCATGAGGGAGGGAGGAGTGGGAGGATACAAGTGAGTTGCAATCTGAATAAATTAATTAAATAAAAAAGAATGGAATGACATGTAAAGTAAATAAAAATAGAGTTGGAGTAACAGCCTTCATTTCTAAATCTAACAATGCATGAGGCAAAACTGTCAGTTATACAAGTAAAACTGCTGTTTTACCATACTCCCAAAAGGAGACAAAGCTAGAAAGACAGCAAATGGAATACACAATATCTAAATAATTCAGCTAACTATATCACACTATTACTCATTACAAGTTATTTGCTTCAAATTAGTAGAGAATATACATTTTGAGAAACACATGGGACATTTATATATATATATATATATTTGTTTTGTTTTTGGCCACGAAGGAAATTCAGTAAATCACATAGTAGATGGTCTCTGAAAACAATACAACAAATGAATAACTAAGCCCTAACTAATTTGTAATAGGGGCTGGAGGCTAGCTCAGTAGTTATGTACACCCACTCCTGCTTCCCAGTACCCTCATGGAGGCTCACAACAGTCTTTAATTCCAGTTACAAGAGATATGACATCCTTTTCTATCTTCCTCAGGCACCAGGAGTGAGCTTTATGACATACATGCATACATACATACATACATACATACATACATACATACACACATACATTCAAAAAAATCATACACATAAAATTAAAATTTTTTTAAATCCTATTATTTTGCATGTATCAAATATATAACTAGTGTGCTTCTTTGTTTTTATGAAGTAAATCAATAAAAAATTTTTAAAAAGTAGTTGGAATTAAACAATAATAAAAACCATGCAAACCAAACATTGTAGGAGAAAAATTAGAAAAACAAAATAAAATGAAGGTGAACATTTAACTCAAAAAGTTTGACTATGTAGATAGCAGAACTAAAATGCAAACAGAAGAAAAATAGCAGATCTGTAAATATGTGAGATAAACAATAAAGCAACTGAAAACTCAGAACTTGGACAAACTAAATAAGACAAACATCTCTCTAGACAGATTAAGCAAAAAGAAGTGAAAATAAAAGAAATTCCAGTACCATTAAGGATCATAATATTGACATAAAAAGGACTTTTCAAATGACAAAAAAGAAGATGTTTTTAAAAGAAACCCATAGGCTAATAAGTTTGAAGACTTAGGAAAATGAACATGTATCTTTTGAAAGCATGACACAACAATAACTAGAATATATATGTGTAATAGAAATTCTATGATAATAATTACAGAAGAAGGGTGATGAATTTTAGGGCTGGTGGTGGGGAGACAAGACAGGAGTTAAATAGGGAGAGAGGGTCAAAGTGGGAGAAAAAGCGAAATAAATAGGATTAATCCTAAAACAAACAAATAAACAAAACCAAACCACAAAAACAGGACCCCAAAGAGAAAAATGAATCCAAACCAATAATCTCAAAATCCAGGTTCAAATGGATTATAGGTTAATTTAATAATCCTTTCAAGAAAGTGATGAAACATAATATCTATAAGGATTAAGAATACACTGCTATAGCACATGCTGTTATTAAACCAAAAAGAAAAGAAGTTCTGAGTGCCTCAACACATGCACAACAGGAGGAGAAATCCTAACTGCTGGCAGGTTAATTCCCCAGTGTGAAGGAGACCACATGCAGGGTGGATTGTGAGGGAGCTTTGTGCCTCTTCCAGTAACATTTGCCCCAGTCCCCTTTGTCCTCCTTTGCTTTTCCATGTAACCAAACCAAGCTGCTCAAATGGAGTACCTGAGCCTGTACACATGTGTACACTAAGTCACATATACATCGTGTGTGAATATCAATGTGTGAGACATTTGATACAGTTGTTCTCTGTCCCAATTAGCCCAAACTGATGTCTTGTATAAGCTTCTTATCAAACTACCTGTATGTCTTCACTCGCAATTCAAATTGTCATGTAAACTACCATAATCTGTTCTGTCCTTACTTAAAAAAAAAATAATTGACAAAATGGGCTCTGCTATCTCTTTTGAAGTTGTCTTTTTGTCAATAAAGTTTACACATTGAAATGGATGCTGCTCTGTATAATGTTCAGATTATATTGCACATTTACAGCCGGAACAGATACTAAAAACTGCCATAAAGAACACTCACTTTCTATGGGCAACAGCTGCTTCAAGAGCTGCCTAGCCCACAGGCTTCCATTCTTCTTGTTTAAATGCACATATTTTTCAAGAGTTTTGGGTTGAGGGGGTGGGGCAAAGGATCCTTTCTTCAAATTGGATTTGGATAGAAGTTTCAGGAACTGGAAAAACAAACATTAAAGTATGTTGCTGCTCAGGAGGTGGATCACCTTAAATGGCATCACTATTTAAGATGACTAAGTATCAGTCTTTCAAACGTTTGTTTTCTTGCTGTATTGCAGAGGACTTTATTTCCACCTCCCTATGAAGTGTGAGCACTGTGTTTCAGCGAGCTGCATTGAGTACTTTTGCTGAAAACTTCTCTGTAAACACAACTGCCTTGTTCAGTTTTGTTGTAAACTGACTCGCCATGTGATGCACTGTCGATAGCTTCCTGGTGTGTGGTGGATAAGAATGGTAAAATAAAGCTTACCAAGAAAAAAAAAAAAAAGATGGCTAGGGTGGCGATTTCATGTGAGAGGCAATACCAGATGATAAAACTAACTCCCAAAATGTCCCAGACGCTGTTCATAAGGATAGACCTACCTCCAAAATGTGATTTACCAATTGAGGAGCCTCAGAAGTCAGAGTTTACATTTTCTTCTGGTGGAGAGACACGTGAAAATCCAGTTCTGTTATTTTCTTTTAATGGAAACAAGAACGTCCATCCCAGTGAGTTGTTACACTAAGTAAAAGTGGTAACACATGAGAATGTGTTGTGTACAATGAAGTCAGATGGCAGATGGTATAAACTTAAATACCTATCCAAATTTTTCCTTACTTTTGTATATCTACCATCTCACCCAACAAGGGAGCAAAGCGTGCCTACTTTGAATGCAGTCGGTGAGCTCAAGCCTGAATTCTTGGGATGACTCCAGGAGTCTGACGACCACCACAAAACTTGCCCAGGGAACCATTCTGTCATCTGTGGCTTTGAGGCAATTTTTCATGGTTTGCTCTAATCATTGAGAAACTTGAAGAGAAAAGATTAGTTAGCTGATAATGATTATCACATTTTTATGGCTGCTGCAATCTGAGTTGCCCTGAGATTCCTGCTCTTCTGGGTTACCTTTTCCTGCAGTAACCAAAGAAATTAAGCCACGGCCACATCTGCAAAACAGTAAGAAACAGAGTCTCTTTACAAATATTTCTGAGTTTCCCTAAGGGAGAATTTTCATCTCATCTATAAAATGAAATTGGTGCATACTTCTTTCCTGGGAGCCTCTGCTTGGGATGACTGCTTCTCCATGCTGCCCTACCATCTAACCACAGACCAAGGATTTGGTTTTGGGTAAGATGAAAATAAAGATGGAATGTTCCTTCATCTGTAATCGATGCATTTGGAAATGTTGTGTAGGAGCACTGAGGCGACAAGAGCCATTGTGGCAAGTGAAACAAGCCGCCTCGAGGATCCTCTAGATTGTAGCTGACTGGGTGAGGTGGATCTTAAACAAAGAACTAAATGATCATTTTAAATAATTAATTACACTTGTGATACCTATTAAAGTATATACTGAGGGATGTTTCTGAGACAGCATCAACAGCAGCCTGTCAGTTTCGCTGGAAGCAGGTTTTCCAGGGAACAGAGGAGCATTTTAGCCGCAGGTAACTGCACAATGAAGGTCTTAGAGTGGCAAACCTGAGAAACTGGTGGAGGCCAATTGGTTGAAGTAACTGAATGAGAAGAGAGAAGCCAAAAGTGAGGCTGGAGAGAGAGCATGAGGTCACTTGCTCACTTAGCAAAGTATCTCCAGTGTATCCTAAGAAATGAGAAGCAATGTGTGAATGATTAGTTTAGAATGCAACATCGCCTAAAATATTCTCTGAGATGTCTTGGTATTAAGAGATACCCAATAGTAGATTCAGTGATATGTAAACTCCTTCAGGAAATAAATGTTCTTTAATTTTTGCCCTCAAACATTTAGTAGACAGTCTTCTATTTGGCTACAGAGGACTGAAGTATCTTCATTCTATCAAAAGCATGAGAAGTATGAGAAGCAGAGCCGGGGGCTCCCAAGAGAAACACTTAAAATGGGGAGGGCTAGGTTACAGTATGTAGAAATTATGTACAATTTTGTCTCAGTCTGGTCCTGACAATTGAGATAGTCTTATCCTACCTTTTATGATTAAATCAGAAACCTTTTTAATGTAATTTTTAATTTTTAATTTGTATGCTAAGAAAATACATTCCATAACATTATCTTCCTTCATATAATGAGCCCAGTAGGAGAATGAGTTAAAGACAAGATAAACAAAATACTATCAAGTTTAGGATCTATGCAATCCACATATGCATCTTTCAGTCTTTGTTCTATCAGAGTTAACTCTTTCCCTCTGCTTCTACTGTTAACCATCTTGGACTGTTTAAGTACAAATCTCTTTGTAATATCTGAAACAAATTACTTAACTTATAAATAGTTAATCAAATGGTAGGCCATAACTAATTAATATCTCCCATTAC
>OU015742.1:33185430-33218903 GCA_907169655.1 Acomys percivali | reverse complement strand
CCTGGAAATCTTGTCCTGAGATTGGTAGGAATAGGACTGCTCCCACACAGAACTGGGCCTGCATGTACTGACAAACATAGTCCTGTGCCCCAACGCTTGCCATCCTTGAGGAGGTCATGTAACCTAACAGTTAAGTTAAATTTCCTTTTCCCATAGGAGGTAATGTCCAGCAGCACCTGGAATTCCTTCTTTTGCAAATGAGGCAACCTCAGTACCCTCACTCACCTCCAATCAAGAAGTAGATTTTGTTTCCCCTCAATTAAATGACCTTTCTCACTGATGCTATCTCCTAAGAAGTCTGTTTCTCCCTGTGCTTACTGCTGGCTGAGCTCTCCATCCCCATGCCATTCCTTGCTGTTCTTCCCAGGAACCACCAGTCATGATTGTGGGTTGTTATTCTCCTCTCTCTCTCTCTCTCTCTCTCTCTCTCTCTCTCTCTCTCTCTCTCTCTCTCCCTCCCTCCCTCCCTCCCTCCCTCCCTCCCTCCCTCCCTCTCCATAGGCCATAGTTTTAATTTCTCTTTGAAATCCCCATCTATATATCCTGGATGCTAAATAAATCCTTCAGAAGTTAATCCAATCCTCCCCAAGATCATCCCTACTGTCTGTGAGGGCATAAGGCCATAAATAAATTCCAGTGGTTATTTTATCACACTGAATTTTAGGGGACAGGGTAAGAGGCTTATCTGTTGCCAAGTCTAGAGTAACATTGCCAAGAGTAGTGTGCATGAGATCGGCAATTCTTAGTTGTGGTTTTTCTGCCTGCTAACAGGCAGTTTTCCTAGCTAACAAGAGGAAAACTCCTTGATTATTTTTACTATGGGCCCCAAGCTACTAGACCCCCTCCCTATTTTGCTTCCCATTGGAAAACTTTGCCTTGAATATCCCTCATTGGTCCAATGGTATCCCTTGTCACAACATCTACAAAGCCTGGAAAGCCTAGGCATTCTTTTCAAAACCACATTGCACCTAGAAACTACTTGTTCATTTCTCTGGCAGAAAGTACTCTATTTCTCACAGTTAACACACTAGGTATTTTGAGATATGAGGCTTTTAGTGGCTTGGTCACCATTTCTTTGTAAATGATGGAATTTTTCACAATTGAAGAGTCAGGAAATTTGATATCACAAACCTTTAACAATAGCTTCTCCTATGATATTAGCATGATACTCATGAGACCCAGTATTGCTTTTGTCCTTTATCCACTCATTCATTGGCACTGCTCAAACCTTTAATAGTCTAATAACATTTTTACTTTCAGTATTTGCATTCTCAAAAGCAAGGGTCTCTATCTCTGTGTCAGAGTCAGGGTCTGATATGGCTTTGTTTACAGCTGGAACCAAACTTTTCAAGAAGTCTGTAAAGGCTTCTACAGAGCCTTGTACGATATTAGCAAATGAGGTAGACCTTTTCCTGGGCTCTTCAACTTTACTCCATGCTCTTAAAGCTGGTAATCAAGATTGTTCTATAATAGCATCATCAGATAGAATCTGTTCATGTAAATCAGAGTACTGCCTTTCACCAAGCAACTGACCTTTGACACAATTCATTCCCTTGCTCTATTTTACTGTCCAATATTTGCAGCTTCCCCCCTCTACCATGTTAACCATTGTAACTGCTGACAGGCCTCTAGCACAGGTTTTTCCAGACTCTTTTAGTCTTGGGGAATAATTCCATTTTGGGTAGCCCTTTGTCCTCCATTTTCCAGTGCTACTTGCTTCCCAAACACTTTCACCTCTACCCACAGTTTTTCAAACTGTTCAGCCATTTTCCCAACCTTTTTTAAGTGAAATATAGGAAAATGAAAATGTTTTCTTAAAAAAAGAAAGAAAGAAAGAAAGAAAGAAAGAAAGAAAGAAAGAAAGAAAGAAAAAAGAAAAGGAAGAAAATGCTCTCTGAGAGCAAAATGAGTGATAATCCAGCCAAAGCAACCACAATAAACTTTTTGCTGACATCTTGAAATAAAATATTCATCCCTTCATTTCCTGCTGTCTCTTCTACAACATTTGTAATCAGATTTCCCATTCTGCCTAGTTCCACACTGGGTGCCACCTGTAGACGTACTTTTGGCTACTTTATAAAGTGTTTCCTGCCTCCCTCCAACACCCTTATACCCTGCAGCCTCCCAATACTGCATAACAGAGAAGATTAGAAGGGAAAGGGGGCATCAATATCATTAGACTATTTCCTGCTGGTTAGGGGCAACCATTTCATTGGGGGTGAGTTTCATCTTCACCATCAAGATATCTCCAACCACCAATGAGAAATCCACAAACTAGCAATAGCAAACAGCAACCGGAGAATCAGGAGCAGCAGGAGGTGAAACAGCAACCTCCACAAAGCTCTCGGGGCTCTAGCAATTTTTAAACTTTCTCAAGAGTGCCCAGAATTTTAAAAATAAACTATCTGCAGCTAGAAAAATCATACCCTTGCTAAAGTATAAGGCAAATCATAGTTAGCTACTGTAGACAATCTGAAGCAACCACATAACCCACACCTGGAGTTAAAATTAAAAAAAAATATATATATTCATGTAATATTTCTCTTTTTTAAAAAAAGAGAATGGAATGGAATGGAGTGGAATGTTTCACTGGGGATGAGGGGTACTGAATGATGAGAAGGTAGGGGGAAGGGTTAACCAAAACACAAGATGTAGAAGAAAGTCCTACAGAAACCTATTGTGTAATATATTTGAATAGATAATTTTTAAATGAAGTATGGCTCTCCCTGTATTGGTGTATAATGATCCTCCCAAAAGCCATATGTTATTTGAACATCCCAGAAGTAGGTGTGGTTTAACTTCCTATGGTCATTGAACCCTTAGATCCCCCCAAAACATTATAAGCTATTGTCAAAGTACTTGGTTGCCCACAAAACTAGATCAATCATAAAACCCTATTGATGAAGACAAGACATGTTTAGGTTGTAGGACACTGAGAAATTAAACAGATATAGGTGAAAAGTTTTCTCAGTGTTGGCCAGCATTCTTACTGCTGCAAGGTACTATGCAATCGTGGGAGAGAAAAGTCAACAATAGACTTACCCAGGTGCACTTTACAAGTTAAAATAATGGCCTATGTGGGACTGTATGTAATAGAGTAACAGTGGCATGACTATTTTGAGGCTAAGATCAGATTTAGGTCAGCTCCATAAGAAGAAACTCATGTCTGGCATTGCAAACTTGGTCAATGGCTGGTGGAAATAAAAGTCACAGCTCTTGAGGAGGGCCTACTCCTGCCATTTTGCTGAATGGCCATGATCTCAAACTGCCTTCGAAATACTTAAACTTATACCCATAGACTAGTGCTGCTCTCAACCATGTTCATAAAAGGTTTTTTTTTAATGGGTGGCTGTTACATCAGACTCACAACTGGTCAAAGGGTAGGGAATGAGAGATTTTGGAGTGTTCTTTCCTAAAGGGGACAATAATACCATCCCCTAAGAGGCTCAGGGAACGCTGTAGAAAGGGGAACAAGCTAATTGTAAGAGCAAGAGGTTAGAAAGGAATGCCAAGAAAGAGCATTCTCTTGATATGACCTGGCCATTGCACTCATAAACTTGCTCATTATAGATACCAATGAAAGACCTCCACAATATTGATCTTAAGAGAAACACCATGGAATACAAAGGGTCAACTTAAGAGTAACATCTGATGAAGGGCAATAAACTCAAATAATTTCGAAGTTCATAGGCAGTTAAGAATCCTGGCTCCTTCTTTTAAATTTTTATTTTATTTTATTACTTTATTCAGATTACAATTCAATTGTTATCCCATCACTTGGATCCTCCCTTTCCTTCCTCCCTCCCACTTTGACTCTATTCCCCTCCTCTAGGCCTACGACCTACGGGGACCCAAAAAAAAAAAAAAAAGAATCCTGGCTTCTCTGGCAGAGGTATGGGTTCAATTCCCAGCACCCACATGACAGCTAACAACTATCTGTAACTCCAGTACCAGAAGAGCTGTACACTGGTACTGCACACACGTGCACAGATACACATTTAGATAAGACACCCTTGATACATAAAATAAAAATAAATCTTTAAAAGAAACAAAATGAATGAATAAATCTTTAAAAGAATTCCCAGTACATAAAATTTACATGTTCAATGAACAGCAGAATATTTACTAAACAATTATACAGCTATTGTTATGATACCTTCAAGGTAAAGTAAAATAAAATTCCTCACTTAGTATAATTATAGGTAAGTTGTAAAATGCAACAGAGGACTGCAGAACAAAATGATGTGTTGCCGAGTTGCCGTTGGTTGCTTTTTAGAAGGTATGCAAATATGTGCTTCCATTATTGGTTGGTTTTTATAAGCCTTTGTATTTATGGGCATCTTTTGTAATCAGTTATAGTATCTGACCATCCATGGAAATGTAGCAAAGTTGAAGTTTTACTGACTGCGAAGTTCATAATAACTAATCAACCACTCAGATCCTTCTCTTCCATAAAGAGTTAGATAAGTGCACAATGACCTCAGGGTAGAATGACACTACCTACTTTGGGCCAACAAACAAGAAGGAAAGTAGTAACAGACGGAACATGATAGCTCTGGTTTTGCATACCTGTGTAAGAGCACAAACTCAATTCCTAGCAAGAGTGAGGGTGGAGGGTAAAAAGAGAGAGGGACAATGCAAGGAGACCGAGAACCAGATGTCAGTGAAGTGTCCATCCATCCTATAATGACCTTAGATTCAATAACAATTAACAAATAGAGACTCCTTTTTGACCAGAATCAAGAACATATCAAGTTACGACAAGGCTGGTTAATATACATGGGAGACCTCCTCTTTACTGAAGAGAAAGGGTAGAGAGGCGGACGGAGAAGGGAGGTGAGGTGAGAGGGAGGAACTGGGAAAGTGGAGGGAAAGGAAACTCCAATCGGAATGTAAAGTAAATAACTTAATCAATGAAAAAGTGAATAAAAGTACATATCAATTGTATTATATGATGTCAAGGATATTAGACTTAGGAGAAGAGCTATGGTCCCTACTCTTCATGTTTTATTTTATTTTCACACTTCAAGGGGCAAGAATATTAATTAGGCTACAACAAACACTGAGAAACAATGTGTAGCATTGAGCATCAGTCCTCAGAAAACAATCTCTGATCCTGGAGAAGGTTGATGTGGAAGTGTTGGTCATAAAAGCTTGGATGGTGTTCGCCACCTCCGTCTTCTCCACTCTTAAAATCACCCACAAGGGTTTACGGAAGGTAAAGACATAAATGGGAAACTTGCTCTCGGAGGTCTGGTGGGTTTGTCATGAAGCCTTTCTGTATAAATAAAAGAGACACCGCAAATGGAAATTGCATTACTTTTAGTGCTGTGTTAAAAGAGAAAGGTCAAGTTAACCCCTTAAGAATTCAACGAGCAACATGATGTACTATGTGTCCGGCAGAGCAATCCCCGAATGGCCCTTATGGACATCTGGTGTGAATCATCCATCTTTTTTGCCCCATTAAAATCAGTGGCACCTCATTAGAAGAGTTCAGCAGCTGAGTGCACACATGACGCGGCCTTCAAGGGGTTAACGGAAATAGCTGGAGGGATCAAGAAAGTTTCTGCCTTCTAGTGCTCATCCACACTGAGACAAAGAAGGCAGTCGAAGCATTTCCAGACAATCTAGTTCCCCCATCAAGGTGAGAAAGGTATGGCCACATTTCTGAAATCAGAAATTTAAAAAGAAAATCACTCCAGCCTCTCTAAGTGTTAGTGACCATGTCTCTTGGGATCTGGTGATTGTTTGGTTAGTAACACGGATGCGGCGGGTGCCTTAGCCTTGACCTGAGAGAAGCACTTAGTTGGTAAGAAGGTGTTTCAGATAGTCCTAGTGAGTGCTTTGAAGTGTCACACCACAGTCATAGTGACCCCATTACTCAGCTTCCAGACAGGTAGGCTTGGTGTCGAGAAAACCAAGACCTCACACACTTTCTCTGACCAAACAGAGGGACATCAGGGTCCAGCTGGATCAGATATTCCAGCGATGCTTTGATTCTACACTTCCTTATATTCTCTGTCTTCCTCCCTGCTTCTTTACCCTCTCCCTGATAATCTAGTCAGCCCTAGAAAGAAAAGTGTTTCTGGTAGCTAGATCAGGTTTTTGAAAATAATTGTTAACAGTATCTTTACTTAATTATAACAACAGTACAAAAATAGCTCCAGCAGAAACACAGTGTCACCTGCTACAGAGATCCTCCCACCCACTAAGGTTTCAGTACACCTTACATTTTAGCAAGGTAAACTGGCAGGTTAGTAGCTGTTTGTGTTGGCTTCTGCCAGACTTCTTTATGAATTCAAAAACCATCATATAGGTAAACAATAAATCAATCAGCAAAATATAAAAAGCTGTTCAACTAAAAAATATGGTCACTTTGGTTAATCTTGTTTCTCCAATGCAGTTTAAGAAAAAAAAAAACCAAGCAAACAGTTACTTACTAATTACAAAACTCTACCCTGTGTGTCCACATCTGCTCATTGCTGATATACCTGACTGTAAGCATTTTATATCAATCACATGAGTAAAAGCTGTTATACATAATGAAGTCTTGGAGTATATGAATTCATAGCCACTATTAGAAATAAGATTTTGTATCTACTTGAATGAAGAAATGAAGTTACACACATATATGTACTTTAAAACATATGGTTTATTGATCTGCTTTTCAGAAATTTTCATTCAAAAATACTTAAGATTGGGGCTAGACATCTGGCTCAGTGGTTAAGAACACTTGTTGGTCTTCCAGAAAACCCAGATTTCATTCCTATCACCTAAGTGGTGGCTCAAACCATCTGTAACTCCAGTTTCAGGGGTTCTGACCTTCATGGACACCAGACATACACTTGATATAATACATATGTACCTACGTACATACATACATACATACATACATACATATTATAAATATCTAACAATTATGTACCAACTCTTTACTATGAGTGTATTTACATCATGTATAACAGCTAAATCCAGAAAGAGGAAGAAATCCAACTAAAATGTAGGTATCTAAATTACTTAAATAAGTTATACCAAACCTATGTATTCTATTACTATGAAGCCTTAAACATAAAGATAAAATATAAAACTTTATGCTATGTAAAAATATGCCTGTGATTTTAGCAAGAAGGAAGATTTCAAACAATGTAATGAGTCTTTTCTTTTTATAAATATTTCAGTGTACTCATTATAATACACACACACACACACACACACACACATACACGCATACACACATATATATTTAAACACGTCATGGTTATAGATATAAGGATAATTGATGTATCTTATTCTCTTGACTTCTTTCTTAATTTTCTATTTTTAACAAATATACCACCAGTATCTTCAAAGTTTCATAAAATATAACCAAAGCTAACTTGTAGAAAGAAAATATAGGGGAGGTTGAGGTGACTGACATTCCACATAAGGCTCTGTACTGGTGATTTTCCATTACGTCTCATACACAGAGAAGTGGTGTGCCTAAGGAGAAAGGCAATGCTGTGGACCAGAGTGTAGCTTTGTATGGGCTTGGTAAGTCAGCTAAGGCACATTTGTCTCACCGCTCCTTCCTTCTCTGTTCTGCTGTTGCACTACTGACCAGTCCATTCAGATGATTTCTATCCTGACCAACACAAGATGGTACCAGCCATTCCATAAGGCTCCACATTCTTTCTTCAAGTACAGAGGTGAAAAGGAAATCCATGCCCAGCATTCTAAGCAACAGTCTTGAGACTATAACAAGACTCACATTTTTTTTTCAACTGCTCATTCCAAAAACCATTCTAAGAGAATGTGTAATTAATTTAACGTGTTGATTGGTAAAAAACCTTCAGTGAATTCCTAAGAGCTGAGTGTAGCATCGACCTCATAAAAATCACTTGTCTGGTACTGGAAAAGGGCACTCCATCTTCTTGTTTGTTTGCTTGTTTTTAAAGATTTATTTATTTTTATTTATGTGTGTTTTGTTTGCATGTATGTCTGTTCATGGTGCTCATCAAGACCAGATGAGAATATAGAATCCTCTGGAACTGGAGTTATAGACTGTTGTGAGATGTCATGTGCGTGCTAGGAATAGAGCTTGGGTCTTCTGGAAAAGTGCTCTTAACTTATAAGCCATCTCTTTAGCCCCTGGCTTGTTTTTTTAAGAAGTGCCTTATATTCAGCTACCAGAAGAATCAGGAAAAAAATTATTCCTCAAATAAACAAAAACCTGTCAACAAATACAAATCAGAAAAATAACCAAGTTACTACACTAAATTTTTGAATCATAATAATACCTGCACTTGAAAGATCTAGAAAAACTCCCCAAACTAGTCAAGACAGGAAGTCTACTGGGGACCACTTTCCATTAAAAGCAGAGTCATTACAATTAATTACCTAATTGCACTTAAAGCACATCTCTTCACCTATCACCATATAAGCTTGCTGCTGTAGATCACTGCGGTGCCTACAGGTCATGTCTCATGCTCCCATCCTCCCTGTGCTGATGGCCTCTTCAGCCAACTCCAAAGATTGTCACTTTCCCTATCAAAGGGCACATGGAGTCAATGAGTCCATCTAGTTTCATCTCATATCTCACACTTGTGTTACTTGGAGATTGCGTACCATTCTAACAACAACAACACCTGATTGTATTCTTGTCTCAGTTCCAAATGAGGAAAACCAACTCCTTTAGTTTGAACATGTGTGGTTAAGTTTTTAATCAAGTGGCTTAGCCAATCTTCTATCCTAAATCACATAAAATCAGAGTATACCATCGCCCTGCTAATGGGTCATGCTGCTAGGCACAAAGCAATCCCTGTACACTGTCCAGAGGTCCCTCATCAGAGCCGATGTCCTAGCTAGGGTGAAGTTTATGAAATTTTGTCTTCATTTGTTTTACCATTCTGTCAGCTTTTTAAAAGCCA
Source organism: Acomys percivali (assembly GCA_907169655.1). Lineage (NCBI taxonomy): Eukaryota > Metazoa > Chordata > Mammalia > Rodentia > Muridae > Acomys > Acomys percivali. The sequence goes on along the minus strand of OU015742.1, from coordinate 33,209,997 downwards.
AGAATTCAGGTCCCTTCTGAGGAGACCTTTTCCATTAGAATCCCTTTAATTTCTGCCTTTTTTTTTTTTTTTTTTTTGACTCTGTTCAGAGATGGGACTTCAGCTTTAGCTGCCTCTAGAATTTGTTTCCAGCTCAAAGTTATTGCTGAAACAAACCATGTCTGGTTTCTGGGAGTTCAGTGTTTTTAAAGAGAATTTCTCTCTTTAGTGAGTGAGGTGGTGGTAGGATAAATTGTTCTTGGTGTCAGAGTAGAGTATCTGTGTGAAGTACTAGAAAGTTCTTGGCTCACACTGCCACATTTGTTGCATCTCCTAATTTCCACATTAAGTACAGTGCTGGGCCAATCAAAGATGTCATTGACTATTTGAGTGTTCTTTTCAAAAAACGACTAAAACTTTACTTTGCTTATTCATAATCAAAAAGCAAAAACTGAACAAAGGTGCATGATGATGGATGCATATATAAGAGAAGCAACAATAGAAACATAACTTTGGAGCTTTCTTTTCCTAGATAAAAAACCATAAATAGATAGACGATAGATACATAGATTGATAGATGATATATACATACGTGCATGTAAACAATGATATTTGTTGTGCATTTCAGTTGAAAGACACATGGCGTGGACCTGGTGTTAACTCCACAGGGTCAGCACAGCCAGTGTAAGCCTTAAGTAATTCATGTCCAGGGTTGTATGAGACTACTGCTGGACTAGGGCAGACACATGCAGAAAATCTGCAGTCTCTTGTTGGAGGGCTTTGATGTAGATTTTTTTTTCTTTTTTTTTTTTTTCCTTTACATAAAATGTGACTTGAAAGACAAGAATAGCCCTACCTCTGAAAAATGATCCTTTTCCGTTAAGAAGCAGACAAGGCAATAAGTTTAAAACGAAATTTAGGTGGGATGGGGAAAAACAGCTGTAGAAGTTAACCTAAAAGTTCAGCAAACCCTGCCAAGACATATGACAGCGCTTAACTTGCTCAGAGTGGGGACTCTCCTTAGAGACCTCTCCCAGCATTATCAAAAGCATTCTCTTTGAAAGAGGCCAACTCCTGATAATAATACCAGGGAATCAGACTCAGGCATCTCTCTGTAATGGGATTCAGATTCTTCGAAAACTTGGGAGTGTTGAAGGTTTAATTACCCAGTAAAACAAGAAAAATGCATTATACAGTAGAGATAAATGAATGGGAACACCGGGGAAACATGCTTGTCCATAAGTCATTTGGTCACATGATCTCTTCTCCATTTCCTCTTGCTATTTTATTACACTGTCCCCAAAGACAGGGGGCAAAAAGCCACATGCTCATAGTTTCCTCAAAGCCCCTCCCAGACTGAATGTTGTGGAGTAAAAGTTCCCCCAAATGCCTTGCAGCTTTATGAAGACGGGTGTGTGTGTGTGTGTGTGTGTATCATGAATATAGGCAAATGCTAGTGCGTGTCAAGATAACATAAAACCAAGTATACATCAAAAAAAAGGCAAGAGAAAGATAAATGGAGGATTAAAGCTGCCTATCCTCCTCTCTCTCTGCCCATCAATCTAATCAATCCATCTTCAGTGTTTTAATCATTTATTATAGTCACCAATTTTCTGAGTTTGTTGATACATTTTTAAGGTGTATATTCAGCACCAAAAAATGTCTATATTACTCAAATGACAAGGCTCAATATTAGAGGGTAGGAACTAAATGGGCCCTTTTCCATGCTTCATGCAGGAATTGAAAGATAATTTTGAATTTAAAGTTTTTTTAATACTTTTAATATATTCTTTGAAAATGTCATGTGTGTATACAATTTATCTTGATCACATCATCTCCCCACAATGCCTTCCTCCAACTGCTCTAGGACTCCCACACATATCTCCATTTCTATTTCATGCCCTCTATCTGGAACTTTTAAGTAATATTGTTAGGCCACTAAGACCAATTAATATTACCCGTATGTATGTGGGTGTGGGTGTGTGTTCATCCACTGGGGCATGGACAATTTCCCAGTAATCACAATCTAAACTAAATGCAAGTCTCCCACCCCCAGCAGCCACTAACAGCTTATAAAATTTTTATTTGCTTTTATATTGATTTGTTTTATTTATATGGATGTTTTGCCTGTAGGTATGTCTGTGTACGGTGTGCATGCCTAACACCTGTAAAGGCCGGAAGAGGGCTTTTGATCCACTAGAACTAGAGTTAGATTACTCCATGTAGATGCTGTGGAAAAACCTGAGTCTTCTGGAATGGCAACAGATGCTCTTAACCTCTCAACCATCTCTCCTGGCCATGCCAAAAGGATTTTAAACATATATCCACTCATCGTCGGTTACCACACAATTGGTCCTCTATATTTCTCTACATAGTCTGCCTTTGTCACACACTACTTTCTCTAGAAATGCTGAGGCTATTCTACATGTGAATGTTAAATGGCATTCCAAAACAAAAACTCAATACTGTAGGATCTACTTGTGACAATACTAGAGAAGTCACATTCCACCCCCACACAGAGAGGAAGTGTTGGAGTCTGTAACCTGGGAGAGTTCTGGTAACATAACGTCCACGGGTACACTAATAATGTTTCAGCCTCAGACACTAAAGCAAAGCAGATCAAAAATAAAAATCATTCTGCATTACTGTGTTAATAGATTTTAACCAAATTAGTGAGAAATATGAAGAACATCAAGTATCACAAAGAATAAAACATCATGGATAACAAATTAATTGATAGACATATGGAAATATACTACTCTCCAAAACTATTATTTTGGTTTTTTAAAATTGTTTTTATGTGTATAGATGTTTGCCTACATGTATGTATGTTTACCACATGTGCATCTGGCTAGAAAGGGGATTCAGATCTCCTTGAACTGGGGTTACAGGTGGTTTTGAGCGATCATATGGGTACTGGGAACCCAATCTGGATCCTCTACAAGAACTGAAAATGCTATTAATCACTAAACCACTCTCTAGCTACTTATTAGTTCTTCTTTCTTTCTTGTTCCCAAGACAGGGTTTCTCTGAGTAACAGCCATGGCTATCCTGGACTCGCTTTGTAGACCAGGTTGCCCTCGAACTCCCAGAGACCCATTTGTATCTGCTTCTCAAGTGGGATTAAAGAGGTGCAACACCACTCTTGGCCTTCTTTATTGTTTCTTTTTAAGAAAAAGACTTGCTTGTGTGTAATAAAAACTCAAGACCAAACAAACTGTAAGGAAGGGAAAATGCTGGCTGATTGAATACAAAAAAAAGAGAAAGATTTTAAAAAACATGCAAATCCCAATAATTATTTCTATCTAATTTAATATGGGTTCCACTTACAGTTCAAAATACTTGAGAAAGCATTTTTAATAGATGCTGTTGTTCATGTGTCTAAAGCAGTGGTCCAAGCTCGATAACATAACCATTGCAGGCACCCGAGACTTTCTGTGTTGTATGCCCAGTTTTCATACATACCTATAAATCAAAGAAAAAGAATCAAACTCAAAAAGAAATAACATAAGATATGCTTATAATTATTCTTACTTTAATAAATCTGTCTTTATAAATCATCATATAAAATCTCTGAAGATGTTTCCATCTTCCATCAGATTTGTTTTCTCTCACCTTGTTTCTGTCTAAAAAAGGGACCTGCATCAACAACCCAATGGTGCGGAATGACCTAGCCAAAAATGCCCAAACAAAGAGTCTTTTTCCTCCAGTGGGCCAAATCACAACCATTTGACTCTAATTTCAGAAGCAATGACAGTTCTCAGAACTATCATTACTGTAGTTTAGGCAAGAAAGTCTAAACTGGGCTTTTCAGTTGTGCTGTGTGTAGGATGGAGCTGCTTTTCAGTGAGTCAGTCGGGATCACAGAACAAGCTGTCTAATGTGCCCACTCCATTTCTGTTTGACTATAAAGTGCGTGGATTAGTACTTGTGCCATGTCAGCAAGAGCGACAGGAGTTTGACCTTTTTCCATAACAGGAGAGAGACTGGGCTTCCATTGGCTTTTCCTGCAGGAGTTCCTTGCAGGGCACTGTAACATATCATTACTATGACATCACTGCCAGTGGTTGCCACTTCAGAGAAAACATACAAATGGCCCAATAATGGGTTTCTTCATGCGTCAGTGGAAGTCTGTAAAAGGAGCTTTGTTTGTGTCCTCATTGTCTGATGTACTGGAACTGGAGTGCCTTTTTGACCTTGGCATTGTCATTCATATCTCTCCAACACAATACAGCCGGGCTAGGAGCTGAAGGAAGAAAAGAATAAATCAGAAGGAACTATGTTGTCTCATTTGGACAGTGTGAGACCAAATGTGGAGTTTCCTGTCCGTTTGTGTTAACCTCTGTAGAGATAAGGACTCAGGGTTACTCTACTTCTGCGTTTGCGGATGGCCTAGCTGGCTCCGCATCAGGAGCTGCGCTCTCAGAGCAGTTATTGATGTCTTGGATGTCACTTTGACAAAGCATCCCAGCTTGGGCTTCAGCACCAGTGGTATCAATGCTGGCACCTCAGCCTCAGAGCTGTTTAGACAAAGAGCTGGTAGACAAGAGGCGGTGCTGTTAGGTCCATGAACATGCTTACATGCACATCGTTTGAAAGCCTGGTGTTCCAGCTTACAGAAGTCTGCCCTTGGTCACTTTAACAGACGCATGTCAAATGGGAAAAAAGGACTGACACACGGATATGTGATGAGCACATATTTTTCCCTTGGTTCTCAGGCATTCATTGCCTCTTTTTTTTTTTCTAGCAGTAAACTAGTTAAGTGTTGTGTTCCCTGTTCTTCCATGTGTAGTCCAGGGCAGAGATGGGAAACTACTACTGTCACAACAGTGGAATTTGTGCCAAAGACATCAGCTATTCTGCGTGGCATTTTCCATAGCAGAGACAAGTAAGAATAAACAAGAGTGCATTTGCTCAAACAAACATGTACAGAACTAGAGTTTAATTCCAGTCCATTCACTTAGGTACACCAAGTGTTATGCAACTCTTATCAGAAAGAAGAGGCAGGAAAGATCATTTGAAATATAAATATATATCTGCTACAACTAATAGTTGGATCTGAGGAAACATCTCAGGCACATGCTTGAAAGAACAAGGACAGAAAAGAGCAGCAATCTACACCAAGCAATCTTTATACACTCCAGTGTCTAAATAATAACCTCATCCAAAATACCCACTAGTATTCCGAAGACTGTCAAGTGGCGCTCCCATGAGATGCGCTAGAATAAAAAACAGAAAAGTCATAGTCTCACTGGTAGTTTACTTATGCTTCTCAGCAACCCTTTTCTGCCTTCCCATCATAGGCATGCTGTGTTTGCAACTGGGCTCGTGGCATCTCAGATGCTAAGGAGTCATGGAAAACAACACCTAAAGTCAAGAGAACTTGGAAGAATACTGGTTTAGGTTTTAATATTTCAAAGGTCATGCCATTTCAATGAATTTTCTGAAATTTGCCTTTGTTCTCATTTTGAATATTTTGCTATAATAAAAGAGATGAACAAAACACCAATACATAGTTTACTCATTTCTCATAAACCAAACAGCTGTGTGCTGCACTAAGAACTAGTACAGTGTCTTTGCCCTCCCATTTCCTTTCCCAAAGGTTGTCCGTTTCCCCTTCCCCTATGACATTCATTGTCCTGGACTTTATGATAATTGCTTTTCCTGTATTTTTATACCTAAGCATATGTTCCTTAGCCACAAGAGGTTATTTTTGTGTGTTTTCTATTTTTGCTTCATATTAATGACATTATATAGGATATCTTCATGTGCCTGGTTATTTTTCTCTTAACATTATGCCTACGTCATTCATCAAATTATGGTACACAGCTTTAGCTGCATATTTTTGACACATACACACACACATATTGTTTGTTTTGGTGTGTGTGTGTGTGTGTGTATGTGTGTCTGTGTGTGTTCTGCTGATTAAATTGCTATGAGTGTTTTCTGAAACGCACAGAAATCCGATCCTGTTGGACAGATACTAAGGATGTGATTGGGACTTTAGTAGATAAAGTTTCAAAGTGAAATCTGTAATCCATGCCTTTAATACAGAAAACCATCTCCAGTGTCTACCGCATTAAGACAACAGAGGTAAAATATGTAGCATTTTGGTGCCTTGTGCTTTTTATTTGACGTGCCAAGACACCACATTTTAAATACTAAATAATGATAAATAACATCAATAGCTTTTTTGAATATCATTGAGTACAAAATATCCAAACACTGAACAAAAGGAGGGTGGAGATTTAAGAAGGACTTGGTGGCAATCAAGCTAGAGAAGTTGCTGAGGTTGGTTTTTGTTTGTTTTGTTATCTCTCTTATTCTTAAGACAAGTGAATGCAGCAAGCTGCTGCATGGCCAGCGTCTTATATTTAAGAGTCTTCCCGTTCTGTTTGCAGAATTTCCTTGGTCTCAAGATTCGACTTTCACTGAATAAAAGCACCAAAAAGTGCATTATGGTTTCTAGCCATAAAGTAAGAAGTTGTGCTTGGCTAAGGCGATGACCACTCAATAGAGACCACAATCACACCAGACCTGCCTCATCGCCTCGGATGCCATCTGCTGGTTTTGCAACCCCGCCAGCTTGACTTTGGGTGTCTTCCACTCTTTTAGCAGAATCCACACACTTGTGTCATTAAATACGGTGGTTATCTCAGCCTTGTAAGGCACTTATGCCTAAGGGCAAGAAGAAAAACCAGAAGGCTGCTCACAAATTGCAGAAGAAGAACGAGCAAGTACGTGGTGTGAATTGAAACTCTTTTCACTGGCAGTTCTGGCAGCCCCACCCAAGCTTGAATTTTTGCCATGGTGTTTCACTTTCACGCTGTGCTCTGTCCGTTTCACTATGGAAAACAGGAAATGTGACTTAAGAAGTTATAATCTCTTACTACTTTTGAGTTAATGAAAAATAATAAAGCAAGTCACGAATATTATCTTCTCTAGCAATATTGGTATTCTAGTATTGCTGTCTAAATAATCTTTTAAAATGATACGTGAAGTTTTGCTACTGCAATCCAGTTGTTAGGCAGAGGCTTCAGTTTCTTTAAAATACAGATAAATTAGGAACTGGTAGGAGAGTTCGTCAGTTAGGAGAATATACTTTTTCTGTTATGGACGTGGATGTGGTTCCAAGCCACTATCTCAGACCAGTTACAATCCCATATACCTCCAGTTCCAGGGATCCCGTGCTCTGTCCTGTCTCCTGTGGGAACTGAATGCACATGGTACCCATAAAAGCAATGATGCACCAGTACACATAATTTTTAAGACATGAACTTTATTTCTGGAAGGTGCTATGAAGGCTGCTGGGAGAGAAAAGCCATCAGTCTTACCCAGCTGTGAGCTTTAATGAACTACAAAACCAACTTGCCAGGCAAGATGTGCCCTCTAGTGCAATAGAAACATTACTGTTATGAGGGTAACAAGCTCCTCCCTGTTTGGATTTGAGGCTCACTCCACCGAAACTCATACCTGGCCCTGAAAATCTAGTCAAAGACCATAGCTGGAAACGCCATAGGCAAAGCAAGAAAAAATAATAATGATACTCCTCTCTCCTGTCTCTGGATTAAATAGGAAAAGCAAGCTCTCTGCAAGAATATCACGCATTCCTAAAGACTTATCTTCATGACTCCCTCTTTCAAGACTGGGAATTAAAAAAAAAAACAAAAAAAAAAACCGACTGGGAATTTATCTCTATATTAATGAATAGGATTACTGTACCACTGAGTCCCTAAAATAATAAGTTGGCCTTTCAACATTCACTAAGAAGCTATGCACAGAACTTTAATAAGTAAACTTAATACATGAATTCTGGTAAAAGTGATGAAGTCAGTTGTATTTTAGTTTTGTTTAAATAAAGATATGGCTGTACCATTGCTCTGCATTTATTAGCCTTTCAAATGGCTCAGGACTGTTATCATCTGCTGTGGTTTAAATATGAAATGCTCTCCACTGGCTCATGTGTTGCCCACTTGGTCCCCAGCTGGTGGGGCTATATTGGGGAGTTTCACTCTTGTTGAAGAAAGGAAGTTATGGGGGAAGAGGGCAGTGCCTTTTAAGGCTATCCCTGATCCTCACTTCTTCCTTAAACACCTAATCCTAATCTGCTATAAAAATGAACAGCCTTGCCACATACTGTCACTACCAAAGCCTGACCACAGGCCCAGAGCACAGACCTGAATGACCATGATTGGAGCTCTCAGAAGCTGTGAACCAACACAATTATTCCTCACTTAGCTTGTTCTGTCAGGTATTGGTTAATAGCACAAGAATGTCAAATAACACAAAGTGATACCCAGCTAAAAGTGAACCTGTGTTTCTTCCTCCCTAACACCTGTGAATCAGCTATTCCCGCATCCCCCAGGCATGGGTACAAATGAACAGCCACTTTCTAAGCACTGTGGGAAATCATCTTTTACTGAAAGCACAAATTAAAGTCAATTTCAAAGACAATTTCATTGTAAAATAAATTTCAATTCTGTCAAGCTAACATCCTCATCCGTCGTTGCACGGAATGGATAGATGTGTATTCTGGCCCGCTAATGTTAGAAGACCAGCTGACTCTAACCTATGGAAAACAGGAAGGAAGTCGATAGTGAAAAGCACACTTGCTATGATATCAACGTCCCACTTTGAGAAATTCATTCTCTGGAAATAACCGTAAGTAGATATTGGTTTGGTCCATGGGTGCTCTTCACAACATTGTGTATAAGAAATCCGCAAATTAAATTTAAACCACAGGGGCACCTACGTAAATAATTTTCATCCATAAAGTGAAAGATTATGAAGTTACTAAATGTTTATTAAGCACTTATTAATGATATAGGAGCAGATTTTACTAATTGCTAAGTAGGCATAAAAAAAAGTTTCAAAGCATTCAAATGATGTAATATAAGGCCAATATTTTACAATCTCATCTAAAACACTTATAAAAACATATATTGAATTAAAATTTTACCACTGATGATGAAATAAATTATAACTTACCCTTTAGTGTTTTCCAGTGTGGTGTAACATTTCTATGATGTGTATAGTTTTCTTTTAAAGAAATGTTCAGGCAGAGCATTCAATTCTTAAGTATATTTCCACTCTGTATTTATCTTTAACTAGTAACTCTACTTCCCACAAAATGGCTATTTTTAGTAACTAAAATGTTTATTGAATGCCAAAAACTAATCTTATCATTTTTAGAACCAATACTTTAATTTGTATGACAATTATTATTGCTGAAGATGGAGTGTCAGACCCATCAACAAAGTACTTGTGTAGGCAAAGTCTTTAGTGTGAAAGTGGCCCAAAATGCACATTCATTTCCTAATAATAAGAGTTTATGTAAGAATCATTTACTTACATCTATCCACAACTTTACTTGTTCAACAAAATGTATTGAACACCGGCTATGCATCAAGCAAAAATCTAAAAACCCAAAAAGATCACACTCTTTTATATCATTTTGTTATAGTGAGAGGTAACAGACACTACAGGAAAAAATGATACATATTTGTCAGGAAACTGCAGTGCACGGAAAGAAAACAATCAACAGGCAGGAGGCACGCAGCATAAACATTTCCTGCTGTGCTTTATGAGGTGATCAGGGAAGGCCTTGTTCATTGGAGTCTAGTGGAGCTGAGACCTCAGTCCAGACACCACCCAGGACAGAGAACATAGCAGGTGCAAACACAGGAGCATGCCGCACATTCAAGGAACATCTCAGCTGAGACCAAATAGGAACAGAGAAGGGAGTAGATGCACTTTTACCAGTTTTCAGAGCCTCAAAGTATCGTTAAAGGCCACTTCATCTTTTTCCTTTCAGTACTTCATGAAGTATAGCATTAGAATGGAAAAAAAGTGATTCTTTCTCTTAAATGTCTCAGAAATTTCCTGCGAAGAATTTCTAGCAATATTTTGTGTACGTAAAGTTGTAGAAGTCCAGAGGAGGAATTTCTAGACTTCAGTGCCATGTGGAGTGCATACTCTGTTTCACACATGACATTTTTCTGAAATTCTTTTCTTTCTCTTTCAATTATTTTTATTGTTTGGTCATATTGAAACTTTTATTGACTTTTCAATTAGCCATTTCTTTTCTACTTGGTGAGAGCTACAAAGACATGAGTGAAACGTGTAGTAATTCATCTATGTATGAAAAAATTAACTAAGCGCAGATTTGGAAAAGGTGTCGGCTTGAACTTGGTGCAGTGGTGTCCCATGGCCCATTTAGAATGAGATAGACTGTTCCAGTAATTGAAAATCAAGCCCAACTGTACATGTAGCCTTCGTGGCCCATCACAGATTTAACTAGAGCAGAGTACATGCTTTATCGTGTATCTTGGAGAAGCTAAATATAATTTCTTGTTCAAATGGTTTACAATCTTCCCTGTATACTCACATTTTCTTCCAATGCTCTAAACAAAAAAAGTAAACAAACAAAAAATCAGAACTTCAAAATTAGGCAGCAAAATGAGTATCTGGGAGTAGGTTTAAGATGTTCCGTGATTTCCTTAGTGTATATATATATATATTGAGAGCGAGAGAGAAAGAGAGAGAGAGAAAGAGATGTTCATATATGAAACTTTTTTTAGGTTTTAGGTGTTTGTTCAAATGGCCAACACATTACTGTTTATGATTTATCAGGAATATACCAGTATTTTTGCCCCCATTTGCCTGATGAAGTTTTTTTTTAATGCCTCCAAGCAACTCTTGTGGAATGTTGCTTATTTTAAATAGTTCATGATATCAGCATGTCAGAGGCTTAAAATCACAGTTATGATTCTTTTTAACGAGGCTCAATAGGGCATGTATCCAAATAAAATTTTACTGTCTTTAATCTTGAGCTTTCTAGTCAGAGTTCATCATATCTATTCAATGTGAGGGAATGTGAACTGGTGATACTTTATGCCATGTTATATATTTATGAGACCTGCTTATCTAGAACTCACAGCCCAATTATTACTCTAGCTGGGAACCTTATTTCTCCACTCATGTTTGCTCCTCGTGTACAGCTGTAAGCCACAAGTGAAGATTCTAATGTTGGACAAGGTATATCCATTAGTTCCACTAAAAGGCTCTAACCGCCGGAGTTCATTGATTTTTAGTTTCATATATCATTAATGAGAAGATCAGATACTTGTTTAGGAAGCAGAGCCCAGCTTAAATGATGCTTGTTCTACTGTGTGTCCAGGTGAAGGCCTCAGTAAGCACTGTCATAGGTCACGCCAGGGAACGAGCCGAAAGCAGAATACGTACGCATCTCTATAATTGCGTAATTGAGCGTATGACAGTTAGTTTAAATGCACTCAAAACTAGTAAATACAAAAAAGCCAAAAATATTTTCTACTTTTTCTGGTATCAGGGCATACATCCTATAAGGTGTTTGCTATTCATTTTCCACGTGGGGCTAGCAAAACACCAAGTTCCATTCCCAAGTGAAAGTAAGATGCATCTTGATCCCAAGATGGTGTTGACTGTAAGGAAAACAAAAGCTGTGAGGAAAAGGAAAGCAGGAATAGATCCAAACTGCAGTTCTATGTATCAGCCAAAAAAAAAAAAAAAATCGTAATGAAAATTGTTCGTTGCTTAGGATAGTCTTTCAGTCATATAAAAATGTATCAAATAACTGTAGTGAGAGATTCTGAGAGTTCATTGTCAGGAACTGAACAAAGGGAAAGGAGGGAAAAGCAGCAAGCAATGTTGCCTGGCTGATTATGCTTCGGGCACCAAGTGGTGGGATGCAACATGTCCCTTAAAATAGGATCAAGCCGAGAGATTAGCATTTTGTGCATGTGGAGCCTTTTGTGTGTGGTAAACAAACCATACTATAAGAGATGGGCTGCCAGTCCCCAGGTAATCTAGCCCGAGTGGGAAGAGAAGATCTATTGACTTCTAACTCCCCTTCAAAGAACAGAAAGGTTTCTGCTCCAGGGAAAGAAAAAGAGCCTGGTGGGAGGGACTTGGTGAGGGGTGCAGAGGACACATATGTGAGGAAAAGTGTGAGTGAGTAGCCAGTGAAGAGGGAATTTGGTAAAAACCTGTTTTGTTTGTTTACAAATCTACTAAGCCATTAGCACTTTTGTGATCGGTCCTCCCAAATACTGAGTGATTCTTCATTATTTCTGAGCACACACACACACACAAAAAAAATGGTTTTATTGTAATAATATCTAGAGTTCTAAAATTGGTCATTTAAATGGACTTACTCAGATACAACAGCAGCAAGGTAAGCATGTGATTTGAAATGAAACAAAATAGTGGTTTCCAATAATAAATACAGAGAAAGGGACTACTCCCCATATATGCTTTGAAATAATTGAGAATTACATGAATATACTCAACAAAAATAGAAAAATAGTTAGGATCTGATCAAAGTACACGAAAAAACTGAGTGCTGATAAGCATATTTTAAAACATTAACTTTTCCAATAATTTTATAGTGATCAATAAAAAAGTTGCATATACATAAATATCCTCTCAGAATTCTTAAGAGATTCAAGTAATTTCACCCATAGAATGTGTTTTAGTAAAAACACTACAACTATTTCAATATGTAGAACCTATATATACAAGATGAGTAAAACTAAGTATCCTACAAAAAGGGAATACTGAAATAAATTATGACACACATCATAATTTATGCTACGTTATGTTATGTCCAGACATTAGCATCATATGAAACTGATGATGTAGGAAAGTGCTTGGTATATGACACAACTGAACAAATAAGGAAAGCATTTATTATGTTGCAAATAAGAGAGTGAAAAATACACAGAGAACACACACACACACACAAAAGGAAACATTTTGATGTCTTAACATTAGTTAGAACAACACTGCAGGACTCTTTTTAGCTTTTTTAGCTGATCCTTTACAATGACCCACTCTCCCTGAGTTCTTCACCATGAGAGGTCTTACTTCTAACTTTAAGAATAGAGATTAAAATTGATATCTAATGCATGCATAAATACTCTGAGATGTCTCTAATCTTTTGAAATAGCGACATGGCATTATCTACAAAAGTTCAAATTCAAGAACCACATCCACAATCAAGTTACAAAAAACAAACAAACAAACGACAACAACCCCCAAAAAAACCAAAAACCACACACATTAAAAAACTCTCATGTTTTAAATAAATGTACAACATTGTCTTGGGCCTTTTTTTTAATTTAATTAAACTTAAAATATACATTGCTTAATGATTTTATAGCTAATCACATTTTCTTTATTGAAACTAGATTTCCTTCATACAATATAGTCTGACCACAATTTATCTTCTCTCAACTCCGTCCAGACCCTTACCACTTCCTCACAAACCCAAATGCACACCATTTATTTCTCTCTCTCATTAGAAAATAAATGGGCAGCAGTAACAAAAAATAGAATAAAAACAACAATAGAATAGGACAAAACAAACAGGGGCACGGGAGAGCCCAGGAAAGGACAGAAGAAACACATACCTATTCAGAGCACAGAAATCCCACAAAACCACAAAATTGGAAACCGTAATGTGAGTAAAAGGTTTGTAGGTTTAAGAGAGTGAGGCAGGCGGGGAAGGGGGCATTATGAGACAAAAACCCTCAACAAACACCAGTGAGTCCATTTTGGCTTGACCATCTACTCCTGGCCATGGCAGCTATTGAGTTGTATTCTTAACTGTTCTTGGGGACAAGGAAATTCCAAGAACACATGCCAGGATAAACCTGTGTGATAAGCTATTTTTAAATCTCAAATTTTTTTTCTTGAATTTGAACTTTAAATTGAGCTAAAACATGTAAAAACCCAGGCTCTTAGACACACTAAACATGTACTGTACTAATACCAGTTACACAGATGACAAATATATTCTTGTGTCAGGAATATTTTGGTTCCTTTCATGGAAAATTTCAAAAGTAGAATATTAAATGTCCTTTACATTAACACTCCTACATTAACACTCACTCTTTGTTTCAGATTTCATTTTCAAGGCACATGGTAGTTTAAGTCGCATTTTTTTTCTTTCCATAACAAATGGGACATTTAATCCACTTTTGGATTATAGTGAATTACTATCCCAGCAGTGGGCATAAATGATGGTCAGGTGTTGAGAAGACATTACAAACCACTACTTTCTTTTCTTTTTTCTGCGAAATATGTTTATTGTTATGAAGAAATGATAACTCATAACAGTTTATACTTTTATTAATGTATATTAATTATAAAAGATAGTAGGTTTTATGTCATTTGGATAGATGCATGCAATGTTTTCAAATTTTATAGAATGCTAAAGGATTTATAGTTTCCAAGAACATGATTTTTCTCATGTGGGAATTCAGTTGCATTATATTTCAACTTAACAATTTATTCATTAGTTAAAAACAAAAACGGTAACTAAAATGGAGGATTTTATTCTCCAGGCAGAGTCGATGGCCACTACTTTCAAATACAGCTTCTGGGCTTGACTGAAGACTTATATTCTATGTAGTATGTACTTGTCAAAGCCCAAGATGTGATCTGGTAGTCACTAAATGCACAACTCATAGCAAAGTCAGCAGTCACAATGCCCACTACCAAAAGCATGGTTAACCAGGGTTGGGGCTGGCCAGAAACTCAATGCTCCTGCTTAATCTTCAAGGTAGGGCAAAAATGCCCTTCACCTTGCTCTCATTTTCTGCTTTCTCCTTATTTAGCTAACAAGACTTTGGAAGATAATTCAGGAAAATTACCTTTATATGCTTGAAGGGCATAATTAATAACAATACTAATAATAGTAATAATAATGATGATAATAATAATAATAATACCCCTCTTACTGAGACTTGACCTCTAATATTGCCTAAGTTGAGACCTTGAGAAAAGTAGAAAATTGAGCGGGTGAAGGGGAAACTCTTCAGGAGCAGCATGCCTCTAAATTGACACCATGTAAACCTCTCTGAGTGTTGGGGAACCACTGCTGGGGGTAAATGAAATGAATTCACTGGGGCATCTAATCCTATTCCTGGAACATTTAAACTGTTTAAATGCACTGGCGAGCAAACAAACTTCAAAGTGATCATTACACCCCAGACACTGTTGCTTGTGTGGCTGAAATCTTTATAAGATTAGCCCCCCACAGGGAGAGAAGTTAAACACGGCCAGAACCACTTTGAAACTGTCAGGAGGGTACCCATTTACAGGCTGAGGATCAGGGCAAATGGGCCTAATTCCCAACGTGGCCCTGCCCCCACTCAGGGCTAACTGATGAACTGCAGTCTCCACTCTGGGCTTTCCTTGCCTTTGCAACCGCATGTGCCCTGCAAACACTGGACGGCATGGAATTCAAAGTCCTTTAGCACTTAGTGGAAAGTCCACTTCCGTCATCATGGCCTCTGAATTAAATACTGTGTAATACACAAGACAATGCCATAAAGGACCATGACTAAAGTGACTTGGCATTTGCTGTTTTGTTTCATCTATATAATATATAGATGTGTGCGTGCGCGTGTGATATGTATATATGTATATGTATTAGTATCTAACAATAATAGATATTTTTCAATTTGTTCCTCATTTTATATACATATGTATATATGTATAATGTATATATGTTTATATGTGTATATATGGATATACATTTATATATACACATATGTATATATATATACATGCACACATATATAAAGAGGAACAAAATTTAAAAATCTATTATTGTTAGATACTACTTTTTTATATTGGATTCTAGGTTCTTTTTGTCAAGTCAAGCATTTCCCATAGCTTTTATCCCTTCTTTACACCAGCTCCTACATTTTTAATAATATAGTATTTCATTAGTTGACCAGTATATAAATAAAAGTGATTTTTACTTATGCAGGTGGTCTAAAACTAGCAACATCAACTCAGTCAACATTGACTTATCAACCATAATACTGAAAAAGGCAGAAGTTTTTTCAGATGGTCTGAAACTGAGGAGCCAGCTTACTAGGTGAGATGAGATGAGGTGAGGTGAGGTGAAGTGAGGTGAGGTGAGGTGAGGTGAGGTGAGGTGAGGTGAGGTGAGGTGTGGGAGGAAGGAGTGTGAGATAGCCACAGAAGAAATTGATGGCAACAGAGGATCTGTTCTGCCCCAGGTCTTTTCTATGACTTTCTTATATTCTCCATATCTTACAGAAATTTGTACTATCAATTTACAAACTCAGATTTCAGAGATCCATGTTACTTGATCCACTTTGTCAGCTCACACTGAGAAATGAAGAAGAACATGAATCAACGTGTAGCATACACACATTCAGCAAGGAGCTGCCAAACCACTGCATCCCTTCCAAATATCACATGCCCTTCAGAAGCCTTGAGGAAAGAAAGAGTCCTTCTTTGGGAGAACTTTGAGAATCCCAGGTGACTTCCATAGGGCGGCAGATTGGCTTTCTATTTGGGTGCATTTTCTTCTCAGATTTCTGTTTTCATGAAACTATGCCAATCTTACTGCCAGCAAGACTAACAGTTGAACAATGTGGCCGAATCAGACCAGTCTGGTACAGAGAAAAATATTTTTATATCTTAAGCTTGAATAAAAAGGAAAAATGAGAGAGAGGGGGGTGTTAAATGAGGACAGAGACACACAGGCATGCATAAAGAGAGGGAGAGACAGACAGGCAGAGAGACAGAGACAGAGACAGAGAGACAATCCCTTAGACTGTGCAGAGTCCATCCAGACATTACATACATTAAAGTCTGCCTTTCCTTATCCTGCTCTAGTAGAGGTACCACCCCGCCAACACAGCCTAGTGGTTGCCCCAGCCATCATTACACTATTGCTCTGGGGATGTACTTAGGTCAAGTGGAAGGAAAGGATCGGTAAGTTCATTAGAAAAGTATAAAAGAGTAGTATCTCCCACACTCACTCCAAGATATGTGCCCTCTCTGTGTCTCTTTATCTCTCTGTCCCCCTTACTCTGTTTCTCTCCAGTTCTCTAATTCTGTCTGACTCTCTCTCTCTCTCTCTCCTCTCTCTCTCTCTCTCTCTCTCTCTCTCTCTCTCTCTCTCTCTCTCTGTCTCTCACACACACACACACAGACACACACCAGAAGAAAATATCTCTAGGTATAGAATAAAAACATTAGAATATTCGTGAGCACTGACCTGGTGTGGTTCTGACCAGGTCTTTCTTGAGTTGGGTGTTAAAACCCAAAAAGCACATCTATGGCCCAATTCACTCAAAAATGGAAGCTGACCATACTGGATACATGGTTCCCTCTCACTTCTAACTTGTTATCATCCTGATTTTCTTGCTCTTTATCCCTCTCCTGCATCTGTTTTCACTGCTGTTTTTATCTTTTGTGTGTGTGGGGGGGGGGAGATTAAGTTTGTTAGGTATAAAATGGATATGAACAAAAAAAAGTCATTATCTTCATTTTCAGACAAGCTCCTTTTCCTCTTATTCTGGGAAGAGTCTGCCCTTTGTTTCTTCTCAGCGATTAATACTTGCCCAGCTGGCAGAAAGTTTTACACAAATGAACTGGTGTAATAGGGTGTTAACCTGTAATAAGGGTTTGTCACACCACAGTCACACGACAGGAGATCTGCCATTGATTTTTCAGTAAATATGGCAAATGGTGAAAAATACAGTGTGTGTCCCACAGCACTAAATTTTCCAGTGGCCATTTGTCTTTTTTGCTGCTTTCAATTCTGCTGTCTTCAGGTGATATTTAATAAAATAGTCTCTTTCCTCAGTGTGTGAGTTTCACTGACATGGTGAATGGAGCTTTTACTGGCTGTGGCACCTGCTTTGTTGCTCCTGAATTTACAAACCCTACCTTCCTTCTTTGGTAAAACATGAAAAGCAATTCACAGAGAGATGGGGTGGGGGGAGACTTCATCCTGTGATTAAATGTAGATGTGAACCAGGCCTTCCCAGAATCATTTTAGTTACTCAAATTCTTTATAGGCCAAAGGACAAGTTTTTAATGTCATAAAAGCAGTACTTGGATGTGACAATTATTGGAAAATTCTGCTTTTGGTGTAGCCTCAAAGTATGGCTTTGGAAGGCAGGTGCCTTCGTTTATTAATCTTCTTCCAACATAAGAGAAATTGTCACCATCTCTAACTTGAGTGCCGTGAGACGTGAGATGAGATGAGGTCAGCTGTGTGACTAGAAAATAGCTACTCCCTCCACATACAATGCCATTTGCCTTGTAGCAATTGTTGTCAGCCATGGTCAGAAATCTGGCTTTATCAGCGAGGGGAGGATGGGTAGAGAAACTGTGGAAGGCCATGTAAACCGAGTAACTGAGCCTCACAAAGAAGCAGCTTCTATTCCCAGCAGTGTGACTAGTCCTCTAGGGAACTTAGCACTTTCTCTTCCTGGACATACAGAGCCTCCAAAATTTGAAATACAAAGAATCTACTATTGACTTAGCACGCTATGTGCTTCAAGTGTCAAGTATGCAAGGATGTGAGAGATACCAAGTGAACCAGACCAATGTCTTGTCTTCAAGGCATGTGCAGTCTATTAGACAGGCACAGCATATGAATGCTTACCAATAATGTTCAGACTACTTTTGAAAGTCTGTTCCAAGAATGCTCCAAGACTAAATTAAACCAAGTTCTGTGATAGGAATGTGCATTTGTGAAAAAGAGAGATATTTAAAACTGCTGCCCATGTCTGCTCTTCTCTGGACTGTGATAAATGCTGTTTGACCTTTCAGAAGGTTGTTTTATAATTTATCCACACACAGGGTTCTTCTTTCCTTGCTACCAGGTTCCAAGTAATTTACACACACACACACACACACACACACACACACACACACACACACATAGAGCATGTAAAACAGTCATAAGGTCACAATTGCTTGCTGTCTTTTGCCTAAGTGACACCACTTCAAAACATAAAACCATATTGACTCAGTGTTGCCTTGAGTACAGGTTCTAAAACTCAACTTTCTGATGACATGCATTTCTAATGTGTTGTCTCTATCCCTTTTGATTTTACTTTGTGCTCTTACCAAGTATACTATTTAGTTTATTCATACAAATACATATTAAACACAATATGTGCTAAATATTTATACAGGAGCCCATTAGCCACACTTGTGCTCTCAGTCTGGGAAAGAGCCGGTGCTCCACTTGTTTGTCTAAAAGCTACTTAGGGCCACTCTAATGAAACTTTTCTCAAGGATCCTTAGTGACAGTTAGCTCTGCCCACAGCCCTTCCTCCGCCATACCCGCATTCCTTTCTGTACTTACACATCCCAATCGATTCTCCCTTTCCATTTCATGTCACCTGTGTCTTACAAAGGTGATGCTACTTACTCCTCCCACAGCCATAGGCTGCCAAATAAAGTGATCAGTGGCAGGTGTAAGATACCTCCTTCAAGTCATTGATCAGAGATATACCAGAGATCCCCAAAACAGCACAAACCATTGCTATTGCTATTGCTATTGTTTTGTTTCCCATAAAAACATGACTGTTACTTAAGATACCACACACATTAGTGACAGAATATGGAAAAATCAAATTGGAAGCTCCCATTCGCTTCCTATCTTTCATAGTGCCTGACAGTGCTGCACAGGCTGATAGAGGAGAAAAGCCATCAACAGTCTAACCAAACTTTATGAGGCACTACAATTACTGGCAATATATGCCAATGTGTGCAATGGTGGTACAAATGTTATGGAGCTACCAATCACTTTCTGGTTGGATTTAAGAAGGAAACACAAAGCTGATACTATAATCTGGCCAGGAACCAATGATTATAGGGAGCCTATTTGCTCCAGGGGTGAATATCTACTATTATTTTGCTAAATGTACATACTATCAACCTGTTCTCTAATTTTATAGGCCTATACCCATAGATCAGTGCAACTGCCAGGCCTCATTAGAGAAGTTTCTCTCTGCATTAGATGGTGACTAATGCAAAAATTCAAAACTGGCCAATGTGTAGATAATAAGTGTTAGTAAAGTGCTCAGCCACAAACGAGATGTCTATAACACGTTCCCTCCACTAATGTCTCAGCGACCATTGTAGAAGAAGTAATGGAAAGATTGTAAGAGGCAAAGGTCAGAGAGGAACAGAATGAAATGTTCTCCTCTAAACATGACAAGGCTGCTGCCCTTATGAACTGACAACAGCCATGATTATCTGCACTAGATGAAACCTGCCAACATTTTAGCAAAGAGATTAGAGAGGCTCACGAGCTCCCTGACTGAAGTTGACAGCTTCTGGGGGAGGGTTTGTCAGATTCCTGAACACCATGGCTTCTGATAGGTTGACAATGGTCCAGTGCACTGCCCCACATGCTACAGTATATAAGTAGGACAAATTGGACTCAGGGGCATATAACAAAATTAAAGGAGTACACTAATTTTGAGAGAGGTGGGTATGGTGGTGTGAAAGAAAGTGGCATCCACAAGCTCATGGGAGGCGCTACTATTAGAAGTGTGCACTTGAGTGGAGAGAGGGATTTGACTTTCTCATGTACTCTGGTGCCTCACATTTGACTATGTCCCCTGGAAGGGGAGACCTAGTGGCACTCAGAGGAAGGACAGCAGGTCACCGAGAAGAGACTTGATACCCTATGAGCATATACAGGGGGAGGTAATCCCTCTGAGGAACAGTCATTGGGGAGGGGAATAAGGGGAAAATGGGAGGGAGGGGAGAATGGGAGGATACAAGGGATGGGATGACCATAGAGATGTAACAAGAATAAATTAATAAAAAAATAAAAAATAATAAAAAAAAGAAGTGTGGCCTTGTTGGAGTAGGCATGGCCTTGTGGAAGTGTGTCACTAGGGGCAGGCTTTGAGGTTTCAGACGCTCAAGCCAGGCCCAGCACCATTCTCTTTTCCTGCTTCCTTCTGGTTCAGATGTAGAACTCTCAGCTTCTTCTTTAGTACCATGTCTGCTGCCATGTTTCCCACCATGATGACAAAGGACTAAACCTATGAACTGTAAGCCAGCAGGCCTGAATAAAACCTTTTTCTTTATCAGAGTTGCTATGATGATTGTGTCTCTTCACAGCAATAGAAGCGCTAATTCAGACAATGGGGGAAGTGGACACTATTTTCTCATTACTTGTCTTCCCAATTCTCTTATAGAAGATAATATTTTCTCTTCTTAATCTCTGATATAGAAAGATATTAGCCAACTGTTGCCTCTACAAAGACACATTTATTTCTATCTTTCCAGGGCATTTCACCCTGTAAGCAGGCATCACACATGAGTGTATTTTGAAGTGGCTTGCTGTTTTGTTGGCTGTTGGCTTAAATCAGTTTCCAAAATATCCATTTCTGATAGATTTACACCCCAAAGAAATTAAAATAGGGCATCTTCATTTCATATTGACCCTCGTGAGGAAGAAAGCAAGCTCCACAGAATTGTCATGTAGGCATTTATGACCAGATCCTGTGAATTTACTGCAGCACCTGCAGCTCTCCCTGTCAACAACTTGGAGTGGCAACATTGTGCTGCTCAGTGAACACTTTGGAAATTGTACTTTAAATCCACTGGAAAAGCTCCTGAGACCATGGGAAAGCCAAAAGAGCACCTTGTTCTGACCTTGCCTTAGGCCTTCATTGTCCTGAAGTAAATCGGACTAACTTTCCCATGATTTCTTTTTATAATCTTGCTGCCATCTTCCTGTCTCACGTTTCCAGCAACTGGATATACTCACATACCACACACACACCCCACAGACAGACATACATACATACACACAACACATACACACATAAACCACACACACAGATACACACTAATATATGCATATCACACATAAATACACACATCCACACATACACCACACACAAATACACACACACCATACACACGCTCTGCTCCATGCATCTCCATGCATATACAGATAGACACATACACACTCATTCAAATTTACACATACACCACACACACACACACAACCAGATAAGCTAGATTGCTAACCTTATAAATGTCAGTCTTCAAGGCTTTGTTTCTCTGATCTACATTGATCAATCCCTGTTTTAGTCTGTTAAATATATTTTTTCGTGAGAACAGTTAGGGGTTCACACCTTTAGGACTTCAACTTCAGTTAGAGGGTAAACACTGAAACCTAAACCTTCCAATTCTTATCAACAACCTTCTATTTTCATTTCTTCTCAGTAAGCAACTGTGGCATCCTTAACTGACAGAACTGTTCTTAAACTCAGAAACGTGTCTTATTTAGTGGAAGGAGTTGTCTTCCTCTGAAAACTTTAATGAAGAAAAAGTTCATAGAAACTGACTGTAGCTACCAAAAAATAGAGGAGAGGATAGGTGCTTTAAAAAACAAAAAAAAGGAGTTTCCTTTATTGTCTTCTGATTTTCTTTTCTTTTTTTTCTTTTTTCTTTTTTACTTTTATTGAATATCTATGATTTACACATCATGCACCAAAATCTCTCTCCTCCCCTGATAAAATAAAACAGACAAAAAAATCTTATCACAGAAGCTATAGTGTATCATGCAGTACAGCCTCTTGTCCACATGTTTACTTTTAAATGTTCATTGTTATGAGTCAGGGGTCTACACTATCCTCACTGGGGCTGCTGTCAATTATCCCTTGTTGCCGTGTGTCAAGGAGATTCTTAATCTTTGAATCTGCAAGTCTGGCCCCTTCATGTATTCCAGCAGGTCATACATGAGGTAGATGTTGGGGTGAGGCCCACTCAGAGCCTTGGATCAGGGCCCACTCTCTTGTCCTCAGGGTAGGGCCCGCTTTCCTGCTCCTGTGTCCTTGGGGTAGGGACAACTCTCCTGCTCTCATGTCCTCGTGGCAGGGCCTGCTCTCCAGCTCCCATATCATCATGACAGGGCCTGCCCTCTGGTTCCCATGTCCTCAGGGCAGCGCCTGCTCTCCAGCTCCCATGTTTTCGGGACAGGGCTCTCCTGCTCCCTGTCATCAGGGCAGGGTTGGCTCAACAGCTCCTGGGTCCTCAGGGCAGGGCCAGCTCACCCATTCCCATATCATCAAGGCAGGGCCTGTTCTATGCTCCCGTGTCATCATGGCAGGGTTCGCTTACCCGCTCCTGTGTCCTCAGGGCAGGGCCCACACTCCCACTCCTGTGTCCTCAGGTAAGGGCCAGCACTCATGCTTGAAGGTCCTCAGGGCAGGCCCAGATCTCCAGCTCCTGTGTCCTCAAGGCAGGGCCAGCTCTTAGTCTCCCATGTCCCCAGGGCTGGCTCACTTGCTCCTGAGTCCTCAGGGCCAGCTCTCCTGTTCTTGTGTCCTCAGAGCCAGCTCTCCTGCTCCCATTCAATTCACCAGATTATTTCTGGCTGGCCGTCAAGGTTCGGATGGCCTCCCACTCCTGTGGGTACTAGATCTTGTGGGCCACCAAGTAGATGGCAAGTGGAGGCCCCTCAAAGTCTTCATTGAGTAGCTCGCAGAAACCATTGGTATTGGCACAACTCAACTTCTTGTCCCAGAGAACTTGTAGCTCTATTGATTTGCACCTCCCAAGTCTCTGGTTCCACCGTGTGCTCCATCCTCCACGGGCCTCTGCCTCAGTGCTGCCTCTAGTAGCCACCTCTGCACAATCGATCTACTTCTCTGCACTAAGCATGACCCCCAGCCTGTGAGAGGAGGTCTGTGCGGCCTGTGGTGTGGGCGGTGCAGTCCTCGCTCTTGCTCGACTTGAACAACAACCCCTCCTTGAACGCCATCTCCCTGTCCCACACTGTGTTGGGTCACAACCCGAAAAGCAGAGGCTGCTGCAGCAGCAGTGGCCAAGGGTCCCTGGAGCTCAAGGGAGCATGGATGATCCACATGACAGGATTTCCTTCTTTCTGGGAAACACCAGCACTGTATTTTGGAACGCTCAGTATGGTCCTTTCATGGTGGTGCAGTCACTGTTTTTCTGCAGATCAGACACAGAGTGCAATCGACTGCCGTCTTGGATGATCTTGGCTTGGGTATTTCTAATACATTGCGCTAAGTGTTTCCTCTCAATCAGGCTGCTTTCGGCGGTGAACATTTCTGTGTAGCTCTGGAACACCATCATCCTCCTCAGAATGCACTGAGGACCTCATCTTTCGAACCCCACAGACCTGCACCCACCATGTGGACCTGCGCCAGCCTGTCTTCTGATTTTTCAAGGTCAATTGGCTCTTCTTGCTAAATTAAGTAGTACCACGAAGAAGAAGGATCAACCCTATATCATGGAAAATGTCTACATTCAACAAGAATACATATGATTTTTCTTTAAGAGTAATTGTAGCTCAGGCGGGGGTTTTAATCCCCAAAGTCTGGATGCTTAAGACTAAGCATAGACATCAACATACACAGGAGCTGTCAATTAGTGGTGAACTGGGCAGTCAGCTATCTGCTAAATTCAGTCAAAAGCATTCTCATTTCAAAGATGTGCTTCATCCTCAACAGTGAGTCTACTTGTCCGAAATATCTAGCTATAAATTCAGTTCAGTACTTCATTCTGCTAGTGTAGACATGAGTTGAATGTCATATTTTGATCCAATTCCCAGAGCTAGGAAGATGTTTGAGTGTTAGAGATTAATGGCTAAATCAGAGCTTTAAAATTTTTTTCTCCATTCATGACTTCTTTATATAAGATTTAATTTTAATATTCTCTCTCTCTCTCTCTCTCTCTCTCTCTCTCTCTCTCTCTCTCTCT
>OU015742.1:33148010-33178808 GCA_907169655.1 Acomys percivali | reverse complement strand
TCTCTCTCTCTCTCTCTCTCTCTCTCTCTCTCTCTCACACACACACACACACACACACACACACACACACACACACACACACATACACCTCCCACAGGAAGCTCAGGAAATATATGATGGGCCAGAAAAACTTACTCAAAAACCTGATTTCTCATAACCATTCATTGAATCAAAGAAAAAAAGCCAGAGTATAGGTTAAAGTGATAATTAACGTCACTAAATCAGAGTGTATCTATGAATGCATTAAACATAAATTAAATATAAAGTAAATTATATTGCAAGTGTTCGCATCTAACATTAGAAGTAACCACTTAATAATTAATAACTTCATACTTCAGAGACTATCAGCACCGCAGGAAACTGTTGGTGAAATAGAAAAGTAACCAGCCATATCCATGAGCCTATTATATAAGGAAAATCATCCGACATTAGTTGTTTTCTATTATTTTAATTTAATTTTATATTTAAGATCATGGAGAAGAAAAAAAATTATTTATAAGGCCCAATGTGATGATACTTAAAATAAACGAATAAAATAAGATGTGCATCTGGTTTACGTTTTCAGATAAATATAGACAGATATAAAATGCTAAATGAAATTAATTTTATCTTTTTCCTCAGGTTTTCTTTCAGTTTCCTGTGTCTCCTTTCTAAAAAGAACTTTGTGTGTACATACACCTGTGAGCACACACACACACACACACACACACACACACACACACACACACACACATACGTCCTTTTCTATATAATTTTGCAGAGTACCCATTGCATGTAGATCCACTAAAAAACAATAGCTCAAACAGAAGCCATGGACTGCTGATACAAAAGTTTTAGATGCATCAAATGAGGAAAGAAATGATGGCGAGGAGGACTCTGATCCAAATGGCAAGTCAGGACTCTGAGCCAGAGGTCCTGCGGCTCAAGCATGTCTCTTGCCCAGCTTTTTGGATATGGGAGCATGATTTGAAGAAGAGTTTGAGGAAGGTATTAGCCTGGAGGTGACCTGCAATCCTTTCACTCACATCCCATTGGGTAGAACGCTGTGCCATGACTACAAAAGTACCAGGAAGATAGAGAGCATAATGTGTCAGTGAGGCTGGGAGAGATGGTGTGGGGAAGCAGTGGACAGACTGTCTAGTTTTCCACTCAGATTTATCATCACCTGTAATTCCCTGTATCTTCTCACTGGTTTCCCTGACCTACAGGAAAAATACCCATGTCCAGTGCAGCATTGCATTTCAGCAAGGACTGGACTTCCTGGGCTGGGTGTTGCTCAGATCTTTCCAACAGACCAAAGTCTTTCCTCAAGACTGCGCAAAACCACGCCCAAACCAATATTCAAAAGTAAAACGAGATACCTGGACACTGAAACTCTGGCTGAAGCTGCATGTATACAGAGCAGATGGGATCTTGTCTACACTTTAATTTCCCAATTAAGTTGTTCAATGCCCCGTTGGGATATCTCTCATATCCATGCAGAGAAATTATCTCTGGGTTTACAATCATCTTTCTAGTTAAAGTAAGAGATTGAAGCCAAGGAGTTGTAGGATTTCTTTTTTTAATGAGCAATACAAATGCACTTTGGCCCGTACACCTGGAGCACATTATAATGGCCCTGGAGGCTCTTAGGAAGACTTTCTCCACACCTCTCATTTCTCTTAGAGGCCACACGAGCTTTAGGTATTATCAGCACAGCTGCCTTGTTCCCTGTGGAAAGAGACTGATACACTCACTGTAAGAGTGCTAAGGAACATTTTTTTACTTTAGGGCTCCATTTTGTCCCAGTGCAGAGAAGCTGATTCCTTATTCTGCTATTCCCTTATTCTGCTAGAATCTTTGCTAAGAGTTCATGATTTCTATGTACACAATTGTCTATTTATCCTCACCCCCCTGAGCATCCTCTCTAACTCATGCCTTGGTCAGTGAGATTTCTACGAAAGTTAAACTCATATGTGGTTTTCCTAGTGCTCATGTGGGAAGTAGGCAGTGAGCCACACCACAGTCTTGACTTCATCCATAGCTCCCATGGTTGGAAATTTTTAACTAGCTATACCGCAGTAATAAGCAAAGTCCTTTTCCTTCTTTACATACCACTATTTTCCCTCACTCTTTTGTACATCACTTCAATTCTTTTGTTCGGAAACTGACAAGCAAATGAAGACTGAGTGCCATTCAGTTCTTACATTTTTTTCATCCTGTTACCTTTTATTGACTGCTAGATAGTTTGAGGTAATTCAAAGGCCTCCTGGAACAAGCTGTGTAACTTCAGAACTGAGCATGGAAACATGCTAACTGAGGGACCTAGTTAGTGACCCTTATTTCTTTCCCTGACACTTGGATGATGAAACAGTAACAGGAATTAGCTCATAGGAGTGTTGTGAGGATTCAGGTAGTGTGAATAAATTTTGAATTGCAAAGAAACTTTAAAAGTACCTGGTACCTGGTAAACTGCAAGTATTTGTCAAATAAATAACATTGTAAGAATTGTTTAAGTTATTTTTGCTTATACTTTTATCTAATGTCTACTACTTTAGCCTTAAACTTGCTTTGAGCTGATGAAAAAAAAAAAAAAAAAAAACAAGCCATAAAAAGTATTCGTGTTTATAGAATACCACCTGGTATTTCAATGCATGTACATTTTGTGCAATGTTTAAATCAATTTACACATATCTCTCTTGTCAAATATTTATCATTTAATGGCAAAAAATTTAAAACTTACCTAGTTTTTTAATAGTATTTTATGATTGTGCATGGCCACCCAAAGCAGCACATATTACTTCCTGTTCTTATCTAAGTAGAACTTAGTGTCTATTACCCAAACTTCCTGCACTCTGCACTCTCCCCAGCATCTGGTACCTGCAGGTCTACTTTCATTGTCTATAAAGTTGATAGTTTTCAGATTCTGTATCTGATACAAAACATTTGGTACTTGTCTTACAAAGCCTGGTATTATTTTACTCATCATGGTGACCTTTGGTTCCATCCTTACTGACAAAAGCAACATAATTGAAACAATAGCAATAATAGTAATAATAATAACTTTAAAATAAGGCAAAAATAATAGCTTTAGTCAAATCTCATGGAAGATGAATGAAATAATATAAAATAAAATCAGAAATGCATGAGTTGTAAAAAACAAAGATCAAACAACATAATTAACCACAATGTTGTAGAAGTAATTTCTTTCAAGCCTAGTCAATAAATTAAGAAAACTATAAAAAGTTCACCAACAAAGCATACAACAGAATTGAACACACATTATGAAGAAACACATTACGTACTTTATCATAATTTAGAAAATTTTCAGGATACGTAAAGAGTCTGACAACTGTCACATATCCACAGAGAACAAAGAAGACTGAATAACCTCCGTGATCAATGGATTAAGTGACGGAGAAAACCTGACTTAAGAAGCTCTCATCTTTTAAAGTGAGCAGTTAGATCCATTCCCAGTGTCCCAATGGAGCCACCACATCTATTTTTTTTTTAGAAATAGTTTGTACAACAAAATTAGTCCTGATGTAAAAATAATCAACGTTCCAAATTACAAAATGTTCAGAAACTAAAAGCTCAATAAGGAATTGTCTGTCTTCTAACGACTAACAGCATCTTCACACTAGATGAAGTTAAATTAAAAGGAAAATGGAATTTGAAAAATATTATTTTCTGTAACTGATATGCAGGGTCAGTGGACATCCTTGTTATGTAAAAATTTCTTAGAAATCAATATGAAAAGACCAGCCCAATTGGGAGAAAATTCAGCAAGGAACAGAAATTGAGAACAATTCACAGAAGAAATTGGCCAAATAACAGGTTTATGTATAAAACTTCATGAGGTTTTTCAGAACTGAAAGCAGAGATGAATGTGGGAAAGTCCTTTGTTGGGCATGTACCACTGCTGGGAGCGGAAAGTCATACGCATTCCTTAAAGATGTACTTAATTTTATAACAAAAAAATTTAAGACAGATGTTCAAAATGATGGTCATTTCCACTTCCAGTAACAGATTCTAAGGGAATAACTACAGATAAAAGTAAACTATTATGCAAAGTAGACTCACTGCCAAATTCTTATTAGCAAGAAAAATCAAAAATAGCTTTATTGCACAATAATCCAATAATCAAAGAATAAATCATTTTTCTTCAGATAGATTAAATGGAGTTCATATCAGCCAAAAATATATTGCTATCTTGAATACATGATCTCAGTTATTAAATCCATATCAAACCTGAGAAGGAAAAAAAAAAGCTAAGTCTTCATTGTGGTTAATTTTGATTTCAGGGTTTTTTGTTTTGTTTTGTTTATGTTTTGTTTTGTTTTGAGCATTTAAAAAGATTTTTTAATTTGTCATATTTTTAGAGCTTTACACGTTTTATAAAAAGTATATTTAAAAAATAAGCTAGTTCTCAAGTCCCTCTCATTAAAATCAAGTCTGCATTACTTATCAGGCATGCGCTACGTGCATCTGCCTAAGAAAAGAGGAATGAAATGATCAGTTGATCTTTGGAGCGGCTGGGCTGTGTTATTCCTAGTGCCCAGAGGACTTCTGTTTGCTCAGTTCACACTTGTGTTATGGGGAGAAGGAGAGGGGAAGGAACCCAGCAGGAGAACAGTGTGAGGCATGTTCAAATCCACTGCTCACAGCAGGGAAAAACAATTGCTGCCTCTTCCACTTCCAGTGACCCAGGGGTGAGGAGCCTAGTGTCTAAAAAGGGATCCAGAATTGCCTCCCACGTGGCGTCCCTGTGCTGTTTTTACTTTAGCAAATTCACAGGAAAGGGACTCTCTGAGAAACCTCAAGGCTTATATGACCGTGGTTCTCTTGGGCTAAAAGTCTTCAATAGACACCTGTTTATTTTACAAGAGGGCTCATAGTAGGAGTCAAGGACCCATATGACTACCCTAAGCCGTATGAACGATAGGCTCATTAATGTCTAAGGATATTACCACAGTCTCAAAAGTAATTCCCTGTGATTTCAAACCCCCCTAGATGGGAAGAAGTCTTTTGTAAATACATATCCCTTCTTGACAAAGGAAAATAATTTCCCTATTATTCTTTTCCCATTGCTTGTTTATTGCTTCTACTGGTGTCAATCATGAGTGTTTTCAGTTGTAGATGCTGAGAACAAAGACAAAAATAGGTGAATTTAGATATTTGTTTACAAAGATGTTTGAAGGGATTAATTTCATCTGGCCATTCAGATAGGATTAAAGGGATTATCTTGAATAATAAAGGCGCATTATAAATGCATATGTTGTTTCTAATTAATGGGTTCAGATATGAATATAAGATATGTCAAATTATTACAGAATAGCCTGTAATTACATTATTTTTGAATAATGGGGAGGAAACTCATGAGTCATTGAGGGAGAGATGACTTTGGAATTAAGGCAAACTCGTTCTGCAAGTGTGAAGCTGTGCAGGGCACATTTCCTATTTATACGTACAGTTAATAACATCTATTATGCAGTCTTTGTCCTAGAAGCCTGTGTTTGCTGAGAGAAATACTTTAAACCAGAAGCTAATTACACAGTGCTTGAGTTTCTCTGGCAACATCAAAAGAGACAAAGTCATTTGTGCTTTAATGAACAATTTGAAAGGGAAAAATAAATTCTCAAGTTGAGAACTCTGTGAATTTGAGACAAGGAAAATGTAGGATTAAGACAAATATTAATTATAATTTACTTTTTGGTATATGACAAAAGGTCATAAAAGGAATATGGGTTTCTTATTAATTACAAAAAGGACTATAACCTTCTGATTTTTGCCTCCAACATTTGCCCCCTTGGAAGACTACTTGGGCTCACTGTAAATGGAATCACCAAGTTCCAATGATAACTATTCCCTTCAGATATCTTTGCCAAGATTTCTCCCTAAATAGTACAACTGCCATATTTCAAAAACACCTAAAGGTCCATTTCAAGGAGCTGGTAGGACAGCCAGAGCTTTAAAAAATGCCTTTAAACTTGATTTTGACCAAGTCAAGTTCCCAAGTTAATATTACAAAATAATCTACCCATGTCTACACCTGGATAGTAGTAGGGAGGTATGCAAGAGTGTCTGCTTGCAATTCTTAGAACCAGATGTCAAGGTTTCCTCTACTACAAGGGACACGGTGAGGTCAAGAGATGTGAGATACTTCTAAATGCCTCCCATTTAGTAACATACGTAGAAAGACACAAGGAAGGTCCGAGAGGAAGCCAGGCTCCAGGCTCCACTGAGCAGTACTTCACTTAGTAGAGCGTTCATCCATCAAGTGAAATAATCAGCATTTATGAGAAGAGAGATCTACATCCTACAGAATGTTTGATAGCACCTACAAGAACTGTGTTCAAGGCCAGCCTTAGGCAAATTAAAGAACAACAAGAAGAAACAAAACAAAACAGAAGGAAAAAAACAGAGCTTTGGCCTCTTTTTTCTATCCTTTTGGACTGTTTTATCCCAGTGAGTATCTCTAAGTTGACTCTCCATCTCACCTATATTCACACTTTCATTACATTAACTTAAAATTAACTCATTCATCATCTGTTGCATTTTACATTCATGTAGACCACTCTGGTTTGAACTAGAAATCTCAAAGGCACAACTTCATATCCCAAATAAGGGAAGCCTTTATTCTGTTCCTCTCCTGGCTCTACTTTCAGTCATAACCACACATATAATCAAATCTGTCAAAATTACCAGCCAGCTTCCATCACATACCAAACATTTCATCAAGGTTCAAGAGACTCAAGGAATGGCTTTCCTCTTCAACACAGTAGAAAGTCATCCTTAGCTGTTGGCAGTGCCAGTGATCACTTTGATGAAATCGCCCCATGTGAGTGTATCATGGATTACCAATACCTGCCCTTCAAACCTCCAGCTGCTACTTTCTAACTATACCTCCAACATCAAAGTATCTCAAATAGCATGAGCAGCGGGCATTTTTTCCTCATTTCTTTCCACATTTTGCCTGATTCTCATCACTCTCTGGCATGTGATGCGTTCTCTATTTTTCTGAAAACGAGAACTACTGTAAGAACATACACATCACAGCCTTTGTGGCCTGGATATCTATTCCTGTTTTCAAACATGACAGAGCATCTGGGGACCCCATATCCACCTCTGTTGCTGCTGCAGCAATCTTAGAGAAAACTAGGTCATCTTTTAACGCCGCGGCACTCAATTTTGAATCGCATATCTTGACTCTCATGGTCGCCTTATTTAAAGCTCTTCCCTTTGCCAATACTTTTGAACTTGGAGAGATGCATCCATCATGATATGAGATTGGATCCGTAGCTCCAGGTCCCAGAATAATAATCAGAGGTATATATATAAACTGAAAGTCTCTGCATTTCTCCAAACCACCCCCTGTTGTAGGAATGCTAAAATAATGCTAATGCGAGAAAAGATATTCCAGTGTCATTTTAGATTTCAGACATTGCACATTTGTACCCATGATTATGTCAAAATATACACATAGGCATCATTTGAGAGAGAATTTATTATAAAAGAAAATATAAAAAAAAAAACACCAAAGCTTGCCTGACCTTGCTTTATTTATTTTTTTTAAATCAGTGCTTGAGCTGAGGTTGAATAAATTTGCCCAGCTTAACATGAGAATGTGTTGGGTTGAAAATAAAAAATAAAATTGGGAAGCCTATTCATGTGGAATGAAAAGAAGAGCACATAAAAGACACATAAAACACCTTCCTTCTGGCATTAAAAAATGCAGTTTTTTTAAAGTAGAAAGAAACCCACCTTTAAAAAAATATGTTTTATATGTGGAGAAACAGGGGATCCAGAAGCCTTAGGAGCAAGCAGGTTCACATTTAATGCAGATAATATCTACCCGAGGGACTGGCATGTGGAGTTTGATATTTGTTTGTATTTGGGTTTTTTGTTTTGTTTTGTTTTGTTTTTTGCTTCAGTTTTCATTGTGAGGTCAGATGGGCACGTTGATGCAAGAACCATTAGGCTCTTGTTAGGCTCCTACACCCTGGTGAATTTAACTCAGATATGCCTATGTTTGTGTGCCGTGAAGAACAAAATTATGTTTGTAAATCTTATTTTTAAATCTGTCATTTTAATTTCATACATGTATAGAATGTCTTTTGATCATTTTTATCCCCTCCCACTCTTGCTGGTTCCCTTCTTCTTTACCCAAAGCCACCCCCTTTTTATTTTCAGTGTCTTTGGCTTGATTTTTTTTATTTTATTTTATTTTATTTTTTTGTGATCCACTGAATTTAATTAAGGTCATTTATATGAGCATAGATAAGAGGTAACTTACCAGACCATGGGCAAGTGACCAGTGACTACACCACTAAAAAAAAAAATGGTCTCCTTCCTAGATCCATGGTCAAATATTGACAGGATTCATCTTGTGCAGGTCTCAGACAGGTAATTGCACCTGCTGTGGATTTATCTGTGAGAGCGACAGCAATGTCACATCCGTAAGACAGCACTTCTCATCATCTTCCTGCTCTTACATTCTTTCTGCCCCCTTCCACAATATTCTCTGAGCTTTAGAGGAGTTGATAAAATTGTCCCATTTAGGCAATTTGCACTTTGACTGGTTATGAGCCCCAGCCTTGACCTGTGTCTGCTGTAGGAAGACACTCTCTGACCAAGGCTGAGAGCTTCTCTATTGTCCTGAATAAAGCCAGCGTTGGGAGGTCTTCTGTGGAGGATGGTCGTCGGGGTCTCCCTTTGCTAATTAGATCCTATTGTCATCATAGGCGGTGTTTCACAGGAGCCTCAGACTTGCTCAGGCCTCTGGGAAGTCACCCTGCTCT
Organism: Acomys percivali; assembly: GCA_907169655.1. Taxonomy (NCBI): domain Eukaryota; kingdom Metazoa; phylum Chordata; class Mammalia; order Rodentia; family Muridae; genus Acomys; species Acomys percivali. The sequence goes on along the minus strand of OU015742.1, from coordinate 33,170,028 downwards.
CCAGTTGCTACCTCTGGCTCACCCCACATGCAATTCACTCTTACGTCCTGCATACTCCGTGAAGCCTGAGTGGAAGTGCTGGTGTGCACTTCGGTTCCCACTAGGTTTTCAGCCCACTGCAGGCTGTGCAGATCTGAGTCAGATTCTTCCTATGTTCTGCTTATTAGCTTTCTGCATACAGACCTTTACGCTTTGGTCTGAAATTCTTGTGTCTGGCTCTCTGAGGGTCTCAGGCTGCTGTCCTGTCACAGGAGCAGAAGTCTTTTTGAAAGAGTATCTCGCTCCTGCTCTGTCAGTTGGCAACACTAAGTACCTAGCTAAGGATGCTATTGCCTAAATATGGTTTTTTCCCAGGGTACTGAGACTAGCCACTGCTTTTGATCTACCTGATTTTTCATGTCCTTCAAGACTTTTTACCTGGAGACTCTGGCCAAGCTTCTGATTGTAGTCTGCCATTTTGAGTCTTCAAAAGAAGCTCTTTTTAGGGGCAGTTATTAAGTATGTTATCTTAAATGAAGTCGGATTTAGCTGATTCAGAATTAGCATCCGATTCTGAAGAGTCAATGTGACTACGGTCCCACCTAAACAAGCCCTTTTTTTTTTTTTTTTTTTTTTTTTTTTTTTTTTTTTTAGGTACAGTATACTATCAGCTCAGTTTTCCCAGTTTCCTTCTAATAAAACTGGAAGGGGTGGGCACAATATTCACTGGCTCTTGCTTTGGCTTGACTCTTTGACATACGCCTGTTTATCAACTACAGGTGCTCTTTAGGTCTGACTTAAGCAATATGGGTGTGAACCCTCAGAAAGAATGGAGAAATTTGTAATAAAACACCACTAATTTCAGATATAGTTTACTATTTAATCCATCACCTTTTGTCAACAAAGATACCATAGCCTCCACATTCGTTTCTAAATGGTTCTAGTTATTTATTTTTTAACACATTTTTATTGAAAACTAAAATAATTCATATTACATCTCATTTTCTATCCCATCCCATGCATCCTCCCATTCCTCCCTCCCTCCCACTTTCACCCCAATCCCCCTTCCCTATGACTGTGACTGAGGGGGACTTCCTCCACCTGAATATGGTGCTAGGGTATCAAGTCTCTTCTTGGTAGTCCGCAACCATGTTCATAGCAGCCTTATTCATAATCGTCAGAACATGGAAACAGCCTAAGTGTCCCTCAGTAGAAGAATGGATAAAGAAACTGTGGTACGTTTACACTATGGAATACTACTCAGCTATTAAAAACAAGGAATTCCCAAAATTTGTGGACAAATGGATTGAACTAGAAATGATCATAATGAGTGAGCTAACCCAGAAGCAGAAAGACTCAAATGGTATATACTCACTTATATAACTGGACACTTGCCCAAAGGGCAGGTCCCATGAAAGTCTGCACCTACCAGGAAAGTGGGATAGAGGTGAGGACATCCTATTAAGACTCTAGGTGAGAAAAATATAGGGGATAGGGAAGTAGGTGGATCCAGAGGGTCCTAGAAACCTACAAGAGGAACATTATGATGGGTGGATCTGAGCCCAGGGGTTCTGCTTGATCTAAGGCACCAACCAAGGACAAAACATACAGTCATCATCAAACCCCTACCCAGATCTAGCTAAGGGACAGAACATTCTCCACAGTTAAGTGGAGACTGGGGACTGACTTTCACAGGATCTCTGGTGCCCCATATTTGGCCATGTTCCTAGTTATTTATTTTATATAGATTTTAAGGTTCAAAGTATGCAGTCTAGAGGTGCATTAAGCATAGAAGAACTGAAACTATTTGCCCAGAAATAGATAGCTAACATGAAGCAAACTCAATGTTGTTTTTGCAGATTTTTTTTTTTTTTTGGTCTTCTATTTCTTTAATGGAGTATTTTTATCTTACTTTCTTGTTCTTTTTTTAATTATCCTATTTTTATTTGCATGTTTATTTTTTTAAAGGGAGAGAAAGTAGGTGTGGAGTTGGATGGATGGGGAGGTGAAGAGGATCTGGGAAGAGGCGGCGAACTGTCACCAGAATATTGTGCATGAATTTCAATTAAAAAAAAAAAAAACACAAAAGTAGGGCTGGAGAGATGTATCGGTCATTAAAGGCTAGTCTCAGAACCAAAAATAAAAGTAACTAAATGGGGAGATCTCAGTCTGATTTTTTGCATATGTGGCCCATACTGAATTTAGCTAGACTTCTCTCTCACACAGGAAAACAAGGAAGTGATGAGGGCCTAGCAGTGAAAAGATCAGATTGCAGACTTAGGATCTCACTTACAGGGAAGTTTCAGTGGTGGTAGGAGAGTTTACAAAAGAAGCCAATATCATCCAAATCAAAATAACAATGCAGGTAAAGTAATAACTACCCATGAGAGGAGAAGCTACATCATGCCTGAGTGTGAGGCCTAATAAGCCCAAGGACTGTGACCTGAGATTGTGGATCCTCACCTATCACCCATTGCTGGTCACCCTGCATGGAACTCATGGGTCTCGCTGTCACCCTTGGCATTTTCTTGACTTGCTGTACTATTCTTTTCTTTAGATCAAACTAAAAAGATATCCTGTTAATTTGTCTTTTGTCACTTTAACAAATAAGGCTTTATAAAAAAAAATAAGACTTTATAAAGAGATGGACCTTCATCATTGTGGAGGACAAGTGTAACATATAGGCAATGGCTCAGCTCTAGTCAGGACCATCTTAGCTGCATCACATTATGTCAAAGGTGAAAGCAGGTGAGCATATTGCCTATAGAGGGGTTATACCTTGAAACAAGAGGCTAGAAAGAGACAGGGCCACTATCCCTTCCTATAATATACTCTTGATTGACATATGAGTCTTTCACTTGGCATGCCCATACTGAGGACTGAGCCTCCAGCACATGGACCCTGGGACAAGAGAAACCAAGTTCAAGCCATGGTGGTCACAAAGACCTGGTTTACAACAAATTGTTTGTCAGAAGAAATAGTTTATAATATGTACCTCAAATAGTCAGAGCCAGTAGGAAGGACCAAAATAGGCCATGTGACCAGCACATCTGGCTCTAGCAGAAAAAGCCTAGAAAACCCATGAGAGGGGAAGCAGGCTGCACCTCAATGTTGACTCTGAACCAGGGTTCAAAACATCCCTTCAAAAGGTCATGCTCATTTTAAAATTAAGGTTTGTCATGTAGGACTCATTCTTTTTGCCATGGTCCTGACCCCTTAGCATCCCACAGTATACATGCAGTACCCTCTCGGTACCCTCTAAAGCATGGGTCCCATCCACGACTGGGAGAAATTTCTAAAGGCGTCTTTAGCTCTACTTGTCAAATAATCTCAGATTCCTTAGTGTTTAGTAGTACAGAGATGAGTCAGTTTCCTCATCTTTAATTTGGTCTGATTTCCCTCTGGCATCTTTTCTATGCATTTCCTCACTTGTAACCATGCCAATCCATCATTGTAGTGCAGACACTTGACCCCACTCTTGGCCTACCATCAGCATCTAGCTTGGATTTCTGGAGGAAAATGTAAATGTCAGGGACCACTCTGTAGTCACTGTGATATACATGAAACAATGAATTAATTAAACAATTAAAAAAAAAAAAAACTTTTTGCTTCCCAGTCTCTTCCCCAGCTCTAGCTACGGTTTCTTTGACTCAAATCTTATCTAAGATAGAATTTATCTGCTGTCTTTCTTGATTAAATGTTAGGCTGATACATGCAAACCAGGCACCTGTCTGGCAGCAGGATTACAACACAAAGGAAACACATGTGTATCCATTATAGCCAGCCGTATTTTCAGGAAGCCTGGAAATAAGCAAAGGTCCTTGCATTCTTAAGAAAACAAAGATGAACTAAGGCTAGAAAAGTTGAGGTGTGTGTTCTTCGCACATGTAAATCCTGAGCTTAGGACTCTGAGTATTGTCTGCCGTTTGAAAGGATTCGAAGTCACCTCTGGGGTAGTTTTGACTGTTCAAGCCCAGACACATTCTGACACCAAAGACCAAGGAAAGAAAACTCTAAAAAGCATGAAGTCCTGAACTTAGGTTGAGCCTGACCATAATTTTACTGTTTTCTTTCCCAGTCAAAGAACCCTCTAGATTTGTGTTTTCTTGGAATGGAAAACTTTGTTCTGAGAGCACAAAGAACTTTCCAACAACCCAGCACCAACTTTCAGGCTTTCCAAAAAAGAAGAGAGAGGGAGGGAGGGAGGGAGGGAGGGAGGGAGGGGGAGAGGGAGGGAGAGAGGGAGAGGGAGAAGGAGAGAGATAGAGAGAGAGAGAGGTGCCTGCCAGCACTCTCCCTAAAGATGGAGCAAGGAAAGAAACAAGAAAATAATAAGGTCCTGCAGTATGTCACCAGTGGGTGCAACTGGGGAAAAAAAGATGTCACACTCCTTTCCTATTTAAATCTCAGACACTGAATAATTCTAGGAAAAAGAAAAGAAAAAGCACCCAGAAGACAATCCTCAATTGACTGGATGACTGCATAGATCAACATGGCATTTTTCCTGATTTTACACCGAGGAGCATTTGTTTTATGTTCACATCTCTCATATAGGTCTCTACTTTTATATGATATCTTTAAATTTTTTTATTTGCATTCTCTTTTAGAAACAGTGAAAGGAGGGACGTTTTGTTTTCAAATCCTAGGCAGGTTACCAGTGCTTGGAGAGAAGTGGGAAAGGAAAGAAGAGGAAGCCTGGGAGATGGAGAAATAGGAGAGGGAAGGCTTAAGGGAGGGCCAGAAGAGGAAAGGAGGGAGACACAAAAGGGAGAGAAAGAGAAAGAGGAAATGAAGGAAAGAGGAAAGGACAAGAAAGAGAAAGGGGAAGTGAGGGAGTGAAAGTGAAGGAAAGAGGAAGAAAGGAAGAAAAAAGGAGGGAAAGAAAGAGCGGAATCTGAATGCTAAATGTTTTCACATTTTTTGTTGTTTGTTTTTTTGTTTTTACTTTTCACAATTAAATCAACTGAAAGTTGTCTTCTGTTTGATTCTTTCATTTAATAAAATGTTTCTAACTGAAACAAACTAACAGATGTTTGAAACATTAAGCTGCAGATAAATTAAAAGAAATGAGTCTATAATTCCAATGATGTGAGACTATGGAGAAAACCTTACAGGGTGGTCATTTGTCTATGTTAGATAGAAAGGCATAAGCACAGACATGAATATATGACCATCTGTGTTTATGTGTGAAACATTACAGCAGGTTCATATCAGACAGGGCTTGCAAACAAAATATAGGCTTCGTCTCTGATCATAAAAATCCTAAACTTGTAGAAGTTTCAGATGTTTTGTACATTAAATTTAAAATTGTATGTGGTAGATACAGCACTGCGGTGCCTTCTTCTCTGAAGCACAGCACAGAGTCTTTCTGCTTTGATATGAAGGGCACCAGCAATATGGTCATTAATAGGAAAGAGGCTTCACAGCAAAGACCCTTGATGATTACTATAGTTTATAGTTCTTACATGAATGTTTGCAATCATTTATACGCAAAAATATTACTCTATAGGGACAGTTTTGTAGGTTAACTAAAAACACATATAAAATCTAAGATCTGTGCTTTGACCAGAAATGAACCTGCTACAGCAATTTGAAGACAGCAATGTCACAGTCATCAAGAGCAAACATGAACTCTGACTTGGGTTTGTAAAGAGAAGCAGAGTTAACAGGTGGAAGGGGTATTAGAGATGGCAGAGGGGGCCGTGATGATCGGAATTCATATTATATATGTATGAAACTGTCACAGAAAAGTCATAAAAAAAAGTTTTAAAAGCCTGAAATCTGAGTTGGCTGTTGATAACATCAGTCTCTAAGCTTGAACTTGGATGACATTTTGTAGATGAGCCACCTGCCATTCCCTTCCCAACACACTTGTTCGAACTTGCTTGGAAGAATGTCATACACTCTAATCCTCAAAACCTTGAAAACTAATGTGTGCCCCAGGCATTAAACCTGTAAACTTCAGTTAACCTTTTCATTACATTTCAGGAACTTAAGTCTGGTTCTGGCGGCTGACCCAGGCAAAGGATTTTAACGCCCACTGGATGCACACATATTCTTGTGTTGCACGGCTGCTGCTTGCTTACTGTTGGCAAATGCCAAACACATCTGGGAGAAGAGTTTTGAAAACAATTCGACAGCCTGAAAGGTTCCAACAATAAAACAGAACTCTTTACACGGCAAAGCCAAACAAATAACTTGGGCAAGTATAATTAAATAAAGCCCAGGCTTCAGTGCAGATGGCTGTTTTTACTGTCTGTGTCTGCTGGAGTATGCTGCAGTTGCTTTTAGACTGAGGAAGGGAGGAAAGAAGGTTGGGAGGGAGGGAGGGAAGGAGGGAGGAAGAGAGGGAGAGAGAGAGAGAGAGAGAGAGAGAGAGAGAGAGAGAGAGAGAGAGAGGCTTTTTTATATGAGCCTTGGCATATTGCATGTGGCAGACTGTTGAAAAATGAATAAAGACAGTAGAGTGAAAAGAAGGCAAAGCACACTCCACTGGCATGACAGGAAAGCTAGGTTGCTGACTGCCCAGTGCCAGATCTCCAGGTTAGCCCAGGGGCTCCCAAGATCATTTCTTTACTCCCAGATTTTCATGTTGAATTATCACTCACAATCTCTAAATGAACATGCCTCTTATTTTATTTAAGAGACACTGGGCACTTGCTTTTGACTTCCTGCTAGGCAATACAATATTTAGTGTTTTGCTATTACACACCCAAATGGCAAGAGATAAAACACTGCCACATAAGCATAAGTTCAATTAAAAAGAATTTTTTTTGCAAAGAAACATCTTTGCCTCAAGCTCTCAAAGGCAGACAGCAAGTGATCCGCATTTGCTCAGGGCTGCTTTTACCTAAGCAACTCCGACCATGGATGTCTACAAGGATTCATCAGGAGCTTCAGGCTATGGCCTCTTGGCTTTGGCCTGAGGCAAAGCTGGGGGCTAAGTACTTTTTATGTGGGGGGTAAAGAATAAAGCAGAACTCATCAGGCTTGGGCTGTTGCAGTGGTTCCATCTGGTACCTAGAAGCCTCTCCCTAGAAGATCTACTTTAACTGTTCTCTGGCTGCTGTTAAAGTGAACAGCATCATAACTTATTTGTGACCTACTTAGGAAAAACTCAGGTTGCACTACACTGAGCTAAGGGGAGATGAGCTCAGTGGGGCAACAGTAACAACACAGCCTCCTCCTGACACAGTGGCTAAAGGGAATATGCTTCGAATGAAACAGAGGTTTTGTGTTCATTTGTTTGTTTTCAGGAACATGAGAATGCCTTAGTTGGCTCATATAATTATATTCTTTTACATTAATCTTTATCTTTTGACTATATACTAACTATATTTAACTTGTTTTTGATGCAGAGCTTTACACAAGATAGAACTTCTTTCTTTTTTACAGAAAGCATCATATTTAAATAATAAAGCCTTTCTATTTGTCTGTTTTTTTTTTCTTCAGATTAAGCAAGAGCTGCACAGAACGAAAATGGGTGGGTTGTTTGGTTGTTAAGTGCCTTTACATTTATTCACCTCGCCAAAAGGATGCTCTTCACCCAAGCATATTGATAATTAACAGTGTTTTTAACTTTTGGTCTCCAGATGCAACATTTTTAACTGTACTTTCTGGAGGATCTGGTTACAACTCCAGCCACCTGCGGCACCAAGGGAAAAGACACCTGGCATGTTTCCAGGGCACTCTGACCTGTGGATGTGCTAACAGGATTCCTGGAGTGTTTTCATCCTTTTGTGTTTCTGCCCTCCTTTTCTCCAAAAGAGTTGTAGCTTTAATAAAAGTGGTGTTAGTGAATGAAAGCATTTAACACAATAACCATGGAAACATGATATTTTCAATGCAATTATGTGCTCCATTTCAAAGACCATTTCTTTGAAGAGAAAACAAGTGCCTGCAGAGGAACTGACTAGAAGGGGATGATTGCAGCCCAGCAGATCTGCTCAGCTGAAGCTCTTGGCAACAGTGAGCTGGCTGGTAAGCCGGAATTCAGCAGCCCTGAACTTGACTCTTCAAGCCCATATACTATAGGCCAGGTATAGCAGCGTACACCTTTAATCCCTGCAGAGGTAAGTGAATCTATGAATTCAAGGCCAGCCTGGTCCACATTGTGAGCTCCAAGCCAGAGAGAGCTATGGAGCGAGACCCTGTCTAACAAAACCAACCAACAAACAATAACAACTAAAACCCGCAGACAGTGTCTCATCTTTCAGAATCAGAGTTGAAAATTGTAAGAAAACACCAAGTGTTTGACGCAATTATAACAGTTGCTAATAGACTGGAGGCGAATTAATTATGTGTGCTTTAAAACAAACAGTCAAGTCCTCAGACACAAACACCTCCTAAAAGCAGAACTATGTAAGTCAGGATAAGTGAGTGAAATGGCACATTTGTGGCCTTTCAGCTATACGAGGAGTCGATCTGTTGAAATGATACTGAATCTAAGCAGTGAGTATGTTAATCTTCTGTTTGGAAGCTCTGAATGCTGCAGGCTCATTTTCAGAGTCTGCACACATGTTGTGGAGCTCAAATGCCACTCTGTCACAATACCATCACCAACTCCATGTGTTAAAAAGAAAGGATGCTGCATGCTATGGCCACTGCGGTTCTGTTCCAAGAAGTCCTTGTAGGTGTCCATCAAAGGATGGACCCTAACACACATCACAGTGGTCACTTGGCCACTTTGTGTGTATATTACGGGTCAACACTCAACAACCTGCAATGTTTTGATAGACTTCCAAGCCAATTGACAACATCAGTGTATACCATCCCTGAACAAAGCTTGCACAGCACTAGCTAGCTTATATATGCAAAAATGTCTCTAGTCTAATAAAATTTGTGTACTGTAAATTCCACAAATATTAAAAGTGTGAATCTATGAAGCTGTAAAACTCAGATATTCAGTTATTCCAATCCCCTACACAGATGCAGAAAGTTTCCTCATGTTCCTTTCCAGTCAGTCTTCACTACCAATTCCTGCAGAGGGAAGCAATATGCTGACCATTTTCAGTACATGCAGGCTTTATCTATCTTGAAATTTTATGTCAGTGAGAAGCCTGGTACAGGATCTTTGCTTAAAACATCCTTTATATAGTACAGTGTCCATTCATACATGTACTGTTTGATATTCTCACTCTGTTTCCATATTTTTTTCTTAGACTAAGAGTAAATCTCTAATTTTTTTCTCTTAAACATTATTTTTTTATAACAGATCTTATACATTGCATGTCCACAAAGTCTAGATATAGCTTGCAAATTTCTGTGGGTATTTTAGTCAGAGTTGTCTTGGAAGTATTAGGTTAACAATATTAGGTTTCTGCAGCCTAAGTGTCCCTCAGTAGAAGAATGGATAAAGAAACTGTGGTACATATACACTATGGAATACTACTCAGCTATTAAAAACAAGGAATTCCCAAAATTTGTGGATAAATGGACTGAGCTAGAAATGATCATAATGAGTGAGTTAACCCAGAAGCAGAAAGACTCAAATGGTATATACTCACTTATATCTGCATACTAGCCTAAGGGGCATGTCCCACGAAAGCCTTCACTTACCAGGAAACTGGGACAGAGGGAAGGACATCCTATTGGGACTCTAGATGAGAGAAGCATGGGAGAATAGCAAAGTAGAAGGATCCAGAGGGTCCTAGAAACCTACAAGTAGAACATTATGATAGGCAGATTTGGGTCCAGGGGTCCCGCTCAAAGTAAGGCACCAGCCAAGGACAATACAGGCGGTAAACTTTAAACCCCTACCCAAATCTAGCCAATGGGCAGAACATTCTCCACAGTTGAGTGGAGAGTGGGATATGACTTTCTCATGTACTCTGGTGCCTCACATTTGACCATGTCCCCTGGAGGGAGAGACCTAGTGGCACTCAGAGGAAGGACAGCAGGTTACCAAGAAGAGACTTGATACCCTATGAGCCTATACATGGGGAGGTAATCCCCCTCAGGAACAGTCATAGGGGAGGGGAATAGGAGGAAACTGGGAGGGAGGGAAGAATGGGAGGATAGAAGGGGTGGGATAATCATTGAGATGTAACAAGAATAAATTAATAAAAAAATGTCAAAGCATAAAAAAAAACAATATTAGGTTTCTGGATCCATAAATGTGGTATGTTTTCACACTTACTTGGATTTTCTATTCTTTCTCCGAACAATGATAAATTGCTTTCAGAAAAATAATGTGTTTCAAGAAATTATTTCTGAATATTTATATCTTATTTATACTATCTTGATTGAGATAGACCTTTTCTAATTTGATCTTCTAATTGGTGAAATTATATAAAACACCAGTGATATCTGCATATTGAACTTGAATTTGTACTTTCCCTAAATTCACTTACATTTCTGGTAGTTAGTCTATAAACTCCTTATGTATATATTAAGTAAATAATTAGGATGTCATAAATTGTAAATGTAGTTTTATTTCCTCAGAAGAGGGCATGAGATGAGAGCCATACTCAAGCTTTACGAACACATGGCTAGGCTGAGCCTAGAGCATTTCTATCTCTGTGTGTGTGTGTGTGTGTGTGTGTGTGTGTGTATAAATAGTATGTTTTTCAAAAATTTGTTTACATTCTTTCCAAGTTTATATTAGCTAGGACTTCAGTACAACATTGACTAGGAAAGTTGAAAATAGAAGTTTTTATCTTTCCCTAAATATAGGTGCATTGTCTTTGGTATCTACAACTACCAGCTAGGACAAGACCTGAATGTACGTATATGTATTCATGTCTTTGTGCATTTGCTGAGGTTTCATTTTCTTTTTTTTTTTTAATTGTATATCCATTATTGAGAAAAGAGTACTAAAGTCACTAAAAACTGTCTTGGAATTGTCTACATTTACCTATAATGTTCTAACTTCTAGTTCATTTAATTGTGAAGATCTCTTCTTGGACACAAATATTATGTCTTATGAATGGGACCTTTTAAGTTGGCAATGTAAGTGCTGGTATGGCTTCTGATGTTCCAGCTTAACCACATTGTTCTATTGTCTTAAGAACTCCCTCCCAATATATTTCTATCTAAAGAGGGTTACAGGAATATATTTTGACTAGAATGGGCAATGGAAAGAAAACAGTCAACCTGTTACAGTATTCTGCTGCCTTCTCATTCTAGTGTTCCCGTGAAGGGATTTTTTTTTCAAATGATACTAAAGTTTCCTCCTCCGTTGATTTTTAAATTTTTACTTATTTATTCACTTTATATCCTGGTCAAAGCCCCATCCCTCCTCACCTCCCAGCCCCACCCCCTCTCTCTTCTAAATCCCCTTCCCCTATACCTCAAAATAGGGGAGCCCCTCTTCCTATCCCCTTCAGTTTCGGCAGACCCCTCTGGGCACTGGTTGGTTGGCCCTGTTGGTCTTCTTGTGAGGTTCCTGTCACCTCCAGGTCCTTTTCTCCTTCCCCCAACTTTTCTGCAAGGTTCCCTTCACATTGCCCAACGTTTGGCTGTGAGTCTCAGCATGTGTTTTGATGCGCTGCTGGACGGAGTCTCTCAGAGGACAACTCCTGTCTGCAATATCCCTTAAGATGTGTCTTTATCAGTTGGAGTGCCTTTTAAAGAGGGTTTGTGTCTTCCTGGAATGAAAGATTGCCAGTGGCCACAATGGTGGCTGATGTGCTTTCCTAACCTCATGGGCCTTCTTTTCTACACTGCTGTGGAAAACAAGCTCCAGCCATGGTAACAGGGCTTGAACCTGTCCTGGACCTTCCATTATTCACTGTCTCTTCTCTAGACTTTGCCTTCGCTTAAGCCAACACTAACAAGAGTAAGTTCACTGAAGAATTCATGGATCCTGGTGGAGAAGCTACAACCACCACTGTACTAAACCAGCACAATCCCTAACTACACTTTGTTCATACAGTCAAGTGTATTTCCCACTCATCATCAAGGGAACTTCTCTTACAACAGATGGAGGCCATTACAGAAATCCACAACCAATGAATGTGCAAAGTTGGGGAGCCTTGTGCCAGTGGATACACCTACAGAATACTGCTGCACCTAAGGCTCAGGAAACATTGGGAAAGGGGACAGAACAGTTGCAATGAGGCAGAGATTCAGGAAGTTTGCCATGAGACTGTGTTTCCTGGAATGTCAGAAGCTACAACCACAAAGTTTAACCAATATAACTGCCTTAATGTTACCTGGACAAGGACAACCATGCCAAAATGGACATGGAAAATCCCAAGAGCCATCAACACTACAGAAAGGACTACAGGCAACTGGAGAATGCTGAAAGTGAGAGACGTAGTCTACCTTCGGGAAGAACACACTAGTTGGTAATCCAATAATAAATGTTCAGTCTTGAAAACAAACATACAAGTGGCATTACACAGACTATGCACGCTGTACTTGGGAATGCACGTGTATACATGTATACATGTAGCAACAATTAATGAAAACAGAGGCCATAAATTTGAAGAAAGCCAAGGGAAAATACATGGGAGAGTTTTGTAGGAGAAAATTTGATGGAATTATAATCACAAGAAATAAGTAATAAAAATTAAATTCACTGCAATGGCTAAAACGTATAAATACGCACATAAATGTTTACTAGCAAGACTTTTAAAAATTGTTTTAGCCTTTTTAATCTGTGTTAGCATATTAAAATTTGCCCCTAATTGGTGTTGTGTAGTTTCTGCTTTCTATTTGAAGTCTTCACTCTATGTTTAATGCATCTATTTTAATAGATGTTTGCGTTGCCATTTTACTGTTTGTTTTATTATTGTTCCACAGTTGTCATTGTTCCCCTTTCTCCTTTTGTCCTTTTGAATTGTGTACCTACCACGAGCACATTTTTCTCTGTGGTTGAATTTAAACAACTACTTCAACATAGTGTTTCCTGTGGCTCAGTGTGAGGAACAGTTTAATCTTCAGAATTCACGTAAGTTGAACACTTGTTCCCCCAGCTCTGAAGAGGCAGAGAGAAGAGTCCCTGGGTTCACTGCCAGCAAGTCTAATCTAGCTGGTGAGTAGTGTGAAGGGAAGGGTCATGGCTTCAGGGCAGGAAAAGATCTTGTCTCAGAGGATTTGGACAGCCTCCCTGGGGATGTCACCGGAGGTCTCCACACACATGCAGACCTTTGCAGCACACACACACACACACACACACACACACACACACACACACACACACATGCACACACACAAGCACACACACAATACTTACATTCATACACACAAAAAATAGGTTTCTTGATTTTATCACCTAAGAAACCTGCACAACCTCCATGGTTTTTCTCTTCTCTTGAATACAATACATAGTTCTTGCCTTTTCAAAAATAGGTATTAAAGTTTAAAACTTTGCATTATTGTAGGGACTCTGGATTCCACTCTCTCCCAGCAAAAGACTGTTGATTATTTTGCTTGTTTTGGCAGGCAGTTAACTGATATGGACTCAACACCTAGTTTTTAGTTTTCCTTATGATGGGCAGAGTTCCCAGTTCTAGTCAGTTACTATAGCCTTAGTTGTACTGTTAGGGGCCCCGGGAAATCTAGAAGAGCTAAACAGAAATTTGGCTCATGCAATTGACTCAGAACGTAGTGCTGTGCATCTTTGGTTCCAAAATCCTTTTCTTCTGCTTCCAGCTGCTATGGTAACTTTGGACTCTGCTCTCTGGTCCATCTGGCCTGGAAGGTTGGTCTTCTGAGCTTGAGACAGCATGTTCCCATTTTCATTATAGCTCTTCATCCAGCAAAAAGTGGTAAGTGAGAAGTAAATACTGTTGTTCCTTCCTTCCATGAATCCCATCCCCCTTTTTTATTTTTTTGCCTGCATCCAATCATTTCTTGTTACTCTTAAATATTTTTTTCATATCGTCTTCAGTGTTCAAAGTTATCTCTGTAGGGCAATGTATCTGATAGGGGGGGAAAAACCTCTTGTTACCAAAAATAAAGCCGAAAAGTGTAAAATAATCTTTAAACTTTAATAAACTCCAAATTGTTCAAATTATATTTAGCAAAGAAAATTGGGCATTTTCTATTTCTATAGTTTTTGTTATAATTATATGAGTAAGTGGATCTGCTCTGCTACTCATAAGCATTGATTTCATGAGTGGGTTTTTAAACTGTGCGAATCTTGTGTTCGCTTTCTCATAGCTGTGACCAAAAAAAGTGGCAGAGACAGCTTAGAGAACAGGCTTGTTTTGGCTAATAGTACCAGCGAGATTTCAGTCCATCCTGGAGGGAAAGGCATAGAGGTATGAGGGCCTCAGCCTCAGCCCACAGCAGCTTCACAGGGCGCATCCCAGGGAGCAGAAAAAGCATGGTGGGACACAGGGGGCAGGGTCTACCCTCAAGTGTCACATCTATGGCCTATTCCACCATGAGGGTACCTCTTTCTGAAGACTCTACCCCCTGCAGAATAACATCATCAACAATGGAACTGAGAGCTTCTATAAGTCTGGGTTTTATAAGCTATTTAACTGATTACCTAATTCTCTCAGAAATTCTAACCATTTTTCTCTATTAGATGATCGGTGCTTGGCATCCTCTTGACTATGCATTCTTCATCACTCTATGAGGTGCACATAGTGGACTGCAGAAGCAGGCCTCCCTGGCCATCTGCCTGTCAGATGGATTTGGCCAATAGGAAGCAAACGCGAAGACAAATACTGGGAAGAGATAGCGGTAGGTCAACCAGTTTTCTGCTTGGCCATGCTTTCCCAGAATTCCTCCATCACTCAGGGCCACACTTCCTTCTTGGTATGCATGTTTGTATAGCTCTTGTTATTCATTGTGTATAATGCCAGTCCTCGGTGCCTTCCCCTCATCACCAGAAGTGACAACAGCTTCCCTTGTCTCTTCTCATTTGTCCTTCATTGTCTCTGGGCCCTTATAAATTATTCTCTTTAAATTTTCCATGTAATTCTTTTCAATCCCAATACTTAGGCAAGATTATAGAAATACAGAAATTTCAGACTTCAACTCATGCTGTTTTCTCTGCTAGTTGTCCCTTAAGAACCTGCGCACATGAAGTCTTATGGAAGAGTTGGGCCATTGAAGGACCTGGAGGGGACAGGAGCTCCACAAGGAATCCAATGGAGCCAACAAATCTGGGCCCAGTGGGGCCTGCAGAGACTGCTGCACCAATGAAGGACCACACATGGTGAGAACCTAGACCTCTGCTCAGATATAGCCAATGGGCAACACAGTCACCTTGTGGGTCCCATAATATGGGAAGTAGACGCTATCTCTAACATGGACTCTAACGACCACTCATTGGTCATGTCCCCATGGTGAGGAGGCCTTGCCTGGCCACAAGAGGAAGAGGATGCAGGCAGTCCAGATGAAACTTGAAAGGTTGGGGTCAGACGATAGGGGAGGAAGACTTTCCTTTTCTGAGGACTAAGGGAAGCAGGAGGGAGGGCTATAATCAAGATGTAAAGTGAATAAATTAAAAATAAAAATTTCAAAAAGAGCCTTATAAATGAGGCTATTCGTATTTTATCTTCAGCCTGCATTAAAGTACTACCTCTCTAGACACACCCGTTCCACACTCTTCACCACACACTACAGTACTGTACCTCAGTCTCTCATCCATCCTTCGTAGCTTGTCAAAGCTATTTTTTATTTATTTATCTGTTTACAGTGAAGATAATAAATCTTGTGCAGATTTAGATTCTGTCTACCCATTACCATATAATGAACAAATAGCAGAACACTTATCACAAATAAGCAAATCACTTTTGTTGTTTTGTTATTTGTTTGTTGCAAGCTGTTAAACTACCTCATAAGAGACTTTGGAAGACTGCATGTGTGTGTGTTCTATTGGTTGCTGCACTAGTTAAATCTATCACTATCCATAATGCAGACGGAAAAAAAGCCTATTATCTTATTTCAATGTAAAAAAAAAAAGATAAGTATGGAAGATGAAATACATTGTGTTATGAAGGACACAAAATATTTTCAAGAATTTTCAGATCATAAAACCACTGCATCTGTGTGGAAGTGAACTTACAAAGAACTGGGCTACCGCTGAAATCAAATAAATAACTTTTCAAAATAAAGTTTTAAAATTTTTTTCTGTACACTAACACATCATTTTCCCTACTTTGAAATTTTTCTTCTGTATTTGGAAAGAGTAATTATTTCTTAAGTGATTTGGGGTGTTTAGAAAAATGCTTAGGATTCCTTAGGGAATTTAGGAGGCGACTGGGATGCCTTTTGAAGCTGTCAGTATGCCCTCAAAAAGAAATTGAGACTGCACTTCTAATCTAAGGCCTTTGAAGAGAAGCTGCCCTCCCTAAGACCTCCCCTCTGGACTTTAATCATGCCCTCTGTGGTCTTTTTACCCAGACTTTCTTTTTCTTTTCAAATTTTATTAATTATACACTTCACTGCTTAATCTTCTTAAGATATAATATTCTTATGATGTTTTCTGTGAGGGGGTCTATAATTGTTTTTACTGACTCTCAAATTAAATATGATATTCCTAAGTATTTAACAGATATTTAAATTGTTAGCCAAGTGCTAAAACCTCCTTCTTTTCCTCTTCCACCACCGTCTAAAAGAAAGAAAGACTGAAAGAAAGAAAGAAAGAAAGAAAGAAAGAAAGAAAGAAAGAAAGACAACAACAACAAAAACACCAATGCACTTAGTGCATTTTACTCACTACTGCCATGATTACCTTTAGTATAAAATTTCATCACATGCTACCAACTCACCCCTGCCACAATAACCTTTTCTTAATTTTTTTGCCAAGTAACTTTTTAGAATTACTTCCATACCATAGCTTTTGTGTTTCATGACTCCAATCTACAACAGTGTTTATATTCATTTAATTTTATATAATAGTTGCCTATAAATTTGTACTAATTGTCCCCATATGCCTGATGTTTAATCTGGGCTCCACAGATACAAAGAGATTTGAGGATAGAGTACCAAAACTTAATGCTAATCCAACATGATAAATAATAATGTAGAGACAAATATTCTAAAAGAAAAAAATGTAAATCTTCCTAGAAAAACAGAAAGGCCTTTAAAGTTTGAGAGAAGTAGGGCTACACACTAGTTCTCTGACATCAGTGGACCATTCTAGGTTTTTTGTTTGTTTGTTTGTTAGATTTTCAAGACAAGGATTCTCTGTGTAGCCTTGGCTGTCCTGGACTCACTTTGTAGACCAGTCTGGCCTTGAACTCACAGAGATCTGCCTGCCTCTGCCTTCCCGAGTGCTGGGATTACAGGTTTGTGCCACTGCCTGGCACTATTCTAGATTTTAGTGATAGCATGGTTCTCACTTTTCCAAACTACTGTTTGTTTATATGCTGCATGAAATTCTCATGGGTCATGTCTACTATATCATCTCATTTTATGTTGCTATAACAAAACACCTGAGGCTCTGTACTACATGAACAAGTCTACTTAGCTCACAGTTTGGAGTGGTAAAACTCCAAGACTAGATGTCTCCATTTGTTTGACCTCTCATGATGCCTGTGACACATAGCATCACAATCACAGGAGCATGAGTAAGAGTAATGCTGAAACAGGATCCCAGAAACTAAAGGATAAGCATATATCTCCTTACAGCTCATTCTGGTGGGAACTAACTGGCATCCTACATGGCCTGCATTAATTTGTTGCTAAGACATTGTCTCTAATTATCCAACCTCTTCCCACTTGACTCCACCTTTCAAAGAGCCCACCATCCCTCACTAGTCCCACTCTGGACACAGAGCTTCTAACATAGAGACCTTCAGAGAAAGGATGTAAACCACCCTAACATAAGACTCTTGAGAAATACATTCCATCAACTCTGTTAATCAAAATAGGCCATTCTCCCTACTTCTTTGCTAAGTACATTCTATTTTCTTGGAGGCAAAACAATGTACCAAATTAAATAATCATGGGCTTCTATGAGGGGTAGAGGTATAAGATGGATATAAATGTTGGTCACATAAAACATTGCTTTCCTTCATACATAATGGAAATGATTTAGTCAGATGACTTATGCTCCATTGCCCTTTGCCCTGCCCTTCCTACCCATCCAACATGCAAACACAGTGCTCCATTACTATGTGCAGCACTGATACACCAGCCATCCACAAATCTAAAGATTAGTATCACACACTGAGATGAGAGAACTAAGGCAGAGTCCCACAGTGCCCTGTTAGGTAAAAGACAAATATTACTTCTTTTTCAGTGAAGCCACTGTACTCAAGTTTCTGTTTATTATAGCTTGATATCCTCCTGAAGAATGAAACTACTTGCATTTGACTTGTGAGGAGCTCAATTCATACTATATGGGAACTTTGCAAAAGGACAACTAGTTATTTGTTTATATATATATATATATATAGTCATATACATATATATGGCAAATAAATGGGGGCTGCCACTCTACCTAGGGGATAACAGAAGTGGATAAGGGCTCTAGCTCTATCTAGGGCATCACACAACTCCAGGGGTGGGAGGTGCTCTACCAGGCCCAGTACTTTTGAAGCTCAATACATTTTTACTTTAGAACAGAAAATTCACATGAGGAGTAAAGTGATTCATGTTTTCTTAATCATTGAGCAATGAACCTTCATTAGTGTGCTCAAATCACTTTAAATGTGAGATAAGAAGCTATAACCTGGCAAGGATACCTCAAACACAATGAAAGCCACTAAAATTATGTCACATTGTGTCCCTCATGGGGCAGATCTGACACTAGCTCCAACAGCAATCAGAAGCGGATTCAGAGAATGTGGGCAAATGTGTTAAGTCCTAACACCTGTTCCCAGAGTAAAAGCATCAGTGGCCTATGAATCTAAAAGGTGGTTCTCTCAGTGACATCTAAACATGTCACAATTTCACACACTTGTTCACGTTAAGGGCCCACTCAGCTCTCAAGTCAACTGCTCCGACCCATAGAAGTATTCACGGTAGTAGAGTTCTTGCTCTACCTTGGTAGCATTATCACTGCGGTCCTCACATCCCAGCCCTCATATATCAGTGCTTAGTGTATGTAACACTTTAACATAAGAAACTCACATTTGCCCTCTCAACTATAATTTTGATCATCTTTTCACTTCCCAGATAGAAAACCTTCAAGTCCTGTTTTTTTTTTTAATATGCCCAAAGTCATATTGCTAAGAGTTAAAAAAAAAAAATCATGCTCCTAAATGACTCCACAACACCTCATTGTCCTTCTGTCAATTCTACGTTGTTTTCTGTCTTTCTTTCCCTGCCCCATTTGTCTCTTGACAGCATGCCATGTTATCTGTTCACAAAGGTCGAAGATAGTGTCGTGCATTTCTAGGTTTCCTTAGATGGCCACACATGCTGGGTGCATTAGGGCCTGGAAGTGCTTTGACAAATGCAGTGTGTAAGACCCTAGTCCAATCCTACAAATTCTTAGTGTCTTTTATCAACTTATTTGATACAAGAATTATCTGTAAGCCCAGAAGTGATTGTTAAGACCAGTTGGTTGGATCTGGTAGATAGGAAGCCCTTCTGGGCTGTTTATCCCTCTAATCACAAGAATAAATAGAAGAGAAGCCAGAGTAGGGCCTTGAAAAGGCTGGCTTGACTCATCAAATATATGTCTCTATCAGTCTTTTGAAACAGACAGCCTATTTTTAAAAAGACTTCAATTTAATTAGAATTCCTTTTCCCATGGAGATAACATCTTCAATTGATTTAATCCTTTCTTGTACATTCCTTGCATCCTGAGAGGTAGTAATGGTTTTCATTTTACATTCTGGTCTTGAAACATGATAAACAGCGAGTGTCAGTTTTATTTCCCCAGGCCAGGGCCTGCAGTAGCAGGTCTCAGAGCTGGCCTCCGGTCATATGTAATTCTCACCCCACTCCATTGCTTCATTCTTCCTGTCCTGTTGTTCTGGTCCACCCTTTGCACTCAGAGACTTGATGCAGTGCCGTTGAAAATTTACAATCATCTCACATGTTAGAAATTACCACTGTTTACAGACATTTAGGAAATACAAACTATTTACAGATAAAATTCCAAAACTTTTTTTTTAACTTGAAGTAGACCTCTGTTCTGTTTATTAGGGAGAGGAAAAAAGCTAGAATATAAAGTTGGCTCTGTCATTCTCATTCCTAATTATAGTTATTATTGGAAACAGTAAGCCTGAACAAATAGTCAATAAAACCTGAGACAAAGATTGCAGATTTTCATATAAATATACCCAACATCATATTTCATACAGTAATGCAAATCTTATGATGAGATGCTAATAGGAAAGCCAGCATGTCAAGAATTTCATAGAGGACTCAGTCATCTGATCAGAAAAGTATTTGGAAGAACAAATGCCAGGGAGAGGTAATGCCTATAAATGAGGCTTTGAATTTGACTTTCATTGTCTCTAATGTGGTTGCTTAATTCCAACCAGTTCTAAATTTTACCCATCCAAATCCCTTTCCAATGGCAAATGTTCCCATTGGAGTAATTATGGAATGGTTTCTCTGGGCAGTCATTATTCCAAGAGAAATATTTTTCTTTGCATAAAAATATTAACTAACTTCTTCCCATTTTCTCATACATATTTTTAAAATTAATTTAGCAACAAAGAGCTAGATGTTGTACAAAAAAAATTCATTATTTCACTAATTTGTTTTGGGAGGGAAATGGGCAAATACAATGATAGTACTCCTTATGATCTAGTCAAAATCAAACCACCAAAATCCCAAGTCTTGGCTCTACTCGTTTTTCAAAAGGAAATTAATGGGCAAAGAAAAACTATATGTAGTTATGAGACACAAAACTATATTGTGTAGCAATCAGTGCGGTGTGACTAGCATATCCATAATTTCAAATAATTGTTATTTCTTTATGTCAGAAACATTTAAAAATTGTTAGTAGCCATTTTGAAATACAGTTAGTTGTTTTCTACCATAGATATACTATGCTGCAAGACATTGGAAGTTAATCCTCCTCTCCAACTATACCCTATACTCGACTGCAGACTGTTCCTGTTGTGTCTTCTATACTCTTGACAGGCATAGAGCCAACTTTTCAGCATGCACATTATATATGAGTGAGACTAATGCAGCATTTGTTTTCCTGTATCTGGCTTATTTTATTTAACATGGTGTCCCCCAGTTCTATCCATGTTACTTCAAAGGACAAAATTGCATTCCTTTTATGCTTAACATTCCACTGCGCACAAATACTACATTTTTTCCCTATCATTTCTCTTATCCAATCTCTTGGCATTATGAATAAGTGCTGGAGTAAACCTGTAAGTACAACTATTTCTTTGCCACACTGATGTCACTTCCCCTGGATACACAGTCAGGAGTGACATGGATGGGTAAATAGGAGTTCTATTTCTAGTTCTTTGAGGAGCTGTCATACTGTTCCCCACAATGTCTATAATAAATAGCAGTCCTCCAACAGACCATAAGAATTCCCTTCTCAGAACCCTCCTTGACGCTGGTTACATTTTGTCTCTTTGAAGACAGCCAGCATAACTGGAATGAGATTTAGTTCCCTGTAGCTTTCATTTCCACTTCCCTGATGGTTAGAGGTTATCATTTCTTCATGTCTTATGGTTCTTGGCTGACTTTCTTTGGAAGGTGTCTTGAGATAATTTGCTTCTTTTTAAATCAAACTTCTGTTGTGGTTTGGGTTTGAGGATTTTATTGTTATTGTTGTAGGATTAAGTAGTTATATACTCTGAATATGAGTTGTTAAAAGAAATCTATTCAGATCACAGTGCCTTAGAGTATTTCTCTTATGTTTCATCCTAGTATTTTCTTAGATTGAGGTCTTAGGTTTGTATCGATAACCTCCCCCCATGGTGAACAATAGAGATCTGCTTTTAATTCAGTCTTCTGCATGGGAATGCCTGTGGTGGTTTGAATGGAAGTAGCGCCTCCCCCCCCCCCATAAGCTCATGTTTGAATACTTGGTCCCAGGTTGGTGGAGTTTTGAGGAAGGATTAGGAGGTGTGGCCATGTTGGAGGAGATTTGTCACTGGGAGGGCCTTTGAGTCACTATGGGTGAGCTTTGAGCATTCAAAAGACTTGTACCATTCTTCTTCTTCTTCTTCTTCTTCTTCTTCTTCTTCTTCTTCTTCTT
>OU015742.1:33123811-33148000 GCA_907169655.1 Acomys percivali | reverse complement strand
TTCTTCTTCTTCTTCTTCTTCTTCTTCTTCTTCTTCTTCTTCTTCTTCTTCTTCTTCTTCTTCTTCTTCTTCTTCTTCTTCTTCTTCTGCTTCCTACTTGCAGATCAAGATGTGAGCTCTCAAATATTTGGCCATCATGGACTCTAACTGTCAGAAGCCAGACGCCCAAATTAAACAGTTTGCTTTACAAGTTGCCTTGAAAATGATAGCAATAGAAAAATAGTAAGACAAGGCCAATTTTGCCAGAACCATAATCCTTTTCTCTAACATGGGCTTTGCTGTCCTTACAGGAAACAAACTGGCTATAGATGCATGGGTTTATTTTTATATTCTCTTTTTGTTTTCCACTAGTCTATGTTTCTGGTTTAAGCTGACACCATGCAGAGGTCTTGAATTCTAACTCTGCAGTGTGTTTTGAAGTCAGGTTTCACAATGCTTCCAACTTTGACTACTCAAGGTTTTTTTGTACTTCAGTAATTTCAAGGCTGCTTTTGTTTCTATTTCTATGTAGAGTGCCATTGATATTTTAACAGGAATTGCATTGAACCTGTGCAAACCACTTTGGATATTGTGGATGTTCTTGGTTCTTCCCATTTATGAATTCTTTCTATTGTTCTGTGTCCTCTCCAATTTCTTTCATGGGTGGTTTATATTTTCATTGCAGAGATCACTTACTTATTTGTTAAATTTGTCCCTATGTATTTTTCTTTTTATAACTATTATGAATGGGATTGTTCCATTCATTGCTTTCTCAGCAATTTCATTATTGGTTTTTAAAAATGCTTCTGAATGTTGCATGTTGACACTGTATCTTGCAAACTTACTGAGTCTATTTATCATTCCTAACAATTGCTTTTTGTAGTCTTTAGGTTTTCCTATGTATAAAATCATGTTATATGCTTGATTTGTTTCTTTAATGAATCAATTTATTTAATACATTGTAATATATAGCTACTTATTTAACAGTTCAAATTTGTACCAATAGAATAATATCCTATTTTTCAAAGCAATTTATAGTACTTAGATGTTACTCTACATATTAATACAAAACAGTGAAACAAAGGGTATACAGTTGTTGCCAATTTGTATAAAGTACTATCCTGTTTCCTGGCTTTCCTTGGATGGAAAAGGTGAAATGCTTTGACTCAAACAATCTCACAATCTCAGATACATGTAAATTTACCTTCTTCCTTTATAATCTCCTCCTCTGGCAATCCATATCTCTTAAAATTATTAGCTACCCCCATACGTATATATGCACAGCAGCTTCCTTGAGCTTATTTTTGTGAAATATACTGTCTACACTTTTTCTGTCAAATTTTCATACCTTTATATTAAAATGGGTTGATTTAAGTATAGTTCAGTCATGTTTTTATCCAACAAGAAAGTCTTTTAATTTTATATACTTACTCAGTCTGTTTATATTAATAACGATAGGGTAAGTTTAAAGATATAGCTTTATTTGTATGTGAGAGCATGCCTACATGACTTTATGTATACTACATGTGTGCAGGTGCCCATGAAGGCCAGAAGAGGGCACTAGATCCTGAAATTACAGGAAGTGGCAGGCCTCCTAGTGAGGGTGCTGGGAAATGAAGTAAATCCCCTGTAAGAGTAGTAAGTACTTTTAACCACTGAACCTTTTTTCCAGATCCAACATATAATTAACTTTAAATGAACCACATTGCTGCCATCTTTTTTATTTCACACAAATTAGCTTTCCCTTTTCTTTATTGTTGATATCTATTTTTTTCAGTATTAAAATACACTGCCTTCTTAGACTTTTCTATGTATTTTATATGTCAGTTTCTAATAACTAACATTCAAGATCAAATAGACAAACTTATCACACACTACTTAGAAGAAATTGCTTCACTTTACATAAAGCTCATCAATGTTACAGATTTAAATTAATCTATTGCTTACTGGAGATATTGACTCACTAAAGATATTGTTGCTTTTATTTTACTTTTAACTTTACAATAAAAGGAAGTAATTTTTATTAATCAGTTTGGTCTTCTGAAAATGCAAAAAAGGAAAATAGAATTTATTTTAATAGTTGCTCAACTATTTACCATACCTAATTATTTTCAGCCCTTTCTGTAGATTTGATTTTCTTGTAGTATCATTGTTGAAGATTTGTGTGGCATATTTTATACTTCCAGTCTTCTGACAAAGATTTCTTTCTAATTCTTTTGATCCAAAAATACTTTTATGTTACCGTCATCTTTGAAGGATGTTTCCCGGGGGGTAGGTTGAGTGTTTTGTTTTCAGGTGGCCCATTAAAATATCTTTCAATTGTCTCATAACCCATACATTTTCTGATGACTTGAGACATAGTCTGTGTATTGCTCTTGTCCTATTGCAATGTTTCCTTTTCTCTCATGTCTTTTATGACAGCCTTTTTATTTCAGATTTTGGATGTTTATTACCTATGATGTACATAGATTTTGTTGAGATATAAATTTCCATGTTCATTGATTTTCTTAAATATGTTTTCTCCAAGTTGTGGATCTTGTAATTATTTTAAAAAACATTTTGCCTGTTTTCTTTCTCTTCATAGCACTCCAACAACAACTAGTTTGAGCGATTAAATATTGTCTTACAAGTCACAGATGCATTGTCAATTTATTTATTAATGTCTTTTAATTCTGAAATGATTAAAAAGATCTTCCTAGAGCTCTCTGGCCATATTTTTCTACAACATCAAACCTGTGTGAGCATCTCATTTCCAACATTATAAACTTTAGTTCTTCATGTGATTATATTTCATTAATGACTTTTTTATGCTCAGAATCTGTATATTTACTCAATGTGTCTTATTTTTCCTTTGCATCTTTAAACATACTTTTAGTGGTTGCATAAAAGGAGGTGTATGTTAATTACAACATCTGGATCACTTCAGACTTCACTGCCATTAGTGATACTTTCTTAATTCTTTACAGGTCTACTACTATGCTAATTGTGTTGTAGGAAATATGAATTCTGCAGTCATATTTTTCCATTCAGTTAAGCAGCAAATTGGAAGATTTGGAACAATTGGAAGATTGTTTCAATCTTTTCAAATGTGTTATGGTTTAGTGAGGACTTATCTTTTTTATTTTCTCTAGTCCTGGGGTACAGCTTTTTCCCTAAAAATACTCAGTTTACTCAGCAAGACAGGTGTTTACCTATTAGAAAACCAGAAACTCACCCATTCCCCAGTCTGCATGGCATCTGAAAGCTTTGCTCAGCTCCAGAGACGCCATCTCAGACCTCACAGTCCTGTCCTGGCAATATTCAATCTGGCTTTCGGGAAATGGCTCAAGACACTTTACCAGGTTAATATATGTGCCCTCCCATCGTACAACTGTCATCCAGTACCTTTTCCTTTAAAATCTAATCTCTCAGTTTCCCAGTTCTGATCTCTACTGTGCTATATCATTTCCTGTCACCATTACGAAGGCCCCCTCAAGCGGAATGCCAGGTGAATGTGCGGTTCCTTATGCATCTCCCTTCTTCCAAGAATCATAGTTGTGTTTTAAGCTTCTTGAAAACACTTTTTAAATAATTTTCACTCACACCATCTGCTCTTTTCAAGGAACCGTGAAGCCTGATGTCAGCTACTTTCTTGTGTCCAAAAGCATGTTTCCACTTTGTAATATTTTCACTAAAGGAAAGAAACTTTAATTCACAGGGGAAAAAAATCTTCAAAGTTTATAAATGCTGGGATTAACTAATGGAAAAATTCTGTAAGAAGGTAGGAGATAAGCAGTTACTTGTCAGTTGATGGTTATTAAAATTGGTATCTCACTTTCTTACAGAGACTAGAATAAGGGGCTTTTGTCCTTCCTCTTGGTGGTTATATTTCTCTTTTTAAATTTATTCCTTGGGAATTTCGTACATGTGTACAATGAAATGGGAACATGTGCACCCTCCATTTCTCCCTTTCAGTACCCCACACCCTCCCCTAAAACGTTGCCTTCCTCTCTTCATGTCCTTATTATTTTTTCCAATGACTCACAAAGAACAACTGATGTTATCCATGCGTCCACATACCCTCCCCAAGTAGCTACCAACTCCCAATAACTCCTCAATTAGGGATGTTCTTTTGAGAGCACTTCCTCCTCCATGCTGGCATTTTGGCTGGATGGATCTTGTGTAGGTTTATACAGGTAACTATGGCTGTCCTGAGCCCATGGTACACTAGTCATATCATGTTCAAAGGACAGCATCCACAAATTTCTTTCTCACCCTTTGGCTCTTTATATTCTTTCTGTCTCCTCTTTTGCGGTGTTCTCTGAGTCTAAGCACTCACAGTCACTAATTGTGAACACTGGTTATGAGTCTCTGGCTACAAAAAGAAGCTTCTCTGACAAATGTTGGAGTAGTGAGGTGTATGGGCATAAACCTAACTATTTCAAAAGCAATTTGACAAACATCACTATCTAACAAATTAACAATAATAGAGTCCAACCTAGGTTCTATGACTTCCCCAGCCATAAGCTTCTTGTCTGGCTGTATAGTATCAGACATAAGGCCATTCCTGTGAAGAAGGCCTAGATCCCATCATAGAGTGGTCAGTTGTCTCAGAACAATCATGCCACTATGGCAGCCCCGGGTACATCTTGCCTGGTGTGGTAGTATTGCAGCGTTAAGCAAGAGCAATGATATGTTGTCTCCTCCACAAGCCTGTATAGGGTCTTCTGGCACTATATAAGTCTCTTTATCACATTTTCCCCTGTGTCCTTCCAAATAGTGTGAAAAAAAATGAAAGATCATTTAGAAAAGGTCCCAATGTCTCATGTCTAATGATAAAAAATGAATCAGGAATCGAAATAAGAGAGAGAAAAAGAAAAAAATGAAACATAAAATACAAAGAAATGAAAGAAACAGAAAGGATAGAAGGCAAACCTTGATGAGGTCTTAAACATTAGAGATGCGACTTCTTCTTCAATGCATCCCAAAATACTGCTTTTGCAGCAGCATAAAATACTTTCTGTGGTCCGCAATACCCTAACCAAAGCTTCCAACAGCAATTTGAATAATTGTGGCCTAATGCCATGTGCACATTGTCCTGAGTCTTTGCTCAGGTGGTATTTCAGAACTCTCAACATCAACACAACCATCTCAGATCCTAGCATGTAACTTCTCTTTCCAAAAGTTGACTGAGCTTTTTGTGACTATCTTAAAACACTAATTACAATTCCAGTGTCTTGTTTCAAGCTATTATCTGGAAGATGTTCTTATCAAAGAAGATAGTATTAAAAAATAATATTCTGTGGGCTCCTCCATATATCACAACTATTCAAAGTATTTCATTGACATTATATCATCTGGTCCTTAGAAGAACTTGTTATATCATGAGCTAATGTGACATTGTGACATAAAAGAGAGCTTAGAAGGGTTTTTAGGACCTTGGTGACCCTTTCGAAGCATGTAAATTTTGCACTTGTTTTTCATAGTATAGCACTTCCCCATTATTTAGGACACCCTTAGCTAAACACCCTGCTACTTTATATAGCAAGCACTTAATTGTTATCATGGTTTCTATTATCTTGGATTAAGAACTAACCAACCTTTTCTGTAAAATGCCCAGATACTACATAGTTCTGTGGATCTTGTCATTAAAACCCCAATGTCACAGAAGGAAAGCTGCCATTAATATTGTATACATCAATTTGTGCCACTGTTTTCTGATGAAACAGTTATCAACATGGCCAGCTAGGTTCTATTCATGGACTACAAGTTGCCCAAATGTGGCTGAAGTGATCTTATGTGAGCCTTGATCAGATATGACACAATCTCTTCGGTGAACAGATAGAGAATAATGTATGGAGAAGTTTGGACAGGTGGATAAATGAACAAAAGTGAGAAACAGATTGACTGGCTATATCGTATAAGATCAAATCCCCTGGCTATTCTAGAAGAAAATCATTTAAAGTGAGTAACTGCATAATATATTAGGAAGATAGACAGAATAGTGACCCCTCAGTTATGTCCGTATCCTAATTCTCAGAACCCGTGAATTTGTTCTCTTACACAACGAGCCAGACTGTGAGGACGTGATTGTGATCACACACTGAGGTATGGAGATTACCCTGGATTATTTGCCTGAGCTCAATCTCATCACACCAGTCCTTAAATATGGAATCTGTGCCCACTGTGATAGGAAGACAAGGTGGTGAGATGTGGCTGGCTTTGAAGATAAAGAAAGAATTTGTGAATCAAGAAGGATGGGCAGCCTGAACCAGCTGGGAAAACAAGGGAACGGGTGTTCCTTGAGAGTCTACTGAAAAGCAGCTTAGCCAGCATGTTGATTTTTACCAGTGAAGTCTGCAAAGGACCTTAGACCAAGACAACTGTTAGACATAGCAAATTTTTGTTCCTGTCCACCAAGCATATAGTAAAATATGACACAACCAACAAACCACATTATCACTCTAAAGTGTTTTGCTTGAGATTTAGTTCCCTTACTCCGCATCTTCCTGCATCGCTCTTGCCTACCCCATCTCTATCGCCAAAGGCCCACACTCCACAAGGAGGTGTCCAGTTCTGAGTGGTCATCTCAAAGGCAATGGGTCCTTCCACTTCCATCTGCTCAGCTCCAGGTAGTGATGCTAGCCCAGGACAGGCATTTGGCGCATCCTGAGGCTTAGCGTTTGTCCTCAGTCTTGGCTCTATGTACCACATTCGTGGGTGCACATGGTTTTTGCATACTGTTCCAGATTGATGTTCATTACTTGCAAATAGCTTTGGTCAATCCTGGTTATAACGTCATCCGTCTCAGCTGAAAAGCCCTACTCCTCCAAAGCATTGGCCTCTCCAAGCTGCAGACTTTGTGTGCTTCTTGTTCAAGCTTTCTGTTCTTCAAACAGAATTTTTTTTCTATAACATGCCTCGTGACCCAAACTAAAATAAAAAAATTTCTCATGATAGATAGCACATATCAAGTCCATGTTCCTAATGCGTGGGACAGACAGTGACCGGATTCCTCTGCTAAGACTGAACATGCTCCAGAGTTTAAACTATTATCTCTACAATACAAAAAATGTAAATTCACGATGCCACCAATATTCGCCAACAGTCCTCCGGCTGCTAGGGCACCATCAACCTCCAACTATGGTTTCAGTTTGGATTTTCAAACTGTTCCCTTAAATATAAAAGCAGCAGCTTATCTCTGTTCAAATAATTTTTTTAAAGCCATTTATAGGAAAAGATGTTTTTCCTATTATTCCCAGGAAAGATGTCATTCAGAAAGGAACATGGAGAGAGACCTCAACCAGAGACCTGGAACCTGGTCCAAGGTACATAGCTCCTGCAGCTGGCAGATTCTCTAAATCATCCAGGAAATGCCTAGGATTTCTTTCTTTCTCTTTTTTGTTTTTGATTTTTTTTTATTAATTTGTTCTTGTTACATCTCAATGGTTATCCCATCCCTTGTATCCTCCCATTCCTCCCTCCCTCCCTCACATTTTCCCCTTATTCCCCTCCCCTATGACTGTTCCTGAGGGGGATTTCCTCCCCCTGTATATGCTCATAGGGTATCAAGTCTCTTCTGGGTGACCTGTTATCTTTCCTCTGAATGCCACCAGGTCTCCCCCTCCAGGGGACATGGTCAAATATGAGGCACCAGAGTTCATGTGAAAGTCATACCTCACTCTCCACTCAACTGTGGGGAATGTTCTGTCCATTGGCTAGATCTGGGTAGGGGTTTAAAGTTTACCGCCTATATTGTCCTTGGCTGGTGCCTTAGTTTGAGCGGGACCCCTGGGCCCAAATCTGCCTATCATAATGTTCTACCAGAAGCAGAAAGACTCAAATGGTATATACTCACTTATATCTGCATACTAGCCCAAGGGGCATGCCCCATGAAAGCCTTCACTTACCAGGAAACTGGGACAGAGGGGAGGACATCCTATTGGGACTCTAGATGAGAGAAGCATGGGAGAATAGCAAAGTAGAAGGATCCAGAGGGTCCTAGAAACCTAGGAGTTTTGAACACCAAAGCCACCTCATTGAAAAAGCATTTTCTCATAGACTACGCAGCCAAGATTCCAAAAAGAAAGGAATGCACTGGTGTTCATATATGTCTAGAAGAAACAGACTAGGTAAAGTAGGTTCTACTCGTTAGCTGGACCCAATGGATCACTCTAACATCCAACCTCTGTGGCTCAGGATACATGAAACAAAAGTAAACTATGTCTGAGTACCAAGGACACATCCACTTAGCACCAGAAAGGAAAAGGCGACACGAACTGCGGCATTTACTATGTCATCCAGTCCTTATTTCTTCACCAGTTGTTAGACCCTAATTTTAACAATTTTGAAACAAACTAATAGTGCCACCATTACATCCTACAAATAAAACGTCATTTGACAAACACTAACATGAAATTGGCAGGAGTTTTGTTTCAGTCAGAGCCAGCTGCTAAGAGGCCCATAGATAACCTCTAGGACTGTCTCTCATTACAAGAATTTTCCAACCTAAGTCTGTCTCAGTGAAAAATATATGTGTATTGATATTGTGGATGTATGTTATGTAATTTCCATTTTAATTGCATATCATTTCACAAAAATAACACATACTATTTTTGAAGAGTGTATGATTAAAAAGTAGTATGCTTGAGATGGATTTATAAAATTCTTTCCAAATGCTATTATGCTGCTCTTCACAGGGGTGATAATAATATCACCACAAGGGTAGAGATAAAGGCAGTTACATTGCTAACACAATAAAATGTGAGCATATTTTATGAAACTAATACATGCTATCATGTAAGAGTAGCTTTAAATATAAGATTATCCGTGATGTTTTAATGAGAGTGTCCCAAATTACTTTTACTAAGTTAAATGTGTCTACAAAGTTTCTAGAAATATAGATTGAAGTTGTCAGAAATCTATATTATTTCATTGATCTAGTTACACTTCCAAGTGAAATTTTCCTGTATTAAATACGTTATTTGAGAACCTTGTGGAATTCCCCTCATTTTATTTTATTTTCCTTAAGACAGAGTCTCATTGTATTCCCAGGCTGGCCTCAAACTGAGAATCCTCCTGCCTCAGGCTCCCAGGTGGGGAGTTACAGACATGTACCACCATGCTCCAGTCTCTCACATGTTTAATAAATGATTCCATTCACAGAGCCATTGAGCTATTCACACCTCTCTCTATCTGACAAGCTCTCTCCAGTTCTGTGGGTCTGAGCTGCTCAGAACACAGCCCGACTTCAATGCACATATAATTCTGACATTTGTTATTTTACCCAAAGCACTTATTCACATTATATTGAAGCTGATTATTTTTGCTGAATGCCTATGTTTATTTAATAACATCAAAGACTTGCAATTTTAAGGTCATGTTTCATAAAATCCTTACTAAGCCTGTGTTAAATTTCTTTGTTCCCCTTTGATTATCCAATTGATTGAGTCGGTTTCAGACTAATGTGTCTTCCACAAATAATCATTTGTGTTCAAAATAAAAGAACTAAGAAAAATCCCACGTGAAATGAAAGTCTTTGAAAGGAATTGATTAGAGAGAGAGAGAGAGAGAGAGAGAGAGAGAGAGAGAGAGAGAGAGAGAGAGATACCCATATTTGTGTGCATAGAGAAACATAGCTACTTTACAGAACTTAGCTATACTAATTGACTTTACTTAGTTTCCCTTAGGTTCCAGTTATCAGTGAGGCATAAACAGCAAGCTAGTATTTTTTACCTGGGACTCAGCATGCTGCATATTCAGGTAAATAAAGAAAATAAAGCCACGGTCTGCTCTAGCTTCACTCATAACAAGTGAGAGGAGCTAATGAAAACCACAGGTAATCCCGCGGCCTCACTGCAGCCATTAGCTTCAATCTTGTCCCCCACACCTCCTTCTCCCAGAACCGCTGACAGCAGTAATGTGGGGCCTAGGAGGCCCCCTCAGCCTGCACACTTCTCATCCGCGTGCTAATGAACTGTTGAATGGCCACAGAGCAGAAGTTCTGAGAAGTGAGGAGGCAAGAGAGGCAGACCCTACAGCCCAATGATAAGCCACCAATAATGCCAGCTTAGGCCTCACTCTGTCACCTACCCAGAGGCAATGATTCCAGCCTTCTACCTGCCAACACCAAATCATTTGAAGCATGTGGCACAGCTCTTGGGTCTGCTGGTTTATACTCAGTGGTGACTATTTGCCTTAAAAGACTTCAAGTAAGTCTTGTGTCAGAACATATAATAAAGTGCCTAGCAGATAGTCATTCATGTTACCAGTTAATAGCACAGAAGAATTATCCAACAACCAATGGTATGTTCCTACTAAAGTAATCTACTGGTGTCTCCCAGCTGGCAAGATTGAATCTCACATCAAGCTTGCCTCACTCTCATTAGAAGAGTACACTGCATCTAAGGCATGTATGTTAAACATATATATCCCCCAAGACCATTACAGACACCAATGGACAAAAATCAAAGACTGCAACTCTATTTGTATTGGAGTCTAATGACAAAATTTGGGATGACTGTGAAATTCATTAGGCCACAAAAAAAAAAAAAAAAATATCCAGGGACTGAGAAAACAGAATATATTCTACTTCAAAATAAACCCTATCTCCACAAAATTCTATTTACTGTTCCTGCTCAAGATTTTGCAGGGCAAAATTTGAACTGCCTCTAACAGAGTATTCAAACAAACTCTCACATGTGCTTAAATGTTTGCTTTAAAGGTGTAGGATTGAGAATATGTATATTGCTAGAATTATGGTACCCTCCCAACCCCAAAATAAAAATAAATTAAGAACCTTCACTAGAGTGAGCTCACAGAAAATCAAAAGTGAAGCTGATTAAAAACAGACAAAGTCTAAAAGAAACCAATCAATGTGGTGTCATAACCCAAGCTGAGTAAAAGTCAAGGTACAAACAGTAGAGGGGTGCACACTTTGTATTTAAACAATTCTTACATTTCTTATGGTCTAACATTTTGTGGTGGCTTGGGGGAAATGGTTTCATATAAGATTCATCTTGACAAGAACTCCTGTAACAATGGTGCTGCTTAGAACAGTTCAATTTAAACCTTCAGAAAGTACAAGATGCTGGTGGGTCATTATCACTTCCTTCCTGGAGCCAATTACCAAATGTTCCATGGATTGAAAATGTCCCTTTCCATCCCCAAAAGAAACTCCAGTCTTCTGAGCATGAACTGTGTGTATTGAGTCCAGGTGATGAGACAGGCATGGCTGGGAACTTCGTGTCTCTTCTGAAGGACTGTTATAGCTATGACCCACATACTGGCTTCCTTCATCTTCATCTCTACCCGATTGTTTTTAAGTACTGAATCGTGTTTCTGTTGCTAATCCCATCTAAAGTGTATACTGTATATAAACATAAAGACTGTGCCCAGCTTTAATGTTTCCTAACTGCTATGCATCTCAATGCCTAGGGACCACGATTAAAATGCAGAGCTTCTTAAAGCGAAGACCCATGCATCCAAATAATTCCATAAATTCCTCACCTCTCTCAGCCATTAGGAGATAAGCCAGTAGCCCAATTCAAGGTGCTTGATTTCCAATGCTGATATAATGTGGACTCATTGCTTCCCTTTCTTTGACACGTGTCATTGGATTCCTACATTCTAAACCAAGCCCAGAGATTCCCATGCCAAAAATAGGACCAGAAGTACCACAGCGTTATCATATGTAAGTTATGCAACAGCATAAACCAGCTCTGAGGGTTGAGGTGCTTTCCCCTGGTAGCTGGTCTCCTAAGGAAGTCCCCAGGTAATGGCCAGTAGTGCATATGACACCACTGCATCTAAGTCACTCTCACCATCTCACTGCACAGTGAATAACAACACAAGAAGAAATCTATGATATTTGACCCACCATTGACATGCCTAGCATATGAGTTGCAGACCACTGCTAATTATTCCTATGCATCCTCCAACCCCAGGGAGCCACAGAGCTTCATGGAGCTGCTAAACATCAAGTGACAATAAGTAACAAATGATATTTTGATCTAATTATTCAGCAGTAAATGCCACTCAACAGGCGATTTTAGTCATATACCTAGTTTCTTACTCTCCTAAAGGTCTCGAGCATAGGGAAGATTTCAGTTCAAGTCTTCAGTTGAGATTTCCTTTCTTTGCCATCTTTCAGAATCAACTCAAAGGCTAGGCACAATTTGCTTGGTGATAAATAAATACATAACGAAAAGCTTAAGATAAAATGGAAAATCTTTAGAAACACCTAAATATTTTCTAAATTTATGACAACATTTTCATTAATAATAGAGAGATAGGCATGCTCCTGTAAGCATTGAAAATGATTTTGAAAAAACTCCTTGCATTCAAGATGACAACCTCGAAATTCAGAGTTCAAGGCTGGCCAACATGAAGACTTTGTCTAAAGAGAAAAATCAGATAACGTGGATAAAACATGGAAATTTTTAAATTTTTTACCCTTTGAAAGCCTCTCAGATCATTTTTTTAAATGATGCTAGAGAGAAAAGAAAAGTATTACATGACACTTGAAGGCAGTGATTTTTGGTCTGTCTATAAGCTGCCTCTGCGTAGATAGAATATTTTGAGGATGATGTAACAATTAGATTCTGACTCCACTTACAGAGGGTCGCTGACTGAAAACTGTTTTTTCTTCTAGGTAGGGAGGCTCCAACATGCTTCTTAGTGCAGACTTCATTCTAATCTGCTCCAAGGAGCCGTGTCATCTGGCAAAAGTCGAAGGAAATGTCCGCATCTGGCTTATCACCGTGCTTCCGGTAGGGGTATTAGAAGTCGACCCTTGAAAGTGGGTTTTGGTTATGCTTGGGGCACTACCCACAGATAACGTGTCATCCAAACTTGTTTCCCCTGATTCTAACCTGCAAGGGTGTCATCTAAGAAGCCCCCGGGTGAGAAGCATGGGTGGAAAGAAAGTGGCTTCTTAGAGTTAAACAAGCTCTGCAGGGACAGACTGGACTGGGTATCAAGAGACGCAGCTAAGCACTGTGGATCCAGCACCCCCAGCCCCTCCTCCAAGAGCAGTTGGGAGGGAAGTTGCTAAGATGCAGCAGACAAGAGCAGATCTTAAAACAAAAGAAGAAAACAAAAGAAGAAAAGAACTAGAAAATGTTTCATTCTTTCCATTTTTAAGCACCACTTCAATGATTTAAAACAAAGAGAAAGAAAGACACCTGGCTATCTACCAGAATAAAAAATAATTACTTCTACTGGGGAAACATATATATCCATCATTATACTTAGATAAAATAAGTTCACTGTCCTATAATTGTCTAGGCTTGGCTATCCATTTTCCCCCAGCAACCCTTACTAATGGTAGACTTTTGCTGTCTCTGTGGTTTTGCTTTTTATTGAATTTAATACAGTTGGAATTATTCAATAGTTATACTTTCCCAGCTGGCTTCTTTCACTTAGTAATAGGCAGTAAGGTTCCTCTTGCCTTTTCATAGATCTGTAGCTCATTTCTTTTTAGAGATGAGAAATATCCCCTTGCCTGGATGGGCCATAGATTATTAATCTATTCACCCACCAAAGGACATCTTGGTTGTTTACAAATTGGAGCAATTACGGACAAAGCTGCTACATTCCCGTGCAGGTTCTGTGTGGACAGAATTATTCATCTTCTTTGGGTAAAAACCAAAGGATGTTGTTTCTGCACGATATGACTAAGAGCGCCGTGAGTTTTCATAGATAAACGCCTGGCTCAGCCATCATCAGAGAAGCTTCCCTGCAGGAGAAGGGGAACAGTATAGAAAGGGGAACAGCAAGATGTTCAGCAGAGAGTGAGAGACTTTGCAACACGCAGCCCTAGATGGGGTCTCTCCATCAAGGCCTTTCCCACAGGGCTCAAGGATACCCTCCTCCGCCCCTACATGGAAAAGAGTGAAAAGGCTGAAAGAGGGTCCTTTGTGTATATATTATGATGTCCAGTTTAGTCATCTATGGAATTCCAGAGTGTGTGAACAAGTGGATCTCTGATTCTTGCACCTTGTCTTGGACTCTTTTCCGTTTGTTTGTTTGGTCCTGCTCCAAAGTGTTAGTCTTATATTGTTATATTAGTATGTTATATAATATGATATTTGGTATATTATTATCCCTAGAAGCCTATTTGTTTTCAATAACAGAAAGGGAGTTCACCGGTATGTGAGGGGAGATAGGGAGGAACTAAGAGAGGTATAGGGAGAGGAAAACATAATCAGGATATCTTATATGAAACAAAATTCTATTTTCAATAAAAAGGTGGAATCTACTACATAAGTAAAAAAAAAAATAAAACAAAACACCCACTTGAGAAGCTGGTGAATGGCGCTATGGTTTGGAACTCTACAGAGAACACCATGGTTTTGAAGGCAGAAACATCTTGAAAGGACCGTTGTAATGTCATTGTTTGCTGAAAGAGCTGACTTTGAACTGTCTAGTTCCTGATTTCTTGTTGATTTCCATTGCTTCAGTGATTTGGAAAAAAAAAGGTTTTGCTGAGCTTTGCACAAAACTGCTAAATTGTCTTCCAAAGTGTTCATGCCATCTTCCATTCTTACTGTGAATGAAAAAGAATTTCTATTACCCCACATGCTCCCTAGCACTAAGTGGTGTTACAGTTTGAGATTCTAGCCACACTGTGGGTTAGAAATGTCTTGTTATTGTTTGAATTTCAATTCTTTACTGATACGTAATGTTGACTGCCTTTCCAAATTTTTATTAGCTGTTAACACATTTCAGATGATGTTTATTTTAACAACTTTGCCTCACTTTTAAATTTTTATTTTATTAATAATTTATTCAGATTATATCCTGATTGTTATCCCATCACTTGTATCTTCCCATCCCTCCCCTTTCACCCTATTTCCCTCCCCTATACCTCTGAGAAGGGACCTCCTCCCTCACCATATGATCACAGTCTATCAGGTCTTTTCAAAATGATTTTTATTTGCTAGTTGTTGTGTCAAATTTTAAGAACGTATGGTTTTCATTGCTGAGACCAAGTTTAAGCAATTTAAGAGGGTGTGTGCTACTTTCAGATTACACCATAGTGCTGTGAAAGGCATGGCTTCAGGACTGACCCACAGTTGGTCACATTACAACTAGTCAAGAAGCAGAAAGTGGCCAGGAAGCAAAGTTAGCCTATAAAACATCAAGCTCCAATGCAGTGACGTACTTCAAGTAGATTACCACCTCCTGTCCAATAGTCTTCAAAAGAAGCTGCACCAGCTGGGGACATCAAGTATTCAAACACACAAGACTACAGGGAACACCTTATATTTTAAACCACAACAAAACACTACACACATTCATAAGTCTAGCTAAGTATTTCATTTGAGGATATGCTAATATACATTGTATTATATTTTTCCAAAGGATTTACTTATTTATTACTTTTATGTGTGCATGCCTGATTGAATTTATGTGCACCACATGTGTGCAGGAGCCTGCGGTGACCAGAAAAGAGAGAGTATTTGATCCCCATGAACTGGGGATCAACTACCGGTAGTTAGGAGCTTTCTCTGTGGATGATTGAACCTAAGTCCTGAGCAAGAGCAGCAAGGACAATTCAGTGCTGGGCCACCTCTCTAGCCTCTGTATCGTGTTTTTTAATCACAAATATTACTTTTGTGTTTTTTTGTTAGCACATGGCAAAGTGATAATTTTTGTAAACTAACCTTTGGGTACTATAAATTTTCTATAATTGCTTATTGATTCAAGTTATTATTTAATCAAAAATTTAAGCTTTTCTAAACATAAAGTAGTCATCATTTGTATATGAAAGTAGTTTTCTTTTCTTTCTTCCTTTGCAAACTGTATGTCTGCATGCTTTGTGTTTTTCTACACAGGCACTGGAACTCAGTACACAGGATGACGTCAGACCCATGGAACCCACCCTGCCTCAGCCTCACAAGTGCTGCAAATGTAAGCATTAGGTACCATGGCCTCCTACACACATGCTCTTTCCTGATGATCACACATTAACTAGAACTTCAAGTGCAATATTGTAAAGGAAGGATAAAAGGTGTACATCTCCCCCTTAAATTTCCCTCTAGTAGAAAAATCTAGTATCTTACCATGAAACACTATTTTAGCTCTTGAGATTTCTTTCTTTTTTTTTATTTAAGTAATTTATTCAGATTACATCTCAACTGTTATCCCCTCACTTTCCACCTCCCTCCCTCTTTCACCCTATTTCCCTCCCATAGGTTGTGCCAGAAGGGGACCTCCTCCCCCACCATATGATCACAGCCTATGAGGTCTCATCCTGGCAACCTGCTTCCCCTTCCGCTGAGTGACACCAGGCTTCCCCACCAAGGAGAAGTGATGTTTCTTATCACATTGATGGTTCTTTTCTTAGTTTGCAAACAATTTTTAATGTATGCATTGAGCTTTAGTAAGAAAATATTTTTTACTCAGTTTTGAGACTGCCCCAGAAGTATGGCAATACTCGCTGACAAGTGCCTTCTGGCTGTGTCTCAGCATGACAGACAGCATCTTTAAGGGGACAAGCAGGTGTAAGGGAGACCTGATAAACCTTTATAGAACGTTGTATACAACAGCAGAAAAACACACATTCTTGTCAAGCACAAATGGGATACTTTACCAACACAGGTTATTGACTAAACCATAATACATTGAAAAGAACCAAAATAAGTGTGTTCTGTGGTCACAGCATTCTTAGGATTCAATAATACATCTAGAAAGTCTCTGAATTCTCAAAACAAAACAGATTTCTAATAACTCACCACCCTTTATATCTGAGTGAGAGCAGATTTTAGTGAGAGGAACGTTAAAGAAGACTTGGGAGATCCACCTACAGCTAAGACAAAAAGCACTAAGCAGTTGAGGGGACTCAATTGCATTACTGGCAGGAAACTTCAGGAAAATAAAAGAATAAAAATTAAAAAGAAAAACTTTTTTGAAATGCATTTCTACACTGAAAATAGGAATAATACATGCCACAGCTTTGGGAAGTTTGAATACTGGGTCTACAAAGTATTCACCAAGAAAGGCTTGACCATTCCAGGTGATGCTCGATGAGAGCCAGTAGACAAGCCAGTGCCATGGAACTCTCAAGACAAGCTATGTACCTATTCCTAGTGCTTACTCAACAACAAAGGCATGTGTTATTTACATAAAGGGGTTTTAATCTATACCTAAGTAGCTCACAAAAAGCATTTTTAAAGGGTAACTAAAGGAAAAATTTCAGTAAACAAATAGCCCTTGGAGGGAGCTAGGAGTTGGAGGGAAAACAAAAAACAAAAAACATGTGTTCATATTCTTGAGCCTGCTCTCTTAAGCAATGTGTTCAGCAGCTCAAACAAATAGCATTTCCACATCGTTGCTATTTACAGCCATAGCCTAAAGCACCAGGATCAGACTCCACGTCTGATTAAACTAAGTTTTATAAAGAATGACAAAATAATTGGTAAAAACATTTCAGCTTGGGTATGTAAAACAGAAAAATCCAAAGTAGCAAACGCTCAAAAGTACAATGGATTTGGAAGAACAACACCGTCTCTTCTCTTTGGCATTTCTCTAGGATTCATATCTTGGCTGAGTGACAAAAACCTGTCCATCAGCTACAAGCCTGAGCCCATCAGCCTTATAAATCAGAGTTAATAAAAGTCAATCAGAGATGGTTTAACTTGCTTGCTACTGCCTGAAGCAGGATCCAGCCTTAGTGTCTGTCATCCGCTTAGAAAACACTTCTATGGCTGCCTATAAATTCTTGAAAACTTACTCATCTACATTTCTATAGCTAGCAAAAGATCATTTCTATAAATACATGTCTGGCCAACACAGATGTATGTGAAAACCCTTACAGGTAAGTGCATAATTAGGAATTTCATCTCTTGCACTTACAGATGGATTTAAAAAAAAAGAGTATCTCTCTTAAACCACTAAGAATTTGAAAAGCAGCCCCTTTAGAATCTTGCTCCATACACACATGTCTCAGTGCAAAAGGTACTGGCCTCTACTTGTATGTTAGTTCATGACATTTTTAATAAATTATATGTGTATAGACAAATTCACTGCCCAAATCTATTTGATAATGCACACGAAGATAAAGAGATTGAACTTAAAATTGCAAATCACTAGTATAATTGTTGATTCTGTCAAATCAAAGTCTTTGACTACTATACCAGCAACAGCAGAATATTCTGCATCAACCCATAGATCTTTCTAAGCAGGCACATGTCTACTGAGTGGTCAGCAGGGCCTATCAGAATTACTCTAGGAAAAACAAGAGTCTGGGAGAAGCTACTCCAACAAGTATGAGTCAGAAACCAGCTCTCCCCTAACAACTCCCTCTGTCTTGGCATCAAAAATAAAATCTGGAGATCACACACACACACAAAAGCCTGTGCCACTTGCTCATTTGCTTATTCAGCAAGCAATGAATGGCAGCAATGCATTTTCTATGTCTGTGATTTTTAACAGCAATAGTATGTGAACCATGTAGATAACTTCAGATAGTTCTTAAATGTCTATTTAATTTAAATTTAACGAATGTTAAGTATATATTGAATATATATGGTTAGTTATATTTTTAAAACTACAAAGGAATTGGTCTGGCCAAGTTTTATATAATATTTAGTTCAATTCTCTATGCCCAGATATTATTGTCTTAGTGTGTAACCAAATTAAGTGTTCCTTAAAGACATATCCAATTTTACATATCAGTTACTTTTGAAATGCTCATGTCTTCATGTGGCTAGTGACTCTCATACTGAGCAGTAAGATTCTAGTGACAAAGGTACAAGAGCAAAATAAATACTTGTCCTGGTGGGTTTAACTGTTTTAGGAAAGACAGGAAAAAATGTGAATAAACATAAAATGTCAGGTTGTTGCAAAGCCCTAATAGACATGAGTGATCTGGTTCCAGTAGTCTCTCTCAAGCCACCATTACTATTACCACCATCACCACCATCATCAGTGTCATCATCATCATCCCACCATCACTGCCAGCAGCAAGATTCTCAATGCTCCCTGTCATTGCTGGACTCCTACTCTGCTGTTTTCCAACTCAGCCTTCCACACTGATGGAGAGGATTTCCATTCACTCAGAACATTCTTCTCCATAAAATATAAGACATTAAAACACACTAAAAAGTTAAAGAATGTATATATATACACACACACACACAGATGTTTATATAATAAACAGATGTTGAGTGCTCACATGCACATTGCATACCTCTTTCTCAATTATGTGCAACAAATTAATAATGTGTTCAAATATTAAATTTTATAAATGATATACCTGTTCACAATTATATTGAAAGTATATACATGTTTCTGAATTATATACATATGAAATTTATTCAACAAATATCTATTATATAGATTTTTAAGCTTTAAAGTTTTATATTGGGTTGGTTTTTCCTCAGGGTTTATTCTAAGAAAAATAATTCCTTGTTCACAAACTAGGGGAAATTTGAGACTTTGGAGATGTTACAAAAACTTCTATCTAGCTTGTCTTTGATAGTGTTATCCCTCTGCTGTGCAAGCAGCACCCTATACCTTCTCATAGTTCTTCCTTTCACTACCCTTAGCCGTTCAATGGAGAATGATGATGGTCCTGTGATACTTCAAACTTTTCTTTTTCATTATTTGCTTCTATGCATGGATATGCATTTTTAATGCTTGTTGAAAAACATGTCTCCTTCCTGCACCTTTATCTCTGTTTTTTTTTCTCATTTGCATGTCTTTCAGCAGTAACAATGACGGCCCTGAGTGGAAAGTTGGCACCTCATTTAATGTTTCATGATTTTGAATTTTTTTTCTACTTATACTCTATCTGTGCTATAAGTCTATCCATTTTTTTGTTATGATTTCTACTTTTATTGTCATGCTTGGAAAGTCCCCTTTTCAAAAACATAAATGTATCTTCCTGATCTTTCCAGCCACCTTGTCTAAGGTCATTGCCTTCCAGGGCACTATTCTCTCCCCTCAGAATGCAGAGGAGATATTTGTCTGCAAATCTGTAGTGGTTTAAATAGGCATGGCCCCCCATGGACTATTTGTGTGAATGCTTGGCCCATAGGGTGTGTTACTTAGAAGGTGTGACCTTGTTGGAGGAAGTGTGTCACTGTGGGGGCGGGCTTTGAGGTCTCCTATGCTCAACCTCTGCCCAGTGTTGGACACAGTCTTAATCTGCTGTCTTCAGATCAAGATGTAGAACTTTGAGCTCCGTCTCTAGCACCATGCGGACCTGGATGCTGCCATGCTTCCCGCCATGACGATAACGGATGAAACCTCTGAAACTAAGCCAGCCCTGATTTAATGTTTCCCTTTATAAGAGTTGCCATGGCCTTGTGTATCTTCACAGCAATGGAAACTCAAACTAAGAGAAGTTCTTCCTCTCTTCCTTCAATACTCTTTCCTTCTCATCCCCTAAAGTCTATGGCATCTTAGAGCAGAGGAAAGTCAGCCGTGTCACTTCAGAATACAGCTTCCCAGAGCTTTAGTGACTTGCAGTGCTCCTAGGTCATTGCTTGCTTGCAAAAAATATTAGGCAAGGTTTCAGAAAAGTAATAGAGATGGAGACAGGGTTAGAATGGGAGGCAGTTGTGAACTGATAACCAGGTATCTACTTGCTACTTCTGGTTCTTTTTGTTAGCAACTTGGGTTCTGCTCTCTGAACCCACCATTTTCGGCAACCCTCATGCTGTCATTTTTCATTGGCAGCTGCTATATGAATCTACTTTCCATTTACTCTTCTGAGAAACATATTCCAAAGTACAGAGGAAACACTTTAAACTAACCCAAGTTATGAGTTTTTCGTATAAATAAGACTTAAAGGAAGACAAAAGTTTAACCTTCTCCCATCAGTTATGTGGTAACAGGGGGAAATAGTCTCAATTACTTAAAAATGTATTTATTGGTGAGAAAAAAAATCATTAAAGCTTGAAAATTTCTAAACATGGTGATTATTAAAGAAGAAATTTCTTCTAATTTAGAAATATCACAGATAATAGAGTTGAATTTATTTTTTACCTGAATAAGAAATAATGAAATTTACTAGGCAGGGAATCATCAAGAAAATATTAAGCTTTTCTTTATACTCTACCCAATGAATAATGAACTGCTCCACTGGACAAGAGCTTATTTGAGGCTTGGATTTATTAGAGCATTTTCTGAGAGTTGAATTCCAGGCCAGAATTATCCACTGATAACTGAACACAAAATTTGGCCTTCTTTTTCGGGTGTGTGAACTGCCACCTCTTCTAAATACAGAACAGATTTTGTAGTTTGTTTTGCAGAAAAGGCCTTGATGGAATTTGATAGCACAAAATCATTCATTAATATAACTGTCTTCTGAAGAGAAATTATGCTTAATGTTAGCAATGTGAAGAGGGTGTCTTATCAAACATGAACTAATAATAAGGAGAATTTTGTAAAAAATCCAGCCTCTTAATAGATTACTATACAATTTTGATGAATTTTAAAAATTGATAGAGGAGCTCATTCAATAATAAATGCAACTAGTTTAGGACTTTATTGACATTAAATTCCATTCACTGTATAAATACAATAATAGATAGGAATGAGGAAATGTCATTAGAAGTAATGCTCTTTGAAATAATGACTATTACTCATTGAAATATTTAAAGAATACAGTCCTAAAAAAAAAAGGAATCCAGTCCTAGTCAGTATTTCTCCTGATTATAACTTAATAGTATCTTGATATAAGACAAAGGAATAGAAATTAGTAAAATTGAATTGCATTATAAAAGATAAGAGACTTGTCTTCACACCTATGCTTGTATTTAGTTTTCTTTAGTTTTCTTGGTTTTGAAGCTGTAGGTCTCAGCAGTTGAAGTAAAAGTTTCCCACTTTTATATCACAGTGTACATTTTCCTGTAC
Organism: Acomys percivali; assembly: GCA_907169655.1. Classification (NCBI taxonomy): domain Eukaryota; kingdom Metazoa; phylum Chordata; class Mammalia; order Rodentia; family Muridae; genus Acomys; species Acomys percivali. Next base: position 33,126,175 of record OU015742.1, on the reverse strand, counting down.
TTACTAAAAAACACAGATAAGGTTTACATGTTCAGACTTAAAACACTTAGCAAAAAGAGGACTGGTCATCTTTTTATCTTAGTTTATAGAAGAAGTGTCCATGTATCTGTGGTGTCCAAAATTCCATATTTAGTACTTGTGCTGTCTTTCCTTAATCTTTTGCTTTTTCAGAGGTGATTCCATGCAATATTTTCATATCTGACTAAGAATTAGTCCCAAATCAAGGAAAGAGCGATTTTTGTTGTCACAAGAAAATGGGCAACATTTTGTCCTGTGCTCGTTGCTCCTTTAGACACCTTCATGGGTGAAGAACCCAAGTGTGTTCCTGAGTCAATGGACTTTCCACTAATGACACCCCTTTAGCATTCTTTTTTTTTACATTTAGTTTTATTATTTTTAATGTTTTTATTGTTTAATTAATTTATTCAGATTACAACTCAATTGTTATTCCATCATTTGTATCCTTCCACTCCTCCCTCCCTCTCACTTTCACCCTATTCCCCTCCCATAGGTTTTTGACTGAGAAGACTCCCCTCCCCCACTTTATGGACATAGGCTATCAAGTCTCATCTTGGTAGCCTGCTTATTCTTTCTTTGAGTGCCACCAGGGCTCCCCACCAAGAGGAGGTCATCAAATTTGGGGCACCAGAGTTCATGTCAGAGTTAGTCACTGCTCTCCACATAACTGTGGAGAAAGTCCTGTCCATTGGCTAGATCAGAGTAGAGGTTCGATGTTTATTACTTGTATTGTCCTTGGTTAGTATACACAGAAAATGCTCTACCACACAACAGGGACACATGCTCAACCATGTTCGTAGCAGCCTTATTCATAATAGCCAGAACCTGGAAATAGCCTAAATGTCCCTCAGTTGAAGAATGGATAAAAAAAACTATGGTAAATTTACACTATGGATTACTACTCAGCTTTAAAAAAAATAACAAGGAAATCCCGAAATTTGTGGACAAATGGATAGAACTAGAAATGATCATATTGAGTGAGTTAACCCAGAAGCAGAAAGACTTACATGGTATATACTCACTTATAATTGGGCACTAGCCCAAAAGGCATGTCCCATGAAAGGCCTCAGTTACCAGGAGATTGGGATAGATGTGAGGACATCCTACTGGGACTCTAGGTAAGAGAAATATAGGAGATGGGGAAATAGAAGAATCCAGAGGATCTTAGAAGCCTACAAGAAGAACATCGTAACAGGTATATCAGGGCCCAGGGGGGTCTGCTCAAACTACTGCACCTTAGCATTCTTTTTCCTTCTGTTCCTGTGGGGAAAAGACCACAAAGTCAGGAAGCACCTCCTGCAAGGACTCATCTCACTTGTCACATTCTTCTCTTCTCTGAAAGTTACTTTACTTATCAATTGATTGACTAGTGGGAAAATGAGAATTCCAAGCTGTATGCCGTGTGACTTGGGTCTTCAAAACTCCCTGCACTTCAGTGTATTTCTCAAAGCTGTTCATGAATCAGTGCTACAATTCTGTCTTGAAAGGTCCTCAGACTGAAGTCTAATCTATACACCAGGCCAGGCAGAGCAATGCTATTATGGGGCTGGGTGAGGGGGGGTAAAAAGCACAGAAGTATGAGGTGAACATACAGGGGCTGTAACAAGCAGGGTCCTGGAGTAACCTGAAATGCTCTGAAGAAAGGATGGACTCATTTGGTAGAGCCCAGGCTGCCACTTTGTTTCACTGGCTCCACCCTATACCTGCTTCTGAGGAATTGAGTAACTAAGGAGAGCAGTGAGGGCCATAATACGTTACCCAGGCTCACATTGATTTAGTGCTGAGGTAAATGTCTTACACGGGTTTTCAAAGTGTTCCTCACTCTAATCCTTGAAGATGAGACAGGATTCAATCTAAGGTTCTATTAAGGTAGACATGAATCCAGAATTCAAGCCAAGATCACATGGCTTCAGGGTGCTCAACTAGAAAATACAAAAGTAAACTACAATTTGTCAAAGTTGTTATCCTACCCACAGGTGTTCACAGAAAAAGTAGCAAAGATAATATCTTGACTTTATTGTCGGAAAAAAATCTTTCCCGTTATTTTTAAAACTACAAAATCGCTATTTGAAGATCTCTTAGAAATTACAGTAAGTAGAAGGAAATAAACACGAGAAAGACAATGTGTATCCATTGCTGAGACAAAATGACTGAGAATATCAACTCACAGGAAAGAAAGGATTGTTTTGAGGGGTACTTTCAGAGGATTCAATGTCTGGTTAGTTGCTGTGTTGCTTTTGGGTCTAATGCTAACCCTCTGGCAGACAAGAAGCAAGAGGTAGAATGGGGAAGCACATGGGGTCTCAATACTACCTTTAGGACTATAGACCCCAAGACCTTCCACCC
>OU015742.1:33100283-33118847 GCA_907169655.1 Acomys percivali | reverse complement strand
ACACACACACACACACACACACACACACACACACACACACACACACAGAGTGCCCCATGCAAGAGAATCTTACTCAAACGTTTACTTCTGAGCAACTTTCTCATTGAGGATAAGGCCCAATTTAGAGGCCTCAGTAGCTTCTCCTGACCCCTTTAAACCAGCTGTACCAGGGAAACTCTGGCTTAAACCCCACAAAAGGAGGTGTAGGTTAACAGCAGGCAGGGCTATGTGGTTTGCACATACCATGTAGGGGGTAGAACTGAATATTGCCTGTGTCATCAGGCACAGAGGTATCACCAAAAGGTCAGGAGAGGTCAGAGCTGCTGTAAACTGTCCCCTGATTAGACAAAATCACTAACAGCTTTCCAGACACTAATTCTTGTCTTCCCCTTGTGTACTAAGTGGCTTTAGTGCAGCCAGATCCCAGGAGCACATGAGCAGACGGCTTTAGAGGACATTAGTGTCCCTCTGAGTTTGCAAAGGTACTGGTGGCCTTCTATCCTCTTTGTGAAGATTAAGCCCAAAGCCATCAGATCATTATTTCTGCGGCCCTAAAAAGTAAAGTCTGGGGCTTGTGAGCTTATATGCAACTCCAGTAAAATCTTTTCCACTAGCAAGAATTGCACACATGTTCCAAGTACTATGAAGACAAAAGCAAGAGGAATAAGAGCTTCAGCTAAGTCTGGATTTATAGAGAGACCCTGTCTAAAAAATAAGAAAAAGAAGAAGGAAAACACTTGCTGTCAATTAATTGAAAGGGGCTGGTTGGCAAGGTGGGAAAATAGCTCAGTCCGTAAAGAGCTTGCAGCACCCATGAAAAAAGGCAGGCATGATGGCACGTGTCTGCAGTCCAAGTCAGTGCTGGAGAGGCAAAGATAGGCAGATTCCTAGTGGAGCTCACTCACCAGCCTTTCTAGGGAATTGCTGCTCAGCTCGATACCAGTGTGATACCCTGTATGAAAAAAGAAAATTAAGATAAATGAATGACCCCCTGAGGAGAGACACCTGCAGTTGACATCTGATAGACACACACACACACACACACACACACACACACAAACACACACACACACACACACACACACACACACACATACACACACACAAAAACGAGTCATTCTGATGTCATGCTAAATTGCTTGTGTTCTCTATCAAGTCTACAGGAATTCCTTTCGAACCTCAGAAGTGTTAGGGCTGAAAAGCACTTGAGATGGGGACAAAGAACTACCGTTGGCAGAGGTATGCGTCGCACGGTAGTGCAAATGATAGTAAGCACATACACCTACTAATGAAGTTTCTAAGAGGTGTCTGGCTCTGGGAGCTAGAATGATTAATGCCAAAACTCTCCAGTTGGTGACCATTTGTTTTCTTAGGAAACACTGCTTCATTGTCCTGCCAAACTAATGCAGGGCCTCAGAGATTTTATACAATGCAGATCATATTCACTCAAAAAGAAAACAGGAAAAAAGAAAAGAAAAAGAAAGGAATGAAAAAAGGAAGAAGGGAGGGAGGAAGAAGAAAGAGAAAGAAAAGAAAGAGGGAGAGGGAGGACAGAAGAAAGAAAGAAAGAAAGAAAGAAAGAAAGAAAAGAAGGAAAGAAAAAAAGAAAAGGAAGCCATTTCTCCCACCCTAGAAAGAAATCTCACATCCTTTGTGCCTAAGTCCTCAGACTCTTTTGGTGTTCCTGCGGAATTCTCACATAACGTTTACCTGAGTCTGCCTGCTTAAGAACACATGTTGTCAATGGTGGGCTCCATCCTCCACTAAAGGGTACAGAGAACAGATAACTCCCTACACGAGATTGTACAAGTGCGAACACTTGGTCTTCTGTGGGTGTGGTGGGACTAGACATAGACTGATTTGAATCACACGTCCATGAAAAAGAATGTTTTCAAGTTATTTGGACATATAAATATATCAATGCTGATCTCAAATCCAAAGCTTATAATAAACTGCACATATATCTATTGTCTATAACACTAGGTTTTTTATAAATGAATGCTGTCTTCTGATTTGACCATTAGCAAGAGAAGTTGAGGGAGGGGAAGGAAATGCTTAAACATAAAAGACTAAAACAGTGTTGTCAGGACTATCCACATTGTAATTTCCATTCATGTGAATTCAGAGTTTCTTCGAAAATATGACAGGGAGGCCCACTAGGATTGTCTCTTGGCAAACTTGTGTTTCCAATGTGTGTGGCTTTTCTGGAGAATGCTTACATGAGATGTTTAATATTCTCAGGATATTATGAATCGACTGAAGACTCACAGGGTAAAGGGCCATGTTGTCAAGGCTGGTGACTTGAGTTGGACTTCCTGAATCCACACCACAGAAGGGGAGAACTGACTCCAGCAAGTTGTCCTCTTACCTCCACATATTTACTGTGGCATTTGTGCTTCCAAATACAAACACCCACACCCACATGCACACATGCACATACACAAACACACATACACACTCACTTACTCATACTTGCACACACACATTCACTCACATACTCACCCTCTCACACTAACACAGTCTCTCTCTCTCACTCTCTCTCTCTCTCACACACACACACATACACACACACACACATACACACACACACACACACACACACACACACACACACACTTCCAACCAGGTTCCGCATTTTCTCTTTGTGACTAAAGAAGAGCTTTCAAATGAAACATATTTATCTTCAGCCACACACAAAAATAAATAACCTTGGGAAATTGTTAAAGAAAGAGAAGCTGGCAAACAATGCAAAAATAACAAATGGCCAAGATGCTTGTTTTTACAAATCAGTGCCACAACACAGCAGAGCATGGTGGCTTGGCACATTTCTGAATCTACTGCTGTCAGTACATCATTCAATAAAGACATGCAGGGTTTTCGTTGGTTTCTTTGTTTTATTTTTAACAAGAAAGCTGTAAGACCATCTCTGAAGGGAATTACAGTTTTTAACAAAGCTACTTTACTAGTTTGTTCAGTATGGTATCTATTTGTTCATTGTGGTGCCTGTCCAGAAATATATCTGAATTGAGTATTGTGGCATATACCTTTAATTCCAGAACTTGGGAGGCAGAGGTGGCAGATCTCTGTGAGTTCAAGGCCAGTCTGATCTACAGAGCAAGTTTCAGGACAGCTAGGATTACATAGTGAGACCTTGTCTCAAACAAACAAAGAACAAAACAAAACAAAAAATGAAGAAAATAAAAGAGAAAAGTAATATTTCTGGATAGCAATGGAATTTGACCTGAGTCATACACTACTCAAGTGTCCAGTCAATGCTTCTTTCCCAATAGAACCCTTTGAGTACCTAATTTAACTGCATGTGATTATCTCTCAAGTGGGAAATAGCGTCACACCATCCTAGATTCCTTTCATTATCTCTTACAGAGATTGTGTCACTCCAATGCTCAGGGTCTAATAGTGAAGACTAGCCCAAAACCCACCAATGTTCTGCTCTCGGTACCACTTCTTGCTTAGAAACACTTACCTTTCAAGTGATGCTAAATACTGAGAAACCAATGATAAGGAGCTCGGAGCTGTTTATCCTTACAAGGGGCTGAGCATGGTTCATTCATTCTCCAAGCCAAAGCGAAGGCCAAATAGGTGACTCTTCCCCAAAGGAAAAGCAGGAGCTTCCCTGATTAATAGCTGAGATGCAGGGTATCTGAGAAAGTAAGAGAGGAACGCTGTATCTGGAGACATTTCCTGCCACCAAGCCAGCCCCAAGCCAGCTGATGACTGAGAAAGCCCAGAAGGCGCCTTCCCTCAAATGTGGCCTACATCAACGGCACATTTCTGCATTGTCAGGCTGAAGGCCATCGCCAGTCATAAAGAGAAGGATGTGTCCTCATTGGGGTGTGTTGATGGATCCCATCCAGAGCATCAGAGGTGATCGCTGGGTTACTCGGATGTTGGATGCTTTGGGGTCTGGTGACGGTGCTCCTGAGCCTAAATCAAAACCATCCTCCCTGTGTCATTCAGCGCATTACATAATACGAGTAGGGCTGTCTACATGCGTAATTATCATTGCTCATGAGAAACAGGCCCAAAAGAATTCTCTGACCTTGCGCTGATAAATTGTGCTCGAGGAACAAGGGTCTCAGAACTGCCAATCTTAGTTATGGGCCCTGAAAAATTAAATTTGGACTGAAGGAAAATCAGGCTTCTGCGTGGTCCATTTCTCAGTAGGGCGATAGTCTAATCTATTGAAGGCTGCTCCCCGAGACCCCAGTTCAGACCCTACCTCTGCTCATCAGTCAGCACGTCATTCCCGGCACTAAACGACATGCTTGTAATTTCCAACCTGACTGGAATTAGCTCCTGAGAAGAGCTGGGAGGCAGAGGCCAGGGGGGAAGGAAGTTAGAAAGAAATGGCTCAAAAAGCACTCTTTCTAAATCAGAACCATCTGCGGGAGTCATAAATGGTTTTAAGTAGAACTCGGAGACAAGCAAGTTCACATAGAAGTAAAAGCAATGAAGCCACCCCTCAAGGAACAGTTCCCAGGTACCAAAACCATTTCGCCATATATTAGAGCAAACTTTTGAACCTGCTTGGTGGCTGACACTTGGCATTTGTATTTGGATCCTATTACAGAGAACCATGTAGTAGTAAGGACCTCTGTGTGTCATTATGAAATGTTGGGGCGGGACTTGGCTACCTTACATAGACTTGTCATCATTCATTAATCTCACAGAAGACCCTTCAGACTGTGACTCCACTGGGAGCTTCTCAAGAGGGAGCAAGCAATGGGAACACGTCACTCTTCGGCGCTGACAAAACCCCCATTGTAACATCTGACATCTTCCCAAAGTTAGGAAATACGTGGAATCTAAAATGAATAATCACTAATTAAAAAGGAAGGTCACCTTCTACCTCCCTGGCTCTGTGGAGGCATCAGTGGGTAGTTTTATAACATCTCAACAGGGCCTGCAAGGTGACTGTGCAGGTAAAGACCCTTGCCACCAAGCCTGGTGACTTGAGTTCAGTTCATGCAACCAACATGACGGAGGAGAAACAAGCTCTCAAAAGTCCTGAGATCTCTACTCATGTTCTTTGACACACACACGCACACATGCACACACGCACACACGCACACATGTGCACATACAAGTGTGTACAGAGAGAACAATAAATAAATAGAAATAAATAAATGTATTTTTTTAAATTTAAAAACAAGTAATAATGTGAACATTCTAGAAGTAAATCAGAAGTTTCCCAGTACTGCTTTATCTCTCATAGGTACAGTTCTTCCAAACTTCCAGGACAAAGCAAAACCATTTTGTTGGAAAACAAAACAAAAAACTAATATAACTAACATAAAAATTGCAAGAATTAAATGACATTGTGCTAAGCAAATAAAATTTTTAAAGAACAATCTCAGATAGTAAATATCATAGTTTTTCTCTCATCTGGGGTTGGGAGTGTGGTTACCTGAAAGCAGAAGTTTGTTGGGGGGAAGTAAGAGAACTGAAGAGAGCAGGGAGAGGGGGGGAAGACAAAGGTAGCCTGGCAAGCAGACATGATCTAAGCATGCAAACTCACGTGACATCAGAACAAAGCCTATTGTAATGCTCACAACTGATATGCACAAATAATTACAATGATAACAATATCCCATGAAAATTAAGTTCTAAACCAGTTTTGTATCAGCAAATAAATTCTTTAGTGGGACTTTTAAATAAAGTCAATTCTACCACAATCTTAAAACAAACTCACTCAGTCATTTATATTTTTTCCTGAAATTTAGTGATTTCTAACAGGGAACTAAATGTGTTGAAAGCATTTGCCTAAATAAATATGCCGAAAGGAACAACCAAAAAACCTTAGCGGCAAAGGAGGTAAAAGTGGGAAAGATTGTGTCTCAATTTTTATTCCTATAACAAATGTGGAATTACTGGGGAGGAGCAGACACAAAGAACAGAAGCCATCAGCTGCATCTCCAAACCCAGGCCTGGCAGGCTCAGTAAGGTGAGCATTGCTTGGCTGTTTTATAGCCGGAGGGAATGGAGGCAGCTAGTTAAGTGAAAGAAAGAATCTCTTTAAAAGCAAACATCAAATTGCAGCCACATCAATCATTCCTTGATTTAAAAACAAAATAAATGAGTGCTTTTCTCCACAGTTGGAAATTTCATTACTTCTGTATGGGCCCTTCTTTGTTTATAAGCTGACTAAGGATTCCTGGAAGTTTTGCTTTCGTTTGGGAAGAGGGGTCAGATTTTTGATGGCCCCAAATGGACCCAAGGGAGTCTACTCCATGACTCAAGTTTAACTTATTTTCCTTCTCTTCTGAGCTTTTTCTGGTGGCAGAACAATAAATATATCTTTCAAATATACCGTTATAAAACAGGCTCCCTGCTGTGCTAACTAGCCAAGGAGTTACTCACATTATGGGGTCCTAATGAGAGACAGATCTTTCAAACTCACATCTAGAATGTCATTTTGTACACGTCTGTTTTATTGCCTAAGAAGCAGTGATCCTACAAGGAAGTGGTTTATTATGCTGAAGCAAGAAGATGTGGGCAGGGAGGGGCTGAGAACCCACTGAATCACAAAGATGGAAGAAAAGAAAGTGGGTACCTATTCTATAGTTTTTACATATGTAGTTTGGCGACTGTTTCTATTGATTGTGCCCTTACAGAAGCCAGTTAGAATGTTTAAAGAAGACAAAACAATTTTAAGAAAAATGCTTCTAAGTCTTTGCAAGGGAATAGCTGGGGTTTTTTGGAGTTAAGCCCTCTGGAAAGAATGCACTAAAGAAGGCATCACTTAGGTATGAATTTATTGCAAGAGTTCATCTCACAGAACCCAAAGTAGACATGGACTCAGAAGAAAACTAAATGATAGAGGTGGGCACAGGTCACCTGTCTTCTCAGTGACAAAAAGACACATATGGTGAAGTCTGCAGTCTCTACCTCTTAGTGAGGATACAAGTAAAAGATCAGGAAACCTAAGAGAAAGCTCCCCTGACATGAACTCATCCATGAAGCTGTGTTTTTTGCTAAGACTGTCTGAGATTGACCTCCAAAACATCATCATAGCACCAGGGTTGAAATGAAGGGGAACATTCAGGAAAAACAAGGAAATCCTTTTAGATGAAGTAACAGAAGCATATGACCTAAGTGGAGTTCTGCTCGAAGGAGTTTAGTGTACTCTTAACATCTCTGTTGTATTGCAGTGATCACTTATAAACAAAAACAGAAAACTAAACTACTATTTTCAAAGCTAAAGAATTTGAATTTATTCTTCTGATGCTGGGATTCCCAGACTAGAGAATGGGACGCCTTCCTGCCATCCTCCCGCCTGCTCCCTATGAACTCTCGTGTTCTGTTTGATGTTCTACTACCTGCCTTGTCATCAGCTTCCTGGAGTTACTCAGTTTCCTTCTTCTCATCTCCACAAAGCATGAAGTTCAGTTATACCTTAGGTATTGGTATGTACAAATTTTCATTATATTTTGCATGGGCCAGAACAATAAAATCAAACTTTAGTCAAGTTAAATTACCATATTTTCCAGTGTATAAGATAACTGAGTGTATAAGACCCCCAACTCTTCCAGTGAAAATATAGAGTTTGGAATATACTCGCTGTATAAGACTGCCCCTCTTCTAACCCAACACACACCCTCTGCAGCAGACGTTGACATGTGTCTATTTGCAGGCAGGGCACAGATGGCCAGGTGTTTTATTAAATGCCACAGCCAGACAGTGGCAGCCTACACTGCTCCTTTAAGGTGCACTCCACACTCAACCTGAAGACACAGCAGCCAAATGGGTGGGTTCTGGAGGAGAGCCAATCCCTGCTCACATTCTCCTCCTTAAGGTACAGGAAGATGTTTGTAGCTTGCTCCTCCCTGCTTCATACTCCCCACTCAGAGCGGGGAATTGGCCTGGGCAATCCCACCATATGCGCTGGACATACAAATCAAGCTGCAGGTAAGAATCCAGCATATAAGATGACCCTTGACTTTGGCGATCTTATATACCAGAAAATATGGCACTTTCTCCCAATGCTGCTTATTGGAATTTCTCGGAGGCCAACATCCCCTTTAGACCCATTCCTCCCTATGTCCCTAAAGCATTTTGCTATGTCAACTATCATTTTTTTGGTTGCTCCATCCTTTTTGTGAAAAGGTCTTTTCATCAAAGCTACAAAAGTCTCTTTAGGCCATCCTTTCCTGCTTTCTTATTCCAGTCCATAAGTAATACTAAACAAAGGTGACTTTGAGGAAGAGAAAGGTTGAGAGTAAGAGAAACCTCAGCTATAGAGCAGGAAAAAGTGTGTGAGTGTATGTGCATGAGTGTGTGTGAATGTGTATGTGTGTTTGTGTGTGAGTATGTGTGTGTGTGTATGTGTGCATGAGTGTCTGGGAGTTTGTGTGTGAGTGAGATTTTATTATGTTGGTGTGCTTGTGTATCTGTATGTGTGTGTGAGTTCTGTGTTTGTGTATATCTGTCTTTTTCTGTCTGAGTGAGTGTGTGTGTGTGCATGCATGTGTGTGTGTGTGTGTGTGTGTGTGTGTAGTATGTTGGTATGCCTGAAGACTCAATATCTACTCAGGCATCATTGTTTAATTTCTGCCTAATTTTGAAATAGAGTTTTTTGGGGGCCTAAACTTTGGGTGCCTGGCCAGTGAACCCCAGCCCACCTCCCAGGTAGAACATCACATCCACTCCTCCCACCTGCCATCTTCAGGGTATCCAGCTCACGTCTTCTACTTACAGGATAAACATTATACTGGCTGAGCTAGTTAGCCAGGCCCCTAGAAAAAATGTTTTTAAAAAGATCTTATCTCTTTCAGCTCCTGGAGGTTGTAAGAAAACAGAAGCAGCATGAAAATGGAGGGTTAACTTCCCTCTTTGAGTCTGAAGAAAGGACAGGATCTTACATGACATGACCACAGTACCCAGTCTAAAAGATTGGGGAGGGGGTGCTGGTGGCTGGGTAAAAGTTTGTTCATAGAGATGTCACAAGAGGCAGACAAAAGGTTAGCTCTACTAAGTAATTCTGCTAACAACACACTGTAAGTGGAACATCGGCATCTCAGAAAGCAGCTGAATGAATAGACAGCAAGATTTCCCAGTGAGGACTCCATTGTAAATGATTACAGTACAATGAGGCTGGGCTACGACAGGAGGATTCTGTGATGACCTCAGGAATTAAGGGAGGCTGAAAGCACCCTGCCCCCGGAAGGTCTGTGGCTTGCCTCCCCAGCCTGCACATCTAGGGTGGCAAAGTCAGGAGGAAAAGGAGGTATATTCAAGGACCACAGAAGCTGCTAGGCAACACAAAGATGTAGCAGGCTACCTCTTGCTTTCAGATGCTATCTAGGGATGAAGGAGAAAGGATATGAGAGACTGGGTGCTTTCTTAAATGAGGTGGAAATCACGAATGTGACTTAAATATGGACCTCTCTGCCTTCCTTCCATGCATTTGCCTAGCAAAAATATGCAATCCTCCCTATAACTGGAATAGATACAGTATAATAAATATGATACTAAATAAATTATAATTTCAGGTATAATAGTATATATAATTGTATTAATAAATTGGTATAAATCTAGAGAAGTATTTTTTTCAAAATTTTGCTATTTAATTGTTCATACCATTGAAGTAGACACTGTTTCTTTCCCTTCCAACCATGCTGAAGTTAAGATGGCACACCTCTCTCTCTCTCTCTCTCTCTCTCTCTCTCTCTCTCTCTCTCTCTCTCTCTCTCTGTCTCTCTCTCTCTCACTCTCTTTCTCTCTCCTTTCGGTATCATTCCTATTATACAATATGCACTTTATCTTTGCATGTGTATGTGTGCCCATGTGTATGGGGCACACATGCCTGAATACACGTAGTTTTCCTCCTTAGTCACTTTCCATTTCTTTTGGAACCTGAAGCTCAATCCAGCTAGGCGAGCTGATGGATTAAGTCCAGGGATACACCTGCCTCTGGTCCCCTGTCTTCCCTGACAGGTGGACCACTTTGACTGGCTTTTACATGAGTGCTGCAGATCCAAAAGCAGACCTTCATGCTTGTGAATAGGCATGTCGAGCCATCTCTGCAAGAGAAAGATACAGTTTGTGTTTAAGATGATATTTTTAGCTGGGCAGTGGTGGCGCATGCCTTTGGTCCCAGCACTCAGGAGGCAGAGGCAGGTGGATCACTGTGAGTTCAAGGCCAGCCTGGTCTACAAAGTGAGTCCAGGACAGCCAAGGCTACACAGAGAAACCCTGTCTAGAAAAACAAACAAACAAAAAAAGATGATATTTTTGTACTTGTTAGTGCGATGACCCTTTCAAAGGAAATCTTAGTGTAGAAAAATAATCTCACAAATATCTCATATTCCCTTACAACCATAAGCCATGTTTCTTTATTTGTTATGACAAGGGAAATAATGAGCTCCACCTTTATTAAATACCAAATACTTTGTGAGATTTTTCTGTTCTAAATTAATATACAAAACTCCTATTGATTTTTGTAAAACCATAAAAGAATATAATGACCTAATTCCTAAGAACTTGGTTTTACAGGCCATGTGTGAGAATCTAAAACACACAAATCAATATTCTTAAATATACAGTTTTAAGATATGACACTAAAGTAAGCATAGGAACTCTCGAGATATCTGCGGCTGCCTTCCCTTCTCTCTCTAAGCTCTCTGTCTAGTTGGAGGACCGCGGTGCCTCCCCCTCACCTAGAAAAGAGCTCACCTGCTCCTGCCGCTGCAGACACCCTGAAACTTCTGTTTCCAAAATATTGACAGCTCGGCTAGACAAAGCCGGCATTGTGTTCCCTAGCTATATCGATGCTTTTTGAAGGAAATTAGCTTCTGGCTTTTGTTTTGTTTTCCTTTTACAGTTACCTTGTATTTACATCACACTTTGCCTTGCAAGTCACAGAGTGATGTGCAGGTGTTAACCGACTCCCGCTCACAGGGAGGTTGATGGGAGACACAATATTTTGGTGCCGATGACGTTAGAAATAGAAAGGCAGAAAGGTCATCAGCAGCAGGAATTAAGAAAAGCAACAGAAATGGAAAAGCTGGAGACTTCACCCAGCTCTGGCTTCTCTGTGCACTGCCACCACATAGTGAGTACCACAGCACAGCCAAGAGCCCACAGGGGCTGCCTTCCTGCTAGGATCTGGGTTACTCTAGGACTCAGGCTCCTAGTCATCCAGACTGTAAAGTACTGGGGTGCTGAGCTTGGAAGAAAACTGAACTCAGATCCAATCACTGTGTTTATTCAAGAAAACATTCACTTACTTACCCATTTCCACAAACATGCACACACATTTGTTGAATTCAATTAAGACCAACTTATTCCCCTTTGATTTTTATTTTAAAAACAAGAGCCATTTGCTCATAGGAACAGTGGAGAAAATCAGTGGGCAGAGAGGAATATATACATATATGCTTAGTTTCTTGTTCATATCTTTCTGTTCCACCTCTGTCCCCCAAATATGCAAACACGAGAATGCCAGTTTCATGCTCGTATTGATGTAATAAAAATACCTTTAAACTTTTTTTGATATGTAAGAATACATAATTTTGCAATTATTACAGATATTATTTTTCACACTAAAAGTTGGAGTCCTTGCATTTTTAATATATGTTCTCATGTCTTTGCTCTCTAGTGAGGAGAAAGTGAAATCTGAGAGTTTCCTCGGCAGTTTCTTGGTCTTGCTTCTTCCCATGGTTTGTTCCTTGAGTCTCGAAGATGCTATTCTGGCCAGCCTTAGCCTCTTCCCCTCCTCTCCTTTCCTTGCAGATCTATAGCGAGTACCCACCATTAACACCAAGAGCAGCCGGTGAGCTGCCCTGTCCACCGGTGCTTTTCACCCAGAACCTTAGCTTTACCACTGAACCAGGAAAGAAGCAAGTAGTAATCAAATATGCCAAGAGTTCCCTGCTTATTGTAAGAGGAAGAAATTTGAAGAAATATACTATCCTTTTGAGGGCCATGTTGAAATGACTCGCCCCCCCCCCAAAAAAAGTGCTATTTGATACTCAAGTTGAATGTTCCCAGAGGTACAGAATTCTTTCCTATCTGTCCACCTACACACTTCAGCAGACTTTTTATGAGTGTGAATTTTTATTTTATACACTTAACTATTTTGGGGTAGAATTTATGATGAGGGGCAACTAATCAGAGTGCTCTGTCATATGGAGTCATTCTTGGCCGTAGAACCATAACAGAGACCAAACAGAGCACCCACGCCTCTGCGTTTGTTTTAATTGTTTGAATTTGATTTTGAGAGTGTTTTTCCTTTCAGAAGCCTTACATTATATTAGGTTGAGATCACAATCTTGATCAATTTATGACTAAAGAATACTGGGAGGATCTAAATATAGTGCAAAACAAACGACTGTCACTAATAAAATATTTCGACCTTGTTTTTAGAATGTATCCCAAATTAACCTCAGCAGGAAAACTGCCCTTTTTGGGTAAATCAGGAAAACAAGACGAAATTTATGAATAGTGAACATGTGCAGTTATTCAAAACAATAGACTTTCTTTATCCACCACCACCCCCCTTTATTTTAGAGAGATAGGTTTCCCCCTAACTTCTTCTTGAATCGATTAATGAGAAACAGGTAGAACAAAGCCCAGGGGAACCCTTTTACCCTGGGCAGATATATTCACCCTGTTATTGGGGTCAATGTGCAGAGAACAAACAGCAGAGAGCAAATACTTCTTTTTAAAAGGTTCTTATACATCACGCTTTAATGGTAAAGGATGATTTGTCAAATGGAAATCCATTAGTAATTTTTCTTTCCAGAATGATATAACTTTGAAAAATGAAGATTATTAAATACAGGAAGTAACTTAATTCACAATGAATCCATCCCCATCATTACTGATAATGATAATCACTCACAAGATGTATCCTGATGTCCTTTGCATATTCACTCATTAGCCAAGCGGGCAAATCATCACTGAAGCACAGATTTGCATGAGTATCAGGCACAGGGCACTGTGAGAAGTGCAGCTTTGGCTTATATTTTCTCTAAGGGATAGAACATTTGTTGAGAGTTTGATATATTTATAATTCGTGGTGAGGGACAAAAGCTTAGTCACTTCAACTTCTAATCGCTTAATACCAACTGATTCAGACTGAATTGCTCATAATTTATGTCAAGCTAAAAGAATAAGTAATTTTGATTTTTGGAAATCTCAGCATCCTGAAATCTGTGACACATCGTTCTTAAATCAGTGACTCATCCTCTGATAAAGAGCACAAATGGGTTTCTCTATTATTTGAAGAGTCAACACATTCCCTGTGACAGGTATTTCATCTCAAATAGCCCAGAGTTCTTTCCATTATGTTAAACAACCATTATTCTCCAGCTCTGAACTAGAAAAACAAGGTACACACCACTGAAAGTCTTGCCATGAGTCATTTGGCAATTATCTGAGAATAATTATCGTTGGAATCCTGACTCACAAATAATATAGCCATCCAGCCACTTTCTTTGTGCAAAAGCTTAATGCAAAAAAAAAAAAAAAAAAAGAAAGAAAATAAAGGAAACGCCTGTCTCCAGTGTTTAGAACATCTGCATGAGTAAAAATTATTCAAAAAGATACCATGAATTTTTAAAATGAAGTGCAGCATGTAAAAATTAAGCACCTGGTCTTTTTCTTTATATTTCATTAAAAAATTCTAAATAGACTCCTACCAGCTGTACGTTTTACTGCATTTTATATCATGGCAGACAGTCAAGGCAATACTGCAGCCTTTCTCATCTGAATTCCACATAAAAATTAATAAAAAAAAAAAAAAGTAAAAGGGGAAAAAGATGCAGCCTGCCTCCTGTGAGATGAAACAAGAAATTAAGGATGCCACATGAACCATCGGGGACACAAATAGGATCCAAAAAAGAAATTTGACTCCAAACAGAGTCCATGAGATAAAGGCAAAGAGACAGTGTCTTCTTTTGTTTGTTTGTTCAAGTTTCCAAAATAAAACACAGGAATTTGGATTCAAATTCCGTCAGGTTTTAGTAAAAGGATGTATTTGCTTTATTTTAAAAGATATGAGGAAATGAGTAAAGAAATATTCTGGCTGACTTTCTTTTTAAGTTGTTGTCTTTAACCTGATGATTCATACACCAATCAAAAATAACATGGACGTTATGAGCCCGGAAACATCACTTTCTAAACTCGACAGTTGGTTGGCATATACTGTACAACAAAAACCAATCAAGGTTCCATATTGTTAACGGGGGAAACAAAAGGAAAAACTAAGGGAATTTTTCAGATTATTTAGACGAAATTGGAAAGTTTGCTTCTTTCCAAACCCTCGTTGATTCTGTGATCATGTTGCTGCGGTGCTCTTTACTGGTGCAACGTTGCTTTGTAAGTGCTGTTCTCTTGTCTGTTTGATCCAGGTTTGGTTTAACAAACGTCAGCGTCTTTCTTAGAAATGCTGCTCCAGGCAGATGTCTGTTTTCTTGGAGATACATGAGAAGGCCCTATGTGGGTACCAAGTAACTCTAGTTAGATTCCACTTTGCCATTCAAGCCTCAGAATACTCTTTTATTTTCCAAATATGAACACTTAGTGCTGCCCTAGGTGACGTAAACATATAGCAAGCAAATCATTCGGACTGCAGAGCCTCAGCGGCAGCTCTCCAGTGAGGGGTGGGCCTGGGAGCAGCAGTGCAGGGACCTCAGCCTCCTTTCTGCTCTGCATCGCTGTACATGGGAAGTTCAACACTCTGCCAGACACGGTAGCTGTTCCGTTACAGCCTTCAGGACAGTGACAACATACACAAACTTGTGATGAAAAGAAGGTACCTGTTGCTTCTGGAGTAAATTTTTTCCGTGCTGTGGATCATATGATGAAAATGAGACACTATTTTATTTTTCTTTCTCAAAAATTATGACAATTTTTAGGGTTTGAGGATAATAAATGTAACTTTCCATGGTGGTTTTAACATGCTTAAGTACAAAAAGATATATATGTATAAATTAGTATATTAATAAAAAGCTACCTAAGATGATCTTAACTATTACACTTATCAGAAAAACTTGGATTCTTTTTCTACTCAGTCTCTTAGTCATGATTAAATGCTTTGAGACAGATAATCATTTACTGGCCAAAAAAAAATAATTTATATTGGCATTTTCTTCTAAAGAAATACTAAACATTCCCAGTACCCAAGGTCAAGGGCATTATCCATTCCCCCTTCGAATGTAAATTTTCTTGACATCTACTCCTTACATCACACAGTGATCCAAACATATATATCATATAATTGGACCATGTCACCCACCCTCCCCTTTTATAGCCCCCTCAATATATTTTTTAATTAACAAAAAATGTGATGTGTGTGGCTGTTTTGCCCATATGGCTGTGCACCCTGTATGTGTAGTGCCTATGGAGACCAGAGATGGCATCAGATACTCTGGAATTGGAGTTGCAGGTGGTTATTAGCTACTATGTGAGCGCTGGGATAGACCTAGATCCTTTGGAAGGCTAGACCATACTGCTAGTCACTGAGCCATCTCAGTACCTCCCAATACCCTCCTTTTAAGACGCATACCTAGGCTAAATTTCATAAAACTAGACAGAGAGGAGAACACTGCAATGTTCGTCCTTTAAGCCATAAGCTGGGGAGGCTAGCTGGGAGAAGGAGCATCACAGGCTTCTTTCTTTGGTGATTGGCTATTACTAGCCACACATTTGCACAGGAAAGCCAAACCACACTAATGCCACAGAGCTGAGCAAAGTGGTGAGAGACTATAACAACTCCAGTGTTTTCATGGCCTGTGGTGTAAGAATTGGCCCATAGTTTGGTAGGAAAGTATAGTGGATCTTAATTTTAATACTATTCTACTTATCGTCTTTCTTAAAAGGTAGGCAAAGAAAGTGTGAAGTTTATTACACTCCATATTAATTAAGCTTGGCACATGGCTACCAAAAGGGTGAAAATTGGTATTCTCCCTTACACGGCTCTTTGCTTATGTTTATCATCCACATGAGGTCAATTGTTTCCTTTCTGACTGTCCTTTGCAAGATTGTTCACAATCTTCTGATGTTCTTCTCCCTGGGAAAATGCTTTCATTTTGGGGCTTTTTAGAATAAACATAGATTCAATGAAAAAGACTTTCAATGGCCCTATTTAACTCATAGTACTATTTTTCAATGTCCTCCTTTTGTAAAAAAAAAAAAAAAAAAAAAAAAAGATAAAAATGTTTTTGTGGGAATTAAAAAAAAAAGCTATTTTACTGACCTTTTGTCCCTCCGTGAGAGGAAGAAGCTGACAGGTAGATAGATGGGGCATTTGTTACTGTGATTATCTCTGACTCAACTTCTGGAGTTTTATCTGGAATTCCTGCGAAGGGTCAACAAGTGTATTACTGTCTGTCCTCACCTTCTCATGACCCTAGTTTTAAACTGTACCTCGCTGAAGTCAGAAAATAGATTACAGGGCTACACTTCAGCAGCCAAACATTGGGATGGGATGCATCTGAAATGTGTAATTATCTCAAGCAATGAAAAATTTACTACCTTTTTATGTATTTATAGATACGGGCTTTTGTTGGTCTTTAATGGTAAAATGCAAAGAAAAAAATCTAGAAGCCTTTTTCTTTGATAATGTTTCAGAGCTGAGTGCCTAGTATTTTGTGTACTGCTGAGTAGATTGTTTTATAATGTTGTAATAACTAAATGATTTTACATATGGATAGAAGATGGATATGGATACAGATATATTTAGAGTCCTATGTCTTCATAGATACATAGTGAAGATTCGTATTGATTAAAAGTCTTAAGGGAATGTGTATATTGAAACACAACTTGTCACCATTATGTGTGTGTGTGCGTGTGTGTGTGTGCATGTGTGTGTGTGTGTGTGTGTACTATAAATATCAAGTGAAAAATTCTGAGGAAATATTAAGTATAAAATGAATCCAGATTGATAGAATAATAGAATCACTACTGTTAAAGGACATTGGGATCTGGGCTGAAGAAAAATCATAGAACAGTTTAATTTAATGAATGCATATTATATGCATGGGCAAAATGTCACAAGGAAGCCCGTTGGTCAGCACAATCAATATGTACTAATCATAAGACTAATAAAAAAAAGATAAAATGTTCAGAGATAAAGATAGAGCAAAGACTGAGGGAATGCCCAACCAATGCCTGGCCCAACCTGAGACCCTCCCCAAGGGAGAGAGCAAGTCCCTGACACTTTTAACGATACTCTGCTGTGCTTGCACAAGGGATCCTAGCTGTCCCCTGAGAGGCTTCACCCAGCAGTAGATCCAAACAGATGCTGAGACACTCAGCCAAACATGGGGTGAAGCAAAGGGAGTCTTGAGGAAAAGTGGGCGGGAAAGCATAGAAGGACCCAGAAGTGACAGGAGCTCCACAAGAAGACCAACAGAGCTAACTAACCTGGACCCATGGGGGCTTGTGAAGACTGAGGCACCAACCAAGGACCATACATGGACTGGACCTAGGCCCCCTACACAGATGTAGCTGATGGGTGGCTCTGGCTTTGTGTGGGTGCCCTAGTAAGGTGAACAGGAGTTATCTTTGACATGGACTCTGTTGCCTACTTTTTGATCACTTCCTTTTGGTGAGACTGCCTAGCCAGTCCACAGGGGACAAGGATGTGCTCAGTCCTGATGCAACTTCATGAGCTAGGGGAGGGTTGGGGGTCTCCCCTTTTCTGAGGAGTAGGGAAGGGGAGATAGGGAGAAGAGATTGGGACGATGGGAGGAGGTAAAGTGAATAAACAAATTAATTAATTTTAAAAAAGAGTTGTGATAGGGATGCTGAAGGATAAGAAAAAGAAAAAAACGCTCATAAAAATAGAAACAAATGTGCAAGAAGAAGGCAAATTTTGGAATGAATGTGTAAATTCTTAGAAAGACTGAGTTCGGGAGGGTATAGTTTGAGTGTGTTAGCTCTAGAACACTTGTTAACTGAATAGCTGCAGAAATTGGCCTCCTTAAGGCCAATTTCCACCAGGGAGAAAGAACACAATGATGTGTTGTGTTAACTGCCCTGACACAGGAATAAAAAAAGAGAGAAAAACTTAGCCATAGAGCTCAGCATGCCAGGGAGTTTTTAAGTATAAAATTAAACCAGACCTTGTGAGTAGTACTGATCATTCAAAACTCTTACTATAGTTTCAACTAGAAATCAACCAAGTAACCTTCAAATGTAGTTACATAATTCAGCTAAAGACTTATCATTATTATAAAACAATGTCTATAAAGAACCAAAGCATAGTTTGGCTTATTGTCTGAAGCAGAATAATACATGAAAATCCTAAACTATGGGTGCAACCATCTTTGGTGAAGACTTATGGAAAACTAAGCATTTAGAGCATTTGAATACTGAAAGAAAAAGATGGGTCCAGAAGAGCTGAAGCCAGATGAGAACCCACCACAGAGAGGAGGGTTGGGTGCACAATCCCACCCCAAGCTGAGTAGACCTTGTAAGCCGGTAGCTTTTGTGTGGAAGACAACATTCCACAATATTTTGACCAGGACAAATTGGTCTTGAGCAATTAAAACACACACACACACACACACACACACACACACACACACACACACA
>OU015742.1:33061118-33099883 GCA_907169655.1 Acomys percivali | reverse complement strand
CTCAGTCTGTCTTCTGCCCTCCACCAACACACACTTGTATTAGACACACAGACAAATACACGTATGTGTACATAAAAGCAAATAAACCTTTTAAAATTATCTTCCACTTACAGGTGATGCAAAGGGAAGTTCTAGCATAGACAAGCAAAGGCAAATTATATTTTTAAAGCTTAATGAACTCTGCATTTTAAAGTATAAATATTCAATAGCTGATACTGAAATCTATGATCCTAGCCCGTGATCTCTGAGTCAGTACTACACTGTGCACCTTGATATCAGCTAGAAATCTACACGAGAAATAATTGCCCAGTGGCATTGTGTTCCACTGAAAGCATTAAAAAGCTGGAACATCGTGCCTGCTGACACAGGTGGAGAGCTGCTATAGAAACGGCAATCTGTGGTGCTTGGCATCCGACAGCTCGTTCTGACTCTGCACTGTTAAGGCTTGAAGAAGTTCATGGTTGTCACTGTCAAGAAACACAAACAGCTGGGTCCATAGGTGATGAAAACACAATCACCTGACTTGGAAGCATGATCCAATAATTTGCTCCTAACATGGGAATAAAAGTCTAAACATCTCAAAAGCATTTCAATCGAATTTCTATATATTTATACTCTGGATGTACTCAAATTATGGAAGTATCTTTTATACATTCCAATAAATATGGGCAAGAAAGAGCTTACATTGTTCGGGTACATCAGTACAAGTTTTTTTTTTTTTTTGCCCAGTTTTATATTTAATCTAATGTTTTAGAAATTATTTTTGAAATGAACTAAAAAAAGAATGCTCCGTAATGACACATTTCCCCCCAAGAAACCCTTTTCATGAAAATCAACAGATTTTTAAATATTTTATTAGCACAATTAATATATTTCTACAAAATCCCTTACTTCTCTTTATTTGCATTACATTTAGAAGATTATTATCAAAGAATTTAAATGAGCCTCTCTCTCTCTCTCTCTCATTCTCTCTCTCTCTCTCTCTCTCTCTCTCTCTCTCTCTCTCTCTCTCTCTCTCTCGTGTTTTTTGGTCGATGTTGTTGTTCTTTTGTTTTCCTAGACAGAGTATCTCTGTGTAGCAATGGTTGTCCTGGACTCTATTTGTAGACCAGGTTGGCCTCAAACTCAGAGATCTGCCCGCCGCTGCCTACTACAGTGCTGGGATTAAAAGCATGTGCCACAGCACCCAGCTTAAATGAGCAAATCTATTACTTCCTAAAATTCGAATTCTATACAATTACTAAAGGAATGTAAGATTTTAAAATATACAATTAACCATGCAGATAATATTGAAGTAGAATTTACAGGTGAATAATTATACCTCTATTTTTGCTAAGTAATAGATAAGGAATGGCATCATAACATTTCCACATGTTGGGATAATTTCTAGAGGTACTTTATTAGCTCTTTTTTCCCAAGAATGCTTTGATACCTGCAATACATAATATTTAAAAATATTTCTACCGTAGTAATAATGGCTATTTTAAACAGACTAAAGATAAGAAACACTCATGAGGGCTGGAAGAAAGAGAACCCTTGCACATTTTTGGTGGGAAAGTAGGATTTGTGGCCATTGAAAAATAGTGTGAGTCTTGTGTTCCCTTTTAAAAGTAAAAGTGGAGGTACCCTGTGATCGAGCAAACTTGTAGCTGAAGGAAATGACATCAACTTATCAAAGAGACAGTTGCACTCCTGAGTTTACTGCAGCATTATTTTCAGTGCCCAAAGCAAAATCAAACTATGAAGAGGCATATATACATATATATATATATATACATATATATAATGTTTTATAATATAGTATAAGCAGATGTGGTGGCTTACACCTGTAGTCACTTGGGAACCTGAGACAGGAGGATCACTGTAGGCACAAGGCCAGCTTGGTCTATCTGGTGAATTTCAAGACTGACTGTACTCCAGAGAGAGACCTTGTTCAATGTAGAAGAGGAATAGAAGATGTGGAGAAGAATAAGGGACGGGGGAGAGGAAGATGTGGTCCAGGTACACATGGAACTTAATTCAGCTATGAAATAATGAAACCACATCATTTGGACAATATGGTTAGAACTGAGGATTACTATGGTGAATGAAGTGAGCCAGACTCATAAAAGCAAATGCCACATGATTTGTTTCATGTGTGAAATGTAAAACGTTTGGTCTCACTTAAGTTGAAAGTAGAATGGTGCCAACCAGAGGAGAGTCAGAGGAACAGTTGAGGAAAAGCTCAAAGTGAGCACTAAGCCTCACATAGAAGAAGCCATATCTGGTGTGCTATCATACAGCAAGATGGCTACAGAGAACAGCATTGGGCAGTGAACGTTAAAAAACCTAGAAGGAAATCTAGACATGACAGAACACATCTTTAAAACCAGCAGAGGCCGAAGCAGGCAGATCACTGTGAGTTCCATGCTAGTCTAGTCTATGTACAGAGTTCCAGGCCAGCCAGGGATTCATAGTAAGACATCTGTTTCAAAAAGAAAGGAGAAAAAACACCCTAGGAAAAAGCATTAGAGAAGTTTTCTCCACAGGAAGTAATAAACATTTGAGGAAATGGCTGTTTTACCCTGAATAAGGGTTTCAGAGTGTATAAATGCACTAATCTATCTCATGTTGTCCCCCAGTGTGTATAATTATTATGTCTACCGTATAACAATTAAAAATGAACTTAAGTTAAATATTGTTATCTATTCTGTCACATAAACTTCTTAGAATATATTCAATAAAGATATTTTCCTATCAAATATTAACCTATAATACATCATTTAATGATGAATATACAAATTACATATTTCATTTCTGGATATGTTTTGTGGAATTAGCATTCCTCAGTAGTACATTGTGTTATGAACTTCATGAAAACTGTACTGCCAAAATGTGTTAAGGGATAAAGAAGGAGTAGAGATTGAGGGAATGTCCAACCAGTGTCTGGCCCAACCTGAGACCCTCTCCATGAGAGAGCCAATCCCTGACACTATTAATGATAGTCTGCTTTGCTTGTACAAAGGAGCCTAGCATAGCTGTCCTCTGAGAGGCTCTACCCAGCAGTGGATCCAAACAGATGCTCAGGCTCACAGCCAAACATTGGGCAGAGTGCAGGGAGTCTTGTGGAAGAGCGGGGGTGGGGAGGGGGAGAATAGAATGAGCCAGAAGGGACAGGAGCTCCTCAAGAAGACCAACAGAGTCAACTAACCAGGGCCCAGAGGGGCTTCCAGAGACTGATGCATGGACTAGACCTAGGCTCCTTACACATATGAAGATGATGGGTAGCTTGGTCATCACTTGGGTACCCAAATAAGGGAGAGAGGACTAGCTCTGACATGAACTCTTGCCTGCTATTTGATCACTTCCCCCTTGTGGGGCTGCCTTGCCAGACCACAGGGGAAGAAGATGCACTAAGTACTGATATGACTTGATGTGCTGATGTGAGCTGGGGGAGAAGGGATCCCCTTATCTGAGGACTAGGGGAGAGGAGATAGGGAGAAGAGGGAGGGAGGATGGGAATGGGAAAAGAAGAAGGAGGGGCTGCAATCGGGATGTTAAGTGAATAAATAAAAGAATTAACTAATAAAAGAATAATAAAAATTACCTTGACAAATAAATACTTTAAAAAATCATTTCAAAGACTTAAATGAGTGAATGGATTAAGTTAAAGAATCTAAGCATAATTAATAAGAAGCCCATACTCATACATTTTAATAACATAAACCTAATTGTATACAAGTCTACTATAGAATCTCTACAGAAAATCTCTAATATAAAAAGTCATTAATTTATATAAATTGAGTCAATTATGAAAATGTTAACTGTTAGACTGGACTATACCTAAGTTTTTAAAGAAAACTCTCAACATATTAATAGAAGCATTTATTAAAAACAGATTAAAGTTTACTTTATCACTGTCACATACTATTGTGATGTGCATTGTGGAAATTAAATATTGTATCTCTTGATGTGTTTGGCAGCTGAGATTCAGTATTTGTCTTAACAATCACATGCATGTCCCTTCCAGCTGGAATATGTCAACTCACTAGAGAACAAATTCCCTGAGTGTTATGCCTGGAAACAGAATTAATATAAGACACTGTGATTTCCAAGGGTTAATAAAGTCCTTTATAAAGATAATGTTGTGTTTTATTTCTGTAAAAATGTATTGCATATAGTTCATCACATTCAAGGCTGTTATTCAGTCTCCAAAAGAAAATTATTCTTAAGAGAGGGAGGCAGGGGGAGGAAGGCTTGGTGGGAGTTATAGCTCAGTGATAGATTGCCTGGTACATGAAAGGCCCTGTGTTCTGCCCTCAGCACTGCTAGACAAGGAAGTTGATAAAGATATGGATAAAAAAAGAAAAAAGAAAAATTGATATTAGTAAGATGATTAAGAAGGCATTATTTCTTAAGTGCAAATGACTATAAATGATGTAATGAGAGAACTTAGGGACATGAGAAAATAGGGACACAAATAGTTAAGGATTGTAAATTCCTATTTCTTCCATTGTAACTGGAGTGTTCATATTTTGTAATCAATTGAAATAATTATTTAATTATTTTGTTCTCTCTCCCTCTGTCTCTATCTGTCTTTGTCTCTGTCTCTCTCTGTGTGTCTCTGTCTCTCTCTGTCTCTCTCTGTCTCTCTGTCTCTCTCTGTCTCTCTGTCTCTCTGTGTGTGTGTGTGTGTGTGTGTGTGTGTGTGTTGGTTTTTATGTGTATGTGGTTGTTCATGCACATTTGTAGATACTTGTGTATAGAACACAGAGGTCCTCGTTGTGTGTCTTTTGTCAAATACTCTCACTGTTTAGGTCACTCAACCTGCAGCTTACAGGTTAGCTACACAGGCTGGCTTTAATTTGTAGCAATGTTTAATCTTTGAAACTGTCAACACAAGGATTCATATTGGAAAGTATGAAAAATAATTATTGTTGAAATATTTTCTCATACTAATTTTAATTGTTTATGTGTATAATACATTTTCATTTATTAAGGTTAAAAAACAAACAAACAAACAAACAAAAAACAATATAGATAAGAGATAAACACCTCCTGAAAAGGTAAAATACTGTATGAAAAACATGAGGCACATCTTTGTACATATACCAACTATCCACAAGCAGCAAACTCTTCATACAGCTGACGTCTCTCATTTTCCTGCTATCTTCCAATGACACTGCATAGCATGATAAGCAAGCAATGACATCAGAGAAACTAAACTAAATCTTGGGTAGACAAGATCCTGGCATATACTAGCAATGTAACAGGCTGACCTTTGAAAGAGGACAGTTTGCATGTGCAAACCTCATGCCTGTCTGCCTTCTACAAGCTAAGCCAGATGATGAGTGCTCCGAGCCGTACTGATCCACTTCTATCCCCTTGACTGTGTTGGATGGGAGACAAGTGGTCCATCTCCTCAGAGCTGTTTTTTTTATAGATGTCTCCCTTAATCAGAGCAATACACTGGCTTACCTAACAAGGTACGGTGCTGTGTCTAGCCACCCTGGGCCTATACCATTTTCACTTGCTTGGTATAAAAGGTCATTGCAGGTACTGCTGTGAAATGGCCCAAGGAATTAGTCCCTTTAAGAAGTCATCCGTGGCAAAGGATAGCAGAAAATCCTCTCCACGTCTTCGTATTGCACGTCTTCGTAGATAATTCAAATGTAATTTGGGTTTAACTTTCCTCAGGAAAAGGAGTATCATTCCAGATTAAACATTCTACATTAAACTGTATGAAATTGTCCTTACTACCTTCAACAATAACAGAGTTTAGTGACTTGAAAAAAAGATGCTAAGAGTTTTAAAAAGGGAAAGGGAAAGGGAAAGGAACACCTGTATATCTTTCCGACATAGCAATATCTAGGGAAGCCAGGTGTAGAGGCTCCCACCTGAAAGTCCAGTGTTTAGTAGGCTGAGGCCATGAGTTCAAAGCCAGACTAAACTACATAGTGAGTTCTAGACCAGTCTAGGCTATAGAGTGAGATCCAGTCACCAAAAGAATTTTTTTAATGTAGATACAAGAAAATTATTGAAATCTAAGAAACAACTTAAAAGGAGTAGTCATAAATATTTTTCTTTCTTTCTTTTTTTTTTTGTTTTTGTTTTTGTTTTTGTTTTTCGAGACAAGGTTTCTCTATGTAGCCTTGGCTGTCCTGGACTCACTTTGTAGACCAGGCTGGCCTCGAACTCACTGTGATCCGCCTGCCTCTGCCTTCTGAGTGCTGGGATTAAAGGCGTGTGCCACCACGCCCAGCTCATAAATATTTTCAAAGTTAAGGACACTACACTTCGGACAGCTTAGATAAACAAAGGTAGTTACCTACAAAATTTAACAAATTAACTTAAAAAAAAAAAAACACTTAAGGAACACCATCAGAACTGAGATAAATTACCTGATCTTAGAAATTTTCTTCTTTTTAACTAATACTTTACGTTTATCAATACACTTCACATGTTAAATAGCATTATAATAGGTTGATGTAATATAGCTTTAAGGAGAATTTTCTTTTAAACCCTACTTTGTCTAGCTGTCATGACTAATTCCTATGCACTAATGGTCAACGGAATGAGTAAGGAGGGCCGGATCTCACACTCATCTCACACTCATCGCTGCGAAAGAATAGCGCAAGGAGGACTCTTCTGCAATATTGAAATGATCCTTCAGCACACAGAGTTCAACTCACGTATCCACCACAAATAAAAATGCAGATCTTTATGACTTCTTTTTTAATTAAGAGAATAGGAAGTGTGTGCATTAGAAATGTCTTCTGTGAGTAATTAGAATCAATAACTCCTTGGACACCATTTGTCATTTTGTGGGCAGGGATATGGATGCAGGGCAGAGGAATGTTGGAAGGTGAGCAAAGTCAGCAACAGATAAATAACTCCCACCATTGTGTGAGCGCTGCCTGGTTTACCCCAATCCATCAAACCCTTCTGCCATCCATGTCTAGCTAAAAGTATGAAGGGATATGAAGGAAAAAGTTAGAGAAAAGGCACTCATTTAAAAATTCATATAGGCCAACAGAGGAACACACAATATTTATAAATAAGTGTAAATGTCCTTACGAACCCAATGTACACAAATAATGGTGTCATTTAGAAAAAAAAAATTACAACTTTGAATTTAACTGCCCGGGAGAAATCTTTCATTTTATACCTTTGAGAATATCTCATTTCAAATCTAACATCTGGATATATTAGCTAGTTCTAGAGCAACAATGCCTAGAAATTTTAAAATTAGGGTCACCAGATAGGATGTATCTGAATTTCCTGTCGTTTCTGAATTTCAAGTAAACAACACACTACTTTCAAAGTATAAATAGGCACCAAATTTTGCATGGAAACATTATTCACAGTTATCTGAAATTCAGATTTAGCTAAACACCCTGCTCTTTTATTTCCTAAATGTGGCAATCTTTTTTTAAAAATGTGAAAAGGGAATTCAAGCTTTGATTTTTGTTTTGTTTTGTTTAACTAAGTAATCCACAGAACAAAATATCATAGGAAAAAGTCATAAGACTTTTAAGTCTCATAAGTCATTGTATTAATATTCATTTTTGCTAAAACATAGCACTTGTATATTAGATAAGGTAAAATATAATGTTTTGATGAGGTGTGAATTGGTTAAGAACAACTTTTGACCATTTTTTCATGGTATTTATCCAGTCTCTCAGCTTCCATTTTGAGCTGTAAGTTGCCTTCTTTTAACTCTAATGACCTGAGTCTTTATAAAATACCCAGACTTAGTCTTCCTGTCTGCAACATTCGTTCCTATCTGCTCCCGAAGCTCAAGAGGTCTCCAGAGCTTCCTCTAGAGTCTCGAGTGACTCAGTCAAGTAGAGACATTCTGAGGCAAGCTTATCTCTTCCCTGGCATTTTCTTTGGTACTAGCTGGTGAGTTCACTTGCAAGTGTACCAAATCACAAAGAATTTCCTTTCACTGCTTAGATCCAGAAGGATGTACCGATTTTCATATTTACATGCAGCCCGTGAAGACCAACATTTTAAAAATACTACAGCTAAACAAAGCAATTAATTACAAGGTTAGATGATGATATAATTTTGCTAATTGCTCACAGCTTGCTGCCCATTTTTTTCACTGCACCCCACCAATGCACGTTTTTAATCTCCATAATAACAATAATGGCATACATCATTAACCCTATTTTACTCTTTTTTAATTTCTTATAATACTAATAACAAAGATCATTAACCTCTATTCTGCTTAATGTCTAATCAGCCATTTTAGTAAAATAAATATCATAGAAAACATTAACTATCACTGTAAGCTACACTGGCTCTCAGAGGGGAGAACTTCCTAATGCATCATATTAGCATGGGTTTAACTCTACAAGTGTCTGTTCCTGAGCAGTCACAAGGAAACAGATAAAAAATAATTTATTGCTTTAATCAAATTAACTCAAAACCATCCTATCCAAAGTACTTATAAATTACATTTATATGAACGCATTGTGTTTACAACATTATCTTCAGAATCTATTTTTAGAACACAGATGCATGGCTATACACAAGGATGCCAGGAAAGAGATGACATATTTGTGTAGAGCATCTTTGAGCATGACTGCTATCTGAAATGCAAAAATTCTGCATGGGATTCAGAGTGGTAGCTGTTTTAAATCAATATTCTCCTGAAGGCCATTATCTCATGACATCAATCACTACATTTTGATGTTAGTGACATCAAAAGAGATGTGGTGATAAACAGTACTCCTATTTAAAATATCTGTGAAATCCCTGTTTGTTATTCCAAATCATTGGTTGTACCTGTACAGCCATACTCTTATTTCCACCTTCATTTCTAATGAGGAAAATTCTCTCATACAGGAAGGCCTTGGCCATTCAGTTAACCACCCTTGTGAATTTTGGCTTTCTTCAAAGTCAAGGCTGGAAGAAAGATAACCCACTAGAGCCACAGAAGAACCTTTACTTAGAAAGGGAATTTTATGTACATTATTACCAAAGGGCATCAAGAAAATGAATATGTATATCTTGATAAATAACAGCAGTTACAAAGTACTGTGTCTGTCTCAATTCAGTTTCTGGGCTCAACATTACAGATTAATATATTTTAATATTAACTATGGTTAATGTCTATTGCAAAGTTGACTGAGTTGAGAAAACCTGTGGTTGGTAAATTACATATCTGTGTGTCTATGAGAACATTTCCAGAGAAGACTGATCTGTAAGTCAGTAAAAAGTGTGCCCTCATGCAGTAGGCTGCGGTTCCAGCTGGAGTCAAAGTGAAAGAAGAGGAAGTCAACCATCATTTGCAAGCTCTGTTCTTACCAATGGATTGACCCGTGAGTGCTGCAGATGACTCGGAAATGGCAGATTCCAGCTTCTTCAGCCATTCAACGCTAACTGACACCAAAAACTACCCAGGTAGTAAGTAAGCTCCAAGGCCTTCAGTGTGAGACTAGGACTATTGCCATCTTCTTCCTTCTTCTTCTTCTTAGCTTCCTAGCTTCTTGGACGGAGCAGCTCATGGGTTCTCTGCCTTTCTAGTCCAATCATATAGATTAAATTCAAACACTAACCTTCTTTAGTTATACATTATATGTATGAGTCTACACTATAATACATGTAGAATTATATAATTCTATATGGATAGAGGGGAGAGACATCCTGTTGGTTTTGCTCCCCTAAAGCACCCTGATACAGTAGGCAGAGACATGATGCTATAACATTTTAGCAAAAGAGAAAACCGTATGCTCGACAAACTTGTTTATATACCTCAGTTTCCTATCTTGAGCACATCTCAGAAGCACAGTAGGTTGCATCTAGTTTCATATATTGTTTTATGGATAGATAGATAGATAGATAGATAGATAGATAGATAGATAGATAGATAGATAGATGGATGGATGCATTCGTCAAACAAACTTTGGGTCCCATCCATTGTGCATTTGTCCATTATATCTTTCAGTCAGAGAGAGGACACTAAGAAGGAAGAGAAAGGAGGCTTTATGACCGGAGAAGGGTCCCAATAGGACAGCATCTTCCTTTTCCACAGTCCACATGTATAGGTGCACACAGTACTATGCTTTATCCATTACCATTTTTGACTAAGCATTTAGTACGATTCTTTTTTATGCTGGTTTTGGTTTTGGGGAGTCACAGGCACAAAATAAAACATGCAGAATTCCTAAATTAATGATTCGCAAAGGATTGAACAAAAACATAGACTATAAGAAAAAGCTAAAAGAGCCCTTAGTTTTTATCCTAAAAGAAAAAAAAAAAAAGAATGAGGTGAAAGAACATAAAGTATGCTGTCTTCCCTCATGATATTTAAAGTTCTTTTTCCACTGCCTTTCAAGGAACAAGAATGTGACTTAATAGATAAGATCATCTCCCCAAACGTACCAGAGAGTAGGTTGGGAGAGTAGGTACACACTGTGCAGGATGACAAGAAAATTCCAGAAGTGAGAAGCATCAGGTTGTGGCAGCCACTACCACAAGCCCCTCTCCCTTCATACAATTCACACATTGTTTCCTTAAAGCAAGTAACTGACCTCCCCACTAAAAATGTATTCAGTATTACTTCCACATTACATCCATTCTTAGTGCTCTGTATTTAACAGACGAGTCCTCCTGTTTTTAGACATCCTTTAAAATCTAGGAGTAGCCATTTGATATTCCTCTGTTGAGAATTCTCTGTTTAGTTCCAAGCCCCATTTCTCAATTGGGTTATTTGGTTTGGTGGTGTTTGATTTCTTGAGTCAGGGGTCCCACTCAAACTATGGCACCAGCCAAGGACAATACAGGCTGTAAACTTCAAACCCTTACCCAGATCTAGCCAATGGACAGGACATTCTCCACAGTTGAGTGGAGAGTGGGGTATGACTTTCACACATACTCTGGTGCCTCATATTTGACCACGTCCCCTGGATGGGGAGGCCTAGTGGCACTCAGAGGAAGGATAGCAGACTACCAAGAAGAGACTTGATACCCTATGAGCATATATATGGGGAGGTAATCCCCCTCAGGAACAGTCATAGGGGAGGGGAGTAAGAGGAAAATGGGAGGGAGGAAGGAATGGGAGAATACAAGGGATGGGATAACCATTGAGATGTAACAACAATAAATTAATAAAATAAAATTTTAAGAAATAAAATAAAATATAGGAGTAGGCCATTCCTGGGAGTCTTTGAGAGGACACCACAAATCAGAGGTCTTGTCTTAAGGAGCCACTCACCACAGATCCCCCGAACTGTATCATGGTAGAAACAACTTTGAAATTTCTATACAATAACCCCAGAAAACAGAATATCTGCTCCCTTCCCGTTCCCTGCCTTAGCTAAATGCTCTTGTTCCCCAGCTCCCAGCATAAAACATTATTGATTTAAGACGCGAAATGAGCTACACTGTCGTGTAAGATTTGTTGACATTTCACACTGTCTTTGGAATAATTTATAACCAGCATACAGTTCAAGGGAAAAATAATGATTCAAATTTAGATTCACCATAAATTAAAAAGTGATTACTTTGGTGGGAGCATATTAGAACATCAGGACGTGGTTATTTGTATTTTAAAATATGAAGCACCAGTGATGAACCAGATTTCTACATAACTCATGGACTTGACAGGATGGGCTTTGGTTTTAAAAGAAATACATTGTAAGTAAAAACTCTAACTATGTTTATATATATTTATATGATTTAATAGTATGTATAACACAATGAGTGTTCTGAAATGATAAACATAAATATATTCTTGTTTCCTATTCAGAAAGTATACTTTTCTATACTCATACTATATTAACACAATTTCACAATAATAAAGATGTACAACTTTAAGATCTCTATTACTTTGGTTTTAGAAATGAAATCAGTTCCCATGAAAAATGTTTTCAAAGATTTAAATTTTGATAGCTTTATCATAAACTTCTAGAATATTCCACCAATAGTTACGACAAACACCAAACATTTTTAGATGCCTGTCCCAAAGCTATATATCTATTTTTCTTGAAATACAGCCTAAATCATTCCATGGAAAAAGTATATTTTCCTTAATAGAAGTTTTATTTTATTTTATTGTTACAAACACAGAGGGACTTATTCTTCTCTCCATGAAACTGGAGGAAGTTTGTTGAAATTCCTATATTTACAGAGTGAGCAAAGTGATCTACTATTATCAGTTCAGCCTGGGGTCACTCTAGACAGAGTTCATGATCCTTAGAAAGTCATTGGTGAGACAAATTTGTGGAAGACAAATTTTCCTGGCTTTCTTCATCAAGCTTAAAATATAACACATTACTACATCAAAGAGAAGGCAGGTAAAGATTTGGTGTTGAGCCATTTTCCAAATGCGAAAGTCATATATTCCATGCTATAAAGTGTTCTGAGATAAAACTTGGTACCTAAACATTTTTCTCAACACACTCTTCGGGAAACAGTCATAAAGAATCTACAACGATTTCCCAAACTATAAATGCTTAAGTGTCCTTCTTTGTTGCTGGTTTATAAAACATTCATTTGGGAACATAATCCTTTGTTTTGAGAAATACTTATTTTAACTACAATGGACTTGTTAGTGTTATTTTTAAGTGACTTAATGAGTAAATATCTTTAATTTCTCAGTTTTAATATCTGATACAGTAAACATCAATAGCTATAACCTACAAAAGTCAAAGCTCCATGGGTTTTCAGCAATTTTCAAGAGTGTAAAATGTCTCTGGGACCAAATGCTTGAGAAACACTGGATTAATTAAAGGGATAAATCAGAAAAATGGGAGGGAAATAACAGACACAAGACATTCTCTAAGCCGTGCTGTTTACTCTGTCCTAAGGGAACCTGGCCTAGCCTGGCTTCTACACTCTGAGCTGGAGAGCATCTGGGGACTGCATCTCATGACCCACTTGGGGCAAGTCACAACAGTGGGTAAGTGCAGACTTATTTCTAAACCCAGTGGTTTTTCCAGAGTCCTTAGGTTATTCCAGGTGGCCCCAAGGAACCGCTGAGCAAGAGCTGTCCTGGCAGATGATAGCACAGGCTTTTCCTTCTCCCATGGTGACTCCTTGATCACAGCTATAATCCCAAGGGTCGCCTCCCTTTTTTTTTTTTTTTTTAATCAGTGATGCCTTGAGAGACAAGCAAGAACAGAGGTGTGTTAGTCTCCACTGACAGATGAGGGAATAAAGACAGAAGGCTTCGAGTTTTTACCTCAAGGCATACAGATAGGGCTGGGACAGGTTGTAGAATTTAGGACCCTCAGTACCAAGCACAATGACCACTAGGCTGGTACTTACAGAACTGCTCTTTAGCACTAGAAAGTGTTTCTCAAGCTAAAGCCCATTACACACCACAGAAAAGAGAGCCACTGGCTGGGAAGAGGGAGTTCCTTAAAGATGACCAGCTTTGGCTGCACTCTGGTCCACTGAAGCCCTGCTGCTCCATCCCTCCCTTTGGACCAGAAATCTGCACATACCTTACTTATGGTTTTCTTCCCATGCCTTGCCCTCTCATGACATTCTTTCCAGCCATCTTCTCATAGCTTCTCATTTGTTTCCCTTATCACTGAAACGCAACTTCTAAAACATTCAGGTTCTGAAAAGAATGCCTTTATGTGATACGATTGTTCTTGTCTCCTTACACGCGTAACCCATTTTTCATGCTAATGTACTATATTTTTATTAATTCTAGTTAGCATTACTTAGCATCAACATTTGGAAACAAGCACTGCCTTACCTTCATAGTCTTTATTTAGCTTTTTTTTTTCCCTCTATGATTTGCCTTTGAATTCCTAATGATCTGCTCAGATACAGAAGGAAACAAAGGACTCAGGCAAAAGAAGAAGAAGAAAAAAATCATATGTTCTAAAAGGAACAAAGATTTCAGAGTCACCGAGACAAAGCAGGATAGGCATGGAAAACAGTATGAGTTAATGGACAAATTAGGCAGTGTCCTGGGTCTTCTAACTCAGAAACAATAAATCCACCATTATTTCACTGAGATATAGTAATCGATGCATCCTCACACAATGTTCATGAGAATAATAAGCAAAATCGCGCTTCGGTTCCAGGAGGTGTTGGTTAGATTCAGGTGCTCAATGCGACATTATATCTAAGTACCTTGTCACAAAAAAGAGGGTAAGATATTTTATGCCTATTTTTACAATTGTAATTTAAGTTTCTCAGCAGGTCCATTATTTAATCAACAAATATACAAATGGTTCATCATCCTACACAACAGAGCTATGAATGCAGGAGCCTCAGGAGAGAGCGCGTTTAGCATCACGATGTGCTTATGTTAGTTTGATAGGATCTGAAGTCACAGTGCCAACATCTGCACTCACCTGTATTGGCTTTTTGTGTTTGTTTCCTCTCAGCTTCCTCGCTCGCATCCTTGCTGGTGTGCTTCATATATGTCTAGTCAAAAAAAAGAAATTTAGATTCTAAGGCTTGAGTGACAAATAACGTAGGCACACAGCCTGCCTTCAGAGAACCTTGTTCTGACATGAAAATAACCATCTCGTGGCCGGCCTGTTTAGTAGCCACTCTACACAAAGAGAAATATGCTGCCTGGTACTTAGGAAGAGAAGATAAAAATCTTCTGATTAAGGAACTTATATTTTTAATGAGTCCTTTATTAGAGTAGACAAAACTCTGCCAATGCATTAGTAAAAGAATGACACACAGATAGAGACCATTTGGAATGTAATCTCACTCCAGATATCACAAGGCAAGAGGGAGAAATCCCATGCTTATCAGCTATATTTTCTATTTTTGTTCAGATAATAGCATTTACTAAACAAGTAATCATGTAAATAGAAAAGGTAAAACAAAGGTCAGTTTCTAGCGATGATGAGGAATTGTGATAAAAGGAATAAGGTGAAGTTAGGCAGGAAAGGACTTCCCCAATCAATGGTGGACAAGGGCTTCATGGATGGTTCATATAGAGATATTTTAAATGGAGAAATAAAACTTTATGAAGAGATTTCACTCTTCTCTAAATAAGAATTCCATTTTCAGAGGTGGTGAAAATTAGAGAGCATTTTAGCTTAAGCCTCCTTAGCTCCAGTTCAAACAAGTCGGTAAATAATCACATAAAAGTGAGCAATGGTATAGCTCCTAGGATAACTCCTACTCTGTGTTGGAATTCAACAAATGATCATGATTATAACTATATTGTGTGTATATGTGCCTGTTGATACATACACATAAAAGGAGTTTCTTCTGTAAATTAATAATATAGTGATACCTATCTTCTGTGATTATTTTGAGGATTAATTTAAATAAAAACATATGTATGGCATTTATGATGATGTTTAGAACTTAGCAAGTATGTTAGTTTCTTTTTCAGTTGCTGTAGTAAAATGCTCTGACAGAAGCAACTTATGGGAGAAAGGGTTCATTTTAGGTTAATAGTACACTCTTTCATGGCAGGAAAGTCAACACAGCAGGACCTGAAGCAGCCGATCATTTCACCTCCACCATTAGGAAGCAAAGAGCAGTTATGAATGTGAGCATTCAATGTGCTCTCTCTGTTTTATACTATCCAGGATGGCCTGCCATGGAGTACTCCCGCCCACAATTAAGATAGATGTTGCAGGCCATCAAGGTAGCTCAGATGATAAAGTTGCCAAGGCTGATAATCTGGGTTCAATCATTAGGACTCACACTGTGGAAGTAGAAAAGCAACACCTGACAACTGGCTTCGAACTTCCATGTGTGCTGTGGTATACATGGATATGCAAATACACACACGCACTCACACACATTTGCACACACACATACACACACTCTAAATAAATAGATAGATAATAGAAAAATAGATAGATGATACATAGATAGGTAGATAAATAGATAGATAGATAGATAGATAGATAGATAGATAGATAGATAGAAAGATAGAATTAAGAAAAATGGCCATGACATCTTACATCAACTAGCATAATCAAAATACCCTCCCTAGGCACCTGCAGAGGCCTGTCTCCCGGATGATTCTTCGTTGAGCAGAGATGATAGCACTGACCACCATAGCAAGTATTAACATCTTCACGGTTTACACAGAAAGATCTATAAACCAGTAGAGTTAACAACAGTTAAGAATAATATTACCATAAAGATTTTTGACATGATAGAAGGAAAGGCCAATGTGCATTTAGAAAAACAAGATGCTTAGCCAATGCCACTGGGCATGAGGAGTCACAAAGCAGAGAAACAAGAATGAGAAAGGACAGTCATAGCGCAGAGAGGAAGAGACCCAAAGACACTGCTGTCTTAACAGAGCCACAGATTTTTACCTCCCCAAGGCCAGAGAATACTGAATGCTGAAGCCAGAGAACTAACGTAAATAGAGTAAAATGCAATTCAGAATTTTACCCTTGAACAGAGAGAGAGAGAGATCTCAAGTGCACGCAGAGCAAAACTGTCCCCATGGTTCATCAGCTAGAACCTTAGGTTATACCCCAGCCAGAGATCACAAAAGCCATTCCAGGTGTCACTTTACCTTGGATAAAAGAAGGCAACTCTCCATATGTTCAGAGTCAACCATTAGTAACAATACAAATAGCACCAAAAAAAAAAAAAGTTGGTTTTAGGACTGGCAAGATGGCGAGATGGGTAAATGCTTGCCTTCTAAATCTGATGTGCTGGGTTCAGGAGCTCAGAACCTACACGGAAAGGCAAATGCAGTGAATGTCCCAAAATGCTAGCTAGTGTCCTTAGTGGGAAACAGAAGGTAGGGGCAGGAACAGCCCATACCCAGGACACTTAACCTGGTAGACGCAATGCACGAGATTTTGTCTCAAAGAAGGTGAAATTAGAGGACCTACATCTGAGGTTGTTCTTAGACCACCACTCATGTGCACACATGTGTATACACACACACACACACACACACACACACACACATTCATACACACACACACACACACATACACATACACAGTGATGACTTTGAAGAGTAAAGTACAGGCCACATCAAATAGAAGAGAACCGGAGAAATAATTAAGCTATTGGCCTAAAGCTTCCTTCATATTTCTTACACAGATAGAGAACGGAGGGAAAAGAAAACAGGAAGAAGGATTACCTATGACGGAAGTCCCCTGACAGACCTGCTGAAGAGAGAAGGGTGCTGGAGAAAGGGGAGAGAAATATTTGTCTCCACAGAAATGCAACAGACACCTAAATAAACCATCTCTGCAATAGTTTTTCATTAAGAAGACGTATCAGCCAGGCATGGTGGCACCCAACATGAATCCCCACACTCAGGAGACAGAAGCAGGTGGACCTCTTTGACTTCAAGGCCAGTCTGGCCTACAAAGAGAATTGCAGGCCAGCCAAGGCTATACAGTGAGACCTTGTCACAAACAGGGACCAGAGAAATCAGATGGGTTTTCTGGGGGCAATCAGTAAATTCCCTCAAATGCACAAGCATCATGGAACTATTAGCACAAATCTGAGTGTAGGAATGTCTATTTTATTGCCACATCTCTGCAGAAGAACTCCACAGATAAGAGTGAAACTGGCTGTACACCTCATACCTCTTAAAATGATCGCTTAGGGTATGCTGCACACATACACGGTACAAATAAAATGCTTCTTGGATTTTATTGGTTCAATCTATCCAGGATCATAAGTATGTAATCAGGTATGTTTCAGAATATTACATTTTAAAATAGCATTCTTATTTTATTTGCGTAATCTCTTATTGCCTTCCAAATAGGTTATTTGTACATTTGACATGGGCAATAAATAACTTCGTGTTTTCTTCTTGAGTTCAGTAAACAGTAAAACAAAGGAAACAATTTGCCACCATCAGCTTAGTATTAACTAAGCTCACCGAAGGGAAAGAGTTCTGTTTGGTGCTACACAGATTATCAAGTCCCTTCCCTAGAGGTAATATATATATATAAGAATAAACATTTCCAAATTCAAAACAAGCCCCGTTAGAGTGGCCATAAGTCTTTCCAGTGTTTCTTATCTTCATACACAGAGGTGAAGAACCTGTTATTCTGATTCAATGCAAAATTCTCCTAATGTTGCCTTTTGCCTCAGTGGGCATTAGGTATGCACATGGTGCATGCACAAACATGCAGACAAAACATCTGCCTCAGTTAGAGTTTCTGTTAGTGTGGCAAAACATCATCACCAAAGCAACTTGGGGAAGAAAGGTTTTATTTCAAGTCATATGTCCGTATCACAGTGCAAGTCAGGGCAGGAACTCATGGCAGGAACCTGGAGGCAGGGACTAAATGAAGCAGAGACCATGGAGGAGGGCCGGTGACTGACTTGATCCTCGTGGCTGCCATGGAGGAGGGCCGGTGACTGGCTTGCTCTTCATGGCTGGCTTGTTCAGTCAACCCTTTTATATAGGCCAGGACAATCTGCCCAAGGATGGCTCTATCCACACTGAGTGGGGCACCTCCATGTCAATCGTTAATCAAGAAAATGCAGCTTTGCCCACAGGCCAGTCTTGTCAAGGTATTTCTCAGTTAAGATTCCCTCTTCGAACATATGTCTTCCTGTCAAGTTAACAAAAGCAACAAGCACAACCCTCAAATACATCTTTTTGAGACATTAATTAAAAAACAAAAATAAATCAGAGCCTGGTGAGGAGGCTCAGCAAATAAGGGTGCCCGGCCTCAAGTCTAAAACCCTGAATTTCTTCCCCATAATCCCATAGCAAACAGACAAACTGACTAGGGCACATTGTCCTGTGAGCTCCTGTGAGCTCCTGTGAGCTTCCGTATGGAAGCACACAGGCATACACACAAATGCATATGAACTAAATAAATGCTTTAAAATTTAAATATTTCAGAAATTCATTAACGTATGGCTCAAATAGCAGCAATAGCCTTATTTTAAACTCCTTTTTCTTTTAACTATAGCACTTTAAGTAAGATAGAGGAATGAAATAAACATAGAATAGTTAAACAAGAAGGGACCTCTCGCTCATCACGTGACTGTTCTGTTCTCTACCCTCTCCTTTGGATATACCATGAATTTCAAAAACCGAAATTCAGTGATATTCAGCATCAACTTCAGAGTGTTGGTTTGTCCCTGATGGAATTATTTAAATAGATTCTCATGGTGGGAAGTTATTTTTATGTACTGTTGCTTCACTTAATCATAAGCAAATGGCTATTCAGGTCATCAGAATTTGTCAATGAACTTTTGCCTTACAGGTAAGGGTCAATGGGAACTCTCTCTACTTATTACAACATGAGCAAACAGAACACTTTTAATTAAATTGAACATTAAAATACTTTAAAAAAACAATGGTAACTGCTATTATCAAAGCTGCCTAGACCAAAGTGACACTTTTAATACAGAAATATTCCCCAAACATCTGGAAAACATCTTTAATTGTTGAAGAGTGTGTTTTGTCACCAACATTGCATGGCTTGGGCCTTTAGTTGACCTTTCTGAGTCACAGATGAGGAATAACTTTATTGACAATTCCTCCATTTCAAAAGACAAAGACTGCTGTTCCTGTCCTTTGTGCAAACCCACTGCCCATGCTTAGCTGATGAGAATCAATTTGGTTCACACACAAAAGCTCTCTCAACTCATTTGGAGCACAAAATGAGTTACAATTGTTTCAAGGCAATGGATTGCTGAGTTAATGTTTGCACTTTTTTCTACATTTTGGAACTCCAATACCCTGGTTTTAGATTCAAACCTCTAGATACAATTATGGTTGACCATTTGGCTTGATAGCTGACAAATGAATTGGAAAACAATTCTCAGGCCTCAGAAGAACAGTACGCTGATACCCCTGCACTCTTAGCTCTCAGATTTTTTTTTTCATGTACTTTTTACAAAAGAAACACCTCAGGTATATCAGAGATTTGTGTGTAATGAAATCTTTCAAAGCAGTCAGAAAAATATAACTCTTCCCCACCTGGATTCAGGCGTGGGTTAGAGCACATTTAATTTCAAGTCAATAGGTTCCCGGCACATCAGCACTTAACAGATTAAAGACAAGTCTTGTTTTGTTGCCCCTAAATGTACTGTTATTGTTATCAATTCGTGCAGCCTTGCAATAAGTTTTCAATAAATCTAAGATTAACTATTATTTTCTTGCCTATAAATAAAATATAATCATCTTAAAAATCAATGAAGGGAAAACCATCATATCCATTAACCTGCTCGGAATCCCTCCAGGCCCTGACTATGAAACACAGTACTGTGGATCTTTCATTTTATTGAGCTATATCTCTTTGTATGGCAACCAGCAGGCAATAGGGGAAAAAAATCAAATCTAAAAATCAGACTTTTTTTTTTCTTTCTGAAAGCTACTGAAGCAGAGGCTGAATATTCTTTTCTGCCTGGGGTTAATTTTTTCCCCATTTTAATTTGCAATCAGATGCAATAAAAATAGGGGTCACTGCCTCAAGTAGCTAGTGGCTTTATTACCGCCTCTACTGCCAGTCCCCACTGTTTTATCACTTCTAAATCCTTTGTTTTTAAAGTCACCTGAACAGCCTCTCAATGTTATAAACACCTTCGGTTGTCTTCACCAACTGTCATTTTGTACCATCTGCTGCTGCAATCTCGAAAGCAGTAATGCATGGGGGGTCAAG
This sequence comes from Acomys percivali, assembly GCA_907169655.1. Lineage (NCBI taxonomy): Eukaryota > Metazoa > Chordata > Mammalia > Rodentia > Muridae > Acomys > Acomys percivali. The sequence goes on along the minus strand of OU015742.1, from coordinate 33,079,340 downwards.
GCCACTTTCTCTCAGGAAACTAAAAAGCAACAGAGCCAAGTTATTTAGTGTGGGTTTTTTTCCCTGTCAGCTTTACTGCACCCCGGAGTGGACATTTTCCTTGCCTTTCAGTTGTGAATGTTTCTCAAAAGACGTGAACTTCACAATAAGGTAACCATACAAAAACAAGGTTTTATAGACAACCCATTATCAACTAGCTGAGGGGGTGATTAGTCATCTGCTATACTTGAAATAGATCCAAAGAAGTCAAGCCAGCACTGCAAAGGGAGAAATGCATTCTTCTCGGGATTCCAAAACTTTGGCAATCCCGCTTTAGTAGGAGGGGCCTAGGCTGTAACCTTGGAAAGACTGTGAGTAATCTCAGAATAGAGATAACTCCCACCCACCCAAATCCAGTACTTTTCCAAGCTCAGCACCACTCTAGCTTAAATGAACATCTCCTCCCGTCTTATTTGCACTGAAGCTGAGGAGGATCTTTGCTCTTCCTTTACTGGCCGCGTCTATGGTTTTGGGGTATGCTTTTTCCTGCCAAAACTCACAGTTTGAATCCCACTATGAGGGGAATTAGAGAAGGGAACTGTGGAAGTGACTGAGATGAGATAAGACCAGTATGGTGGAGCTTCCAACACTAATGATCACTAGATAGCTTTACAAATGTATGGGAGAGAACTCAGGAAGGCAGAGACAGGCAGATCTCTGTGAGTTCGAGGACAGCCTGGTCTACAAAGCAAGTCCAGACCAGCTAGGGCTACACAGAGAAACTCTGTCTTGAAGAAAAGAAAAATCAAGTGTATGTGAGAAGGGAGGAGACCTGAAGGTGCTTCCTCTCTCTGTACCTGATGCCTTTCAGGGCCTAGAGACTGCAGAATTTGTACATGCATCCACTAGGCCTGATACTGTCAAAACACTCTCGGCTTTATCACTTATGTAGTTTGTGGCACCATGCTAGATGGGTGTCTCTAAAAAGAAAGAAAGGAAAGAAGGAAGGAAGGAAGGAAAGAAGGAAGGAAAGAAGGAAGGAAGAAAGAAGAGCAAAAATTATACTTAGCAGCATAGGCCCTGCCTTTTATTGCCTACAAAGCATTAGAAATTCACACAAAAATTTCTCATCTATAAAATGCTTTCCTAGTTCACTTTTCAGGGGAGTTGAGATGCAAGGGCAAGTGCCCTCCCCTATAAATAAAATATAATCGTCTAAAAAATCAATATCAGAAAACAATCATAACCATTAGCCCATCTCAAAATCCCTTCAGCCAGTAGTGTGAACTGCACAACGCTAAGCCTTTCATTGTATTGAGCTGTGTACATCTTTCTATGGCAATCAGCAAGGGAAGAAAAAATCAAAGACTCAGGTCTTGTGTTCTGGAAATCAGAGAGATGTGGGAATGCAAGAAACGATTTGGGCCTTTTTTATTATAGAAAAAAATGAATTTTGGAAACCCAGGAAACTTTTGAGCTCTTGGAAAGAAGGTAGCTTGGCTTCACTTGTGTGTGACGTTGCTTCCTCAAAGCCACTTAGAAACCCCAGCATCAGTAGTCAAGAACTTTTCTTTAAGATTTGAGAAAAATATGGGAGGCCAGGCATGGTGGCACATGCCTTTAATCCCAGCAGATGCAGGTGGATCGCCATGAGTTTGAGACTAGCCTGGTCTACAACACGAGTATAGGACAGCCAAGGCTACGCAGAAAAACCATCTCTCAAACCTCCCCCCAAAAAATACAGGATTAGAAGAAGGAAAGTGTCACTGAAGAGTGATGCAAATGCACTAAAGAGATAAGTCCAATTTAGACTTGTAAGGTGTGAGTGCAAATCTAAATACTTACATGAAGTTGGCTACAATTTTCCCCTGGTCGGTGGTCATCTTTGAGTTCCTTGGTTTACACTGAACTTTTTGAAAGGTTTGAAAAAGCAGCACAGGCCAGTGAAAAGGCTCAGGGATCCAAGTGCTTGCTAACAAGACTGATGCCTTGAGATTACATCTTAGGATACTTAAGGTCAAAGGAAAGAGATACCTCTTGTATGTTGTCCTCTTACCTCTGTAAATGCACTCAGATGAAAAAAACATGTATCATACATACATAATACATACATACATATGTACATACATAGATACCAAAATATATGAATGTGAAGGAAGAGACACAATTATAAAGTGAAAACTGAATTTTAAACTTTATTTTACTTATTTGTTTCTTTGCTTGGTTGGTTGGTTGTTTTGTTTTGTTTTGGAGACAAGCCTTGGCTCTCCTGGAACTCTCTATGTAGACCAGGCTGAGCTTGAATTTACAGAAGCCTGCTTGCCTCTGCCTCCCAAGTGCTAGGATTAAGGGCGTGCACCACTACTCCCACTAATTTAAGTAAAAAACTTAAATATAGTATAAGCAATGGGTGCGCTTTTAAAGAAGAATAAACTTCCTCCTCCTTCAAGTTTCCCACTTCATTTAATGGAAGAAACAGTAAATAATTTTTAATGATTTATCTAATGAGCTGTGACCATGTTAAAAAAATATAAGGAAGGGCAGCACTTCCAAAGAAGAAAAACCAGCGGCCAATGAGGACATTTTAGACTGTGCAAAGTTCTTAGCCACCAATGAAATGGAAATTAAAAGTACACTAAAACTACATCTCACCCCTGTCAGAATGACTGTCACCAAGAAAATAAGCAACAACAAATGCTGGCAAGGACTTGAGGAAAGAGGAACCTTGTTCACTCTTGGTGAAAGTGGGAACTAGTAAGGTGACTATGGGTGTCAGATGGAGGTTTTTTTTAAAGATTTATTTGTTATTTATTTATACAGTATTCTTCCCACATGTGTGCCTACATGCCAGAAGAGTGCACCAGATCTCACGATAAATGGTTGTGAGCCACCATGTGGTTGCTGGAAATTGAACTCAGGACCTTTGGAAGAACAGACAGTGCTCTTAACCTCTGAGCCATCTCCCCAGCCCTGGGATGGAGGTTTTTCAAACAATTAAAATACAACTACCCTATGACCCATGTATACTGCTCCAGGCATATAATCCAGGCCAAAGGATTATGAATCCTACTACAGAGATATTTGCACATCCATGCTTAATGTTGCATTATTCACAACGGTAAAGAAATGGGATCAGTCTTGAAGCTCATAAAGAGATGGAAAATGAATTACACAATGGAATTGTATTCATCTGTAAATAAAAATAAAATCATGAGATTATCAGAAAATGTAAATATATCTGAAAATATTATATTATGCAAGATAACCAACACTCAGAAGGATGAATAGTGTTTATTCTTTCTCCTAGGGAGCACTTCACTTATAATGTTTATAAATATGCATATGCTCAGAGGTGAACAGGGATGGATAGTCTATGAAGCTAGGAAGGAGACCAAGGAAGGGGAAAAGTGGCACTGAGAAAGTGAAAGGCCAATAAGATACCTGTGCCACCAAAACAGAAGGAAACCACTGTGAGGAGAAAGGTACAGAGAGAGCCAGGGGACAGGGAAGAGAATCAACAAAAACAAACCTTAAAAATGCCATGCCATGATAAGAAGTTATAATTCTATATGATAACTTAAAACTTTTTAGTTAAAAAGAATTCTGCATAGATGATGAAAGGAGAAGCTTGGAAATGAACTTCCTGTATAAATTGAATAGAGCAAAAATTATTCTAAGACTTTAAGGAATAGATACATTTTTATTATCTGTGCAACACAAAATTTGAACATCATTTTATTCAGTTTCTTAAGATCCAATTTAGTGCTAAACACACAAAAAATAAATATTTACATAATTTCCTTAGGAAGAATATAAATATATTATTTTCCATGGTTGAAAGACAAAAATCCCAACCTTTTAATTTTTACCACTTGTAACTTTAAATTTTAAATTGTGTTCTGTGCTAGAAAATTAAAAGTACTGAGCAAGAAAGGTTTTGAGTTTTGTTTGTTTGTTTGTTAGTTTAACCAACACTTTGCATACGACCAGATATTTCACCCATGTGCTTTATTATACTGATATTTAATTCCTTAATTTTACCTTAATGTTATTACTTATTATAACACATCAATTTCTCTTCTGTTGCCTTAAATTTATATGACTTATCTTTATTTCTCACCAAACTCCACCTTTTCTTTCCTCCCCAGGTCCTTTGGAAATGCAATTGTCTTCATAGATGTCACTACTGATGACAGTCTCAGCTATAATAGTGACCACTGACCATGTATGCATCTTCAAAGGTCTGGAGAGATGGTTCAGCTCTTGTAGAGGACCAGAGTTTGGTTCCCAGCACCCACAGTGATCTACTGACAACCTAACTCCAGATTAAAGGAATCCAACATTCTCTGATGGCCTCTACAGGCGCACGCGTATACACACACACACACACACACACACACACACACACACACACACACACAAGCATATACCTAAGTAAAAGTAATAAATAACTCTATAGTCTGTTGACACATCTACATTAAATAATAGCTGTGCCTCCCTCAAATGCTCTTCCTTGGTCATTGTTTTCTTTTGGCTGCCATTGAAAGAACTTAAACATCTATTGTCCAATTCCCCTCATATTTCACTGAGATGGGGACACAGAATTTTTGAAAGTCGTCTAATTCCCATTTGCTTTTAACCACCCACTAAGTATTAGTTATTCTGAGTTATACCCCTACATTCTCTGTCTTCTGTCTCTTAAGGTAGGTGATCTGATCCTATTTGGGGGAGGAGGAGAAATGCCTGAAAGCTTTCCCCAGAGTCTCTGCAGATAGGGGCTTGAGAGGTCTACTGCCCCAAAGCAGCCGTTCTCCTACACTACAGATCAATAGATAAGCGTGATGGTGGATAAGCAAAGAATATCTGATTAGCAATCTGTTTCTGTTCTCTTTATCTTCAAAAACCATTGCTTCTCCTTTATAAGATTTGATACGTGTTTTGTACTATACTGGTTCTTTTTTCTGTATCACTACCCTTAAATTTTCACCAAGATATATTTAGCTGTAAGTTTATTTCTTTACAAATGAATGGTTTCAGTGTTAAAACAACAACAACAACCTTTCTTCAACCCAAAGGAACTTCTCCTCAGTTATTTATTGAATAATTCATGTCTATCATATTCTTACTTTGGCGATGTGTCCTAACTGATGACCTCCAAATCTTGCTGACTCACTGCCAGCCTCCTGCTGTTGTTAGGTTAGCTCCAGGTCATCTGCAGCTATCTTGACCTATCAGAGGCACTTGAGCTTAGATGAGGTCCAGAGGACAGTGTTTCTGTGACAGCATTAGTGTCCTTATCATAAGAGGAAAAAGACACCAAAGCTTTCCATCTCCTCTGTTTGAGAATACAGCACCCATTTTCAAAGCTGGAATGCAGACCTCAGTCAAGTCTTTATCATCTTGATCATGGACCTCTCAGCATCCACTGTGTAAGCAAATCTTAAGTTTAGGATATATAAGCTATAATACTTGTCTATGGTAGCCCTAAGTAAGACTGTCTTGAAAGACTGTTTTCAAAAACTCAATGAACAAAAGGCAGGCTTAAACTTCTCCACTGGTATCTGAGGATACTCCAAATTTCCACTGACCAACATGATAGTGACTTACTATGTGAATGCCAAGAAATTGGAATACAGCTAGACTGGTTGAAATATTATAAATAATATGCACACCAAAGTACAAGGCATAGTGCAGAAAGTATAAGGTTATATCTTTAGTTTTTGAAGATCACATGCTGACACAATATTGCTTTTGCTATATAAGTAAATTATTAGATTACTTTTCCTTATTGCACTCTGTCCTTTGCATATGATCTCAGTATATTTCGAATTATTTTTCCATTGACATCTTTGGCATGGAGATAAAGGTACTTGCCTACTCAGGTTCTCCTGAGCTCTAATTTGAAAGCTTTAAGGGTGTTTAGACTATCTTACATTCTTTGTAACTAGAAGGGAAGAAGAATGAGAGCATGGAAGTCTATTTATACTCTAATCTCTTAAAATGAGAGTAGGTTTCAACTTTGTCGATGAGTTATTTTACTTTTTTAATTTTAAGATTTTAAGGTTTATTGTTTAATGTTTGTAATTGAAATAGAACTGTATCATTTATCACTTTCTCCTTCCCTATCATCCTTCTAGGCCCTCCCAGCTACCCTACACTGAACCTTCCATGGCCCTCCATTCTCAAGTTAATAGCCTCCTCCTTTTCTTTCATTATTATTATTAAATAAATTGTGTGTGTGTGTATGTGTGTGTGTGTGTGTGTGTGTGTGTGTGTGTACACATATATAAATACAACCTGCCTGCTGGGTCAAGTTGTTGGTGTTTATATGGTTTCAAGGCTTACCACTCTGCATTAGCCAACTTGCTGGTGTTCACCCCTGGGAGAGGATAATTCTCCTTGTCTCAGCCCAGAGCCTTTTCCTAGGGTTGGGACCCCTCCTGGTTTTCTTCTGTTCCACGTTAACATGCCTGTTGATCTTGCCATTGTTCTGCTCATGTTTATGCGGCCACTTCCAGGAGAGACAGGCACACAGCAGACCACCTGGCATATTCTCTCTTACAATCTTCTGTGATGTTCCCTGAGCTGTAGATGCAGGAACTGAGATGTAGGTGTATCTTCCAAGGTGGGGCTCCCTATAGTCTGTTCTCTTCTGCACTGTGTCCACTTGTGGGTTCCTGTGATAGTCTCCATTTCTGTAGAGAGGCTTCTTTGATGATAGGAAGTAGCTTCATCTATCTGTGGGCATGATGATAAGACTTAGAATGTAGAAAAGAATTCTACTGGCCTGGTAAAGTGGTGGTAGAGGATTCTTTCCTAAGGCTGAACACCTACTAGCTCAGAAACACTGATTAGGTTTCCAGTAGGATTTCCCTCCCATTGAGTGGGCCTTCAGGCCAATTAGACAGCTGCTTGTTTCCACTGATAAGTGAGGGCCTCTTATTGCACCTTTGTGCACATCTTGCCATGTTGCTCATTGTTGTGGTTCAAGGTATTGCAACTGGGTAGGACTGTGTAATTGCTTCTCTCCTTTGGCAGTTTGCATAGCATTTTCTGCAACCCTTTCACAGTTTTCAATTTCTCAAATTGACACCTCACTTTCAAAAACAAGAATAATTCCTAGAAAAAAAAATAGTGTAAACTGGGAAATTCTGCTTTCAAAAATAGTTTTAATCAAAAGATAATATGAAGAAAGTCATTTCAGTATTCAAACACATGTAAAATGCTAATAAATAAATAAATAACTTAAAACTTTGAGAATAACCACCTTCTACTTGTGTGCTCTTCAAAAGCATTCAACATGTCTGAAACTTATTAATGACATCTATGTCCAATTGTCACAGATGCACTCTTAATGATTGGAGTGTTTAGGAAGTTTTCACTGGGACAGACACTTAGCAAATATGGTAACAACAAACCCAAAACAGAAACAACAAATTTAACAGAATAATCACAAATTTAAAATCATAAATAAGACAAACTGTCACTTCTATCCAATCTGGCAAACACTGCATTTTGCTCTTGGAGAATAAACTGCAGCTACTTCAAAGGTTTTTAAGGACTTTCTTTGGCCCAGGTATAGAGTGAAGAGAAATATTTTCCCTCTTAATTAGCAATTTCCTGACACTCAGTAGCACCTGTTTCTCTCTAGTGTCTATGCTGAATGACAACAGCCAGCTCTCCACCACTGTGATGAAATACCTTAAAGAAACAACTTGTAAGGAAGAGAGATTAATTTGGCTCACTGTTTCAGGAGATCAATCAGCCCATTCACTTTGGAACTGTAGTAGGACAGCACACTAGAGTGGAAAGTGGACAGATGAGCAAAATTGTTAATGTCATAGCATCTGGGAAGCAAAGGAAGAGAGAAAAAGAAGGCACCGTGCTCACTAACCAAGGCCTCTCTATCCCAGGAACTTTCTTCCTATAGGCCCATCTCCCAAAGATTCTACCCCTCCATGGGTTTTAGGCCATGGGCACTTGTAAGACATTTAAGATCCAAGCTTTAAAAAAAATAATAAAAGCGGAGTTACAATCAGGATGTAAAGCTAATAAATGAATGAATGAATGAATGAATGAATGAAGAAAATAATAAAAATAAAATAAAATAAACAAAATGTATCCAAGTTCTGATGTTTCTCTGCTCCATCTATCAATAGTTGAAAATGTGAGGAAGCTGGCTGCCTCCTCCCTCATCAACGGATGCTCTGTCTTCTCGTTCACTCCTATTCTAGATTCTAATCCTAGCTCTGCAATTCTCCAGCAAAAGATGAAATTCTTGTCACACGATGCTATGAAAGACACGTCGGAGTGAATACAGCATTCTCTGGTGGGAAATAACGTGCATACAATTCACCTGAGCTCATGCTGTGCCCTGTGGTAGAGATCACAGCCTCTTAGAGTACTTGGTTCATATCAGAAGCCCACAGAAATGTGGGGTGTTTTTAATAATTTATTTTTATTTTATGTTCATTGGTGTTTTGACTGGATGTATAAACTGGATGTGTGAAGGTGCCAGACTCCCCTGCAACAGGAGTTACAGACAGTTGTGAGCTGCCAAGTGGGTGCTGGGAGTTGAACCTTGTTACTCTGGAAGAACAGCCAATACTCTTAAACAACTAAGCCATCTCTCCAGCCCCCTTAGACATGTATTTTCAAATGCTGATGTCTGGACTTCATGAGAGTAGATCAATTAAATGAAAATATTTGGAAGTAGAGTTACACGATCGGTAGGATTCTAAGGGCAAAAATCATTTGGGATGAGCAGAAGAAATCCCAGCACTTGGAGGTTGAGACAAAATGATCATAAATTGGAGCTCAGATCATCGGACTTGAGACAGTGTCTAAAGAATGGAAACAATCGAAATCTAAACACTGTGCCAGGTCATGGTGGCGCACGCCTTTAATCCCAGAACTCAGGAGGCAGAGGCAGGTGGATCTCTAAGTTCAAGGCCAGCCTGGTCTACAAAATGAATCCAGGACAGCCAAAGCTACACAGAGAAACCCTGTCTAGAAAAACCAAAAACAAAAACAAAAAAACCCTCAACACTAAGTTATTTCTTGAGTGTTTCATGGTCTTGTCTATAACCCTAATCACTTCACTGATATATTCCCTTTTGAAACAAGTTCTTGGGAGAAACTAACACACAGAAACAACATTTGGTGTGTGAGTTGGGGAGGGGGCTACAGTAGCTCTTGGTGTTGTTTTACCACTTACCAACACCAGGCTGGAGGATGCAAGCTAGGAGCTTGGAGAAAGAGAATAGACTATTCACAGAAGGAAGAAGGCAGCTTATACCTTGATTTTTCTCCCTCAAAGTAATCACATTCACCTCTTTTCTACCTAGAATAAACTGAAAACATAAATTGTATACTTTAGTACTCTAGAATAGATTTACGTGCCGGATAGAATCACTTTACCATTAGTTCATGCATATTTATTAGTGCAGGTGATTTATGGAGGAATAGTAAGCTTAAAGTTTTACATTTTTACAAATACCTAACATTTTCTATGGTAGAGAATAATCTAACATCTATAGAAGTAAAAAAAAAATATGAGTGGTAAAACAATGTAAACATCATGACCCCCCTTCTCAGTTAAAAATTTCTGCTAATGCTATGTACATGTGTCATCATTTCAAGCTACAATGTTACCATCCAGTTACACTTATTGTATTTGTATCACTAACATCATTTTTAGTTTCTGCAAATAAAGTAATTTGATAGTCAATTTCAAATCTTCTAAAGCAAGTGTATGATACTGAAATGACATCTTTGTGCCATAAAGGGCAGATGCCAGGCTGTCATAATTTCTCAAAGGACTCCTTGACCAAATTGTCCATGTCATTTTGCAAGCTTCTTCGTTAGCATAAAGGCACACTGTTACCATTTCTATATTTTATTGAACTTCTATCAAGTATATGTAATCCAGATGTCCCTTGATTTCAGAGAACAATTTTTCTTAAATCTAGGCATGTTGCACTGAGCAAGATTATTCTTTTTCATAAAAGAATGAAAGCCATATTCCTTAAAAGCATGACTTTCTTTCAGATGTATGATTCATTAAAAATGTTTTATCCCACCAGATGCGCCCACCATGAAAACATATTAGATATCTACTTTACTTGCTCATAAAATCCAGTGACTAGAGTAACCCCAGTAATGCCAGAGGAGGTCACTGCTGCAATGGCCAAGGCCTGCACCCCACCTGTGCTTCCTCTGGTGACATACCTTCCCATAGCGTCACTGAAATTCTCAAGTATTGTTACTCCTCATTCATAACAACTAAATAACAGCTTTGGCCCTCTAATTCTAATGACTTAATATTGTTTCAACTATTCCTTTTTTAATGGAAATTGCTGGAACAGGACATCTAACGTTGCTTTCTGTATCTATGGTGTATTTTGAACAACTTTTACTGTAGACTCTGTGTTAATGATAGACACAACAAAGAGATAACACAGAATCTCATGAAACAGTCCAGACAGGGCATAAACATCTAAATTCCAATAGAAACATAGAAACTCAGAATCAGGGGACATAGAAACAACAACAGATAGTACCAACCATCTTCTTGCTCTGCTATTTTCTTCCTAAAAAAAAAATTCCTCTCCCACTATAGAATCCAAGCCAGCTAGGAAAGAAAAAGCCTGCCTGCCTCACTGTGTGACCAAATCCTTCCCAACGGAGCTGTGGGAAAGCTCCCTCCCTGACAAAAACATTAGGGAACAAAAAGCCCTAGCCTTGTGGTGTGTGACTGAGAACAACCCAGGGCCAGAGGGTAGTGGGACATGAAGACCAAGATCTGTAGAGATGTCATTCTGACCTCTGACCTGCTCAACTCACTCTGCAAACATCCTGACTCCAGAACTCTCTTTGTGGGAAGTGACAAAAGTTCTCAACAACCTTTTGTCAGGTTTGCTGTTATTTACAGGTGAAAGTAAACTAACCAAAGCAGAGTAGATGGATTAAATATGATATTGCTCAATAGATGAGATCTACAGTCCTTGACCAATGGCCAAATATAGATCATGCGGAAGGGGAGAATACATAGGATTACTCCCAGGATATGTAGGTCAAGGGTTCAGTTCATATCAGAGAGCGTTAGTATCTATTAAAGGAAGGATGGCTGAGTTTTAAAAAAAAAGTAGTGGGTATATGGAGAAATGATTACTGTCATTAGGCATATATTGAGGCATATTATTCCTCTTTGGAGCTGTTGCATAGCTGCATGGTATGTGCTGACGTATAGTCCTAGAGACCAACCATTAACCATGTAGATGACGTAGCATTTATTCTTATTTGGCTAGGATATTTCTATACCTAAATTTCTAAAATATATGTTTGTTTAATCCTGACAAAGCTATCAAAACACCAACAACATCTCTATTTACAATTATTTTATGTATTATTTCTCAGTCTTGTGTGTGTGTTTGTGTGTGTGTGTGTGTGTGTGTGTGTGTGTGTGTGTGTACATGTGTGGACACTTCCATATGCCACAGGGACTCCTGGAGAGCGGAAGACAACAAGCTGATACTCTTCCTCCATCTTTACATGGGATTCTGGGATTAAATCATCATGCTTGTGTAACAGGTGACTTTACATCTTGAGCCATTTTGCTAGCTCTCAATGTCTCTCTTTTTTTTTTTAATTTCACACTTATCTTAAACCCAATATAACCACACCATAGCAGGTAATTTTCCACCCACCCACTGATCTCTTTCTCTTCCTTTATAGACGATTAAGCCAATAATGCATATTCTACTAAAATGCAGTGAATTTAGGATGAATGTCTAGGAATGCAATCTTTAAGTGGCACATTGAAGATTTTAATAAAGGGCTAAGAAAGAGTAACAATAACAACAAAAAGATGGAATGAACTAAAAAAGGTATAACAGAAACCAACAGGAGTTGCACAGAGAAAATAGTCAGGAGTATAAAACACTATCAAGGCAGTCAAGGTAGAACCCCATCAAGGGTCAGCCACTTCTTCAGACAGAAATATTTGGTCATCTAGAAGACACTGCAGACCAAAACTCAATGATAACTACCCCATATTATAAAAAAAAAAAACCATGTCTATGACTTAAGGCCATATTTTATGTTATAATAATTAAGTAAATTTTTTTAAAATTAGAGGATATTTTTAAATAAAATTAAGAGTAAAATAAGATCATAGAATCTCTTTTATCCAATATTCAACAAAGGTATCCATTACACTTTTCAAAAGGAAAGGGGAATTACCAATAGAAAGAAGCTTAAAGAAAGGAAAAGTTTTGTCAAAATCCTTTAATAGCAGGGGTAGAATGAAAAAGCATTGTCCAGCAGGTGGGTACTAATCGAAACCCCACTGGTACATGCTGGAGGTAATATATGAATGTGAAACCTCAATAATACCAGCAAATCATAACAGAAAAATGTACAAAAGAATCATGCTGCAACTCTGGGAAGGGTTTCAGTGTCTGGGGAACTGAGAGTCCAAGCTTGCACTGGGAAAGGTGGACAGGGCTGCAGCATTTTCAGTGATTCCATTTTGGCCTCTGGGCAGAAATGAAGCCATAAGGAGGAGAAGTGACTGCAAACAAGGAAAGGCATTTACTCTCAGAAGGTAAGCAGGGTCCTAATAAAACCAAAGCCGAGAAAGGGGGCACAAGATGATGTTCCGTGCATAAGAAGGAGGCCATGGAGTTAGGGCCAGTGCTTAGGAGACAGCCTTTCCCGCTAGGAAGCAATACCCACCAGCATATAAAAATCCCGTTAATTCTCACATGGGCTTTCTACTCTGACATGGAGAAATACTAGGACTAGAACATAAGAAGAGACACCTGTCTTGAGGAAGCCTTATTCCCAGTTTTCTGAGATGGTGCCAGATAGATTTCCAAAGTGGTTGTACTAGTTTTGCATTCCCACCATCAATGAAGGAGTATTCCTCTCTCTCCACATCCTCGCCAGCATGTGGTGTCGCTTGAGTTTTTGATCTTAGCCATTCTGATAGGTATAAGATGGAATCTCAGAGTTGTTTTGATTTGCATTTCCCTGATGATTAAAGACATTGAGCATTTCTGTAAGTGTTTCTCAGCCATTCAATATACCCAGTAGATGCTCCAGCACACAAAAGAACATTTGCTCAACCATGTTCATAGCAGCCTTATTCATAATAGCCAGAACCTGGAAACAGCCTAAGTGTCCCTCAGCAGAAGAATGGACAAAGAAACTGTGGTACATTTATACTATGGAATATTACTCAGCTATTAAAAACAAGGAATTCCAGAAATTTGTGGACAAATGGATTGAACTAGAAATTATTATAAGGAGTGAGTTAACTCAGAAGCAGAAAGAGTCAAATGGTATATACTCACTTATATCTGGACACTAGCCCAAGGGGCATGTCCCATGAAAGTCTTCACTTACCAGGAAAGTGGGACAGAGGGGAAGACTTCCTATTGGGACTCTAGGTGAGAGAAGCAAGGGAGAATGGGGAAATAGAAGGATCCAGAGGGTCCTAGAAACCTACAAGTAGAGCATTATGATGGACAGATCTGGGCCCAGGGGTCCTGCTCAAACTATGGCACCAGCCAATGACAATACAGCAGTAAACTTCAAACCCTTACACAGATCTAGCCAATGGATAGGACATTCTCCACAGTTGAGTGGAGAGTAGAATCTGACTTTCACACGTACTCTGGTGCCCCATATTTAACCACGTCCCCTGGATGGGGAGGCCTGGTGGCACTCAGAGGAAGGATAGCAGGCTACCAAGAAGAGACTTGATACCCTATGAGCATATACGGGGGAGGAGGTCCCCTTCAGTCACAGACATAAGGGATGGGAGTAAGGGGAAAATGGGAGGGAGGGAGGAATGGGAGGACAGAAGGGATGGGATAACCATTGAGATGTAATATGAATAAATTAATAAAATATATTTTAAAAAAAGAAGAGACACCTGCAATTCAGAATGAAATACAGGTTTGAGGTCACTACCTAAAAGGAAGACCCACCTTCAGTCTCAGAGAGACCTCCACTGCCCTCATCATCCCAAACCCGTATGGATAAAAATGCATCTGTGACTTACTTAGGTCATTGAAGGTAGGGGTGAGGCAGGCCAACACCTAATTTCAGACTATATTTTTACATTTTCCTTGTGTATGACATGTGGTGTGCATGTAGAGCATGTTGTATGTAGTGTTTGTACTTGTTAGTTTGAGTGTGCTTGTGTATCTATGGAGAACATGTGTCGTTCTTGGTTGCTTTCCACCTTATTCTTTCAAGGCGGGGTCTCACATTGGACCTGGAGCTCAGCAATTCCACTAGACTACTTGGCTAGTGAGCTTCAGGGATTGCCTGACTCTGCTCTCTGCCTCCACTGGGGAAGGAGCAGGTGTGAACCCCCACACTCAGTTTTTTACTTGAGTTCTCAGTATCTGAACTCATCCTTGTGTGAGACAGATACTTTACAACTGACCTGCCTCCACTGCCTTTCGGTTCAGTGGTAATACACACTAAGCATCAACCTGAGGCTAGCCTTTGTCCCTACCCTCACACTGATCCCAGCTCAGCAATAACTATCGCATTTGTATAATATGGAAACTGTTAGGAAAAGTTAAGCATGCCTACTTTCTCCATGGGTTAAATAAGGATGAATAACATCCATGTGAAGTGTGTGGCTTGCAAGAGCTAAAGCACTGACAGAAGCATGTTACACTGTTACTTTGTATTTGGAAAGTAAGGTTTATGTATTTCTCTGGCTAACTATCCAATACAGTCACCTTACATTGCTTGACTACTGCCCCTCTCAAAATGCTTCAAAAGCACAGGAGGAATATGTTGACAGCATGTCAACATCTATGTCACTAAAACCCTCACTTTAACTTAAAATGAGGGGCGGGGGAAATGCTTTATATGCTAGTGCATTTTCAAGCTGGTTTCTCAACAAAAGTTTGTTTAGTATTATGGGATTTATCATATTTTAACAAAACTTCACTGTTGACTTTACAATTACGTCCTTTTCTCTTAAGTATAGAAAACATATAATGTGTCTAGGCTACCTAGAAACAACAATGCCCTCGGATGCTTGGTAATTGGGTAGATATTTATTGTAACATCCCATACTCCCTATGTAAACACTTGAAATTACTAGCTATTCATAACTGTGGCCTGGCATGTTCATGAAATTAAACAAAGTAATTAATTTAGTTCCAGGCACAAAACAAGAAAATACGCAGGGCTGTTGGGGCAACACACACGTTTGAAAGTCATAGAATTATTACAATAACAAAAACTATGTAGCCTGCAGAAACAAAGTGAGTTTTAAATTATTTTGTCAAAGAAATACATTTAATTTACCATTAGTAGCCTCAAAGATACAAATTTTAATATTTCTTCCTTCCATTATCAGGCTGCTTTCCATATTTATTGACTATAATTGTGGTTGGTGAGAACCCAAACTAGACTACGGCTTGTGGGAAGCATCATTTGTGTGTGTGTGTGTGTGTGTGTGTGTGTGTGTGTGTGTGTGTGTGTGTTCAAGTCCCCTTCTTCCACAGAAGCAAAGAACCTAACAAGATAACACCACTCAGAATAACCTGCTATCTATCTAGAGTTCACATCACTCAAGGAATGGTGATAAATGGAAATGAAGTGAAGAAAATGAAGAGGAAAAATGAGGGGGGCGGAAAATCTATCTTTTCTAAATAGCCTAATTTAGGCATTTGTCTTGGTACCATAGTCAATCTATAAATCTGAAGAGAAGGCTATCCTTTAGGAAGTTCCTCTTAAAAATTTATCTGAAAAAAATGTGGCTTGGCTTGGATTAACAATGACATTTCTAATGTAAATATATACATATGATATATATATACATACTTATGTGTATGTGATACACACATATATGTCTGATATACTGAGTAGCTGAGCATTTGATATATTCAAATATTAGGTTTTCATTAAAAATCTCTACGGCAAGAAACAATTCCATCCCCAAAATATGAAGGAGTAAAAGCCAATGGCTAAGTTAAATTTGTATTTTATTTCTGAAAATCTACTCAATAATCGATGTGTGTCTTCCAAGTTTTGGCATTTCATAAATATTGTAGGGTAAAAAGAAAGGCATAAAAAAGTGGAGAAGAGGGGAAAGATATAAGGAAGTAAGGGAGGAAGAGAAAGGATGGAAAGCTGGAGGGGGTGCCAAAGTAGATGAGGAGAGGGCAGGAGACAGAAGAGGCCTGGCCCTGCAGTTTCCACACTGAGGGCATGGTAAGCACTGTGAGACCCCGTGGCAGTCAAAGGCAGCCTCCAGCAGTTTTCTCAAGTCCTTTCAGTACACTTTCCAGCCAATGACTTCACAGCCATATTGAGCTCTCTCTTTCATGGCTACTGAGCTAAGGTTGCCAGGTGAGGCAGAGAAACTTGAATTCTGTCTTTCTTTTGCCCCTGCTATTTGTGAAAATGAAGCATGAGAAATTTAACAGATCAAAACTTGTCTATTTATGCCACTTCTCTCCTGGCACATGTGAAATACACACAGCTACGTACAGCCAATTAATTAATCAACTATGCCATAAATAACCCTTTGAAACTTTTCTGTCTTGGGAAGATTATCTTAGGATTCTGAAGTTTGAAACCAGCTTGATTTCTAATAGTCACAATGTTGGGGAGTTTTTGGAGTTTGGTAATGTTATTGTTTATTTGATTGGTTTTGGCTTGGTTGGTTTTGTTTTCACCTTGTGTTTTGTGTGTTTGTTGCTTTGTGATCTTTCTCTTAAAGTCTCTCCATTTTGGAGGTCAAAAGCGAAATTTAAAAACACTATTTCCCTTCTAACAGTGTATCTGCTTTCTTAACCTGGAAGGAATTTGAGCTGTTATAAGGATTTTTTTGTAATTCTAAACAATTTCTGTTATTATGCCAAAAAAAAAAAAAAAAAAAAAAAAAAAGACTCAAACTACGTAGAAACTACAGATGGAGACCTTCTGCTCTCAGGTGCTATTTCTTGTACCACAGAAAAGTTTAGTGAATAAGTGTGGGTTTTTCCCATAAACATTTTGCCCAAGCAAATCCCATGGGATCTGGCAGGACCCAAGCCCACTCAGCTGATTCCCCATTTGCAAGGCACAGCCAAGCCCTGCTCTTGGAATGTGCCAAGTTATAAAGGAGAACAGGCAACCCAATCCATGAGCATCTTCCTTCCTTCACTCTCCACTAACTTGATGGCCTGGAATTCAGGAACTTAGTTTTCAATGCTATGTCCAAACCACCCCCAATGATTATCTAAAGACTACCAAAGTATCAAAACCAATACCAAAAGTGTTTGGTAGTCTGGTTTCTCCATCATCATAAAAGAAGTAGTCAAATTCTGTAATTGCTTTGAAATAGTGTTTTTCAATAAACAAATTTTCCCAAAGAAAGTTCTTTGTATGAGACTGGTCCACAAGATCCACCCAGTACTGAAGTGGCAGAAGAATATTTTTCCTTGCTTCCTATGTTAACTTATCATATATTTTCAGCCTGCCTCTATTCTTTGGGTCAGACCAGCTAGGAGCTGGCCTATGTATAGCACTTGCCTCTGGTGCCTAACTGTAATACAGGAAACTATGAAGTTATTTAGATAGCAAGCATGCTATTTCCATAAACAGAGGCATAACTGAGTCAATTAATATAAATAAATTTCTATTAAAATTGTTATAATTTCTAATTAAACAATTCTATTCCACATTTTTCTTATACTTAATTTGCAATTGTTATTAAGATATTGCTAAGAAAGTTCTGAGTACATTCTTTTTTAGAATATAGTTACAAACCAAATTTATCACATATTTCCACTTGGTTCTATTCTTCATGTTGGTTGCAGTTGGATAGTTGTAGCTTAGAAAACAATGAAGAAAGTGAGAGGTGTTATAAAACAGTAAATTAATATCCAGGGTGAAATTACTTCCCTATAAATATGTATAAATAACTCAAAATGACATCACCCTGTGAAATTAAGAGTAAGCTTTGATTTATTAAAAGAGAATAAAAATGTAAACAACAGAGTATTACGTAACACAAGTCTGTTGTTTGCGTATCTTATTACCCTATGTATTGTGTTAGTAACATTGCACCAGAAACCTAGAATAATCAGAAGCAGCTTTTAGATGGGTAAATTGCCTCTTTATCCCATTTAAAATCAGAAGGTAATCTGTATGCTGAGAGAGAGAGAAAGCGAGAGAGAGAGAGAGAGAGAGAGAGAGAGAGAGAGAGAGAGAGAGAGA
>OU015742.1:33038395-33061108 GCA_907169655.1 Acomys percivali | reverse complement strand
AGAGAGAGAGAGAGAGAGAGAGAGAGAGAGAGAGAGAGAGAGAGAGAATACACATCCCTTCCTGATCAGAGCTGATGTCTCCAATGTATCAACGCTACTAACCCAAGTTCTCAGTGAGAACAGACATTGTTTGTTTGAATGGCAGTGTTACCTTTTAACAACAAAGAAACAAACAAGTTGACACACAGGTTTAATTTATCATCATGTTCCAACTCTGTGCCCTGTGTTTGTTGACTGCATCTGCAGTTCTTTTCCTCTCTGTGCTGCCTCCTCCACAGTTAGGTAATAGAATGAGTAGACGTTGCTGTAGCTTTGCCTCTGCAGTGAGCTTTCTATCATAGTTCACGATGGCAGCCTTGCCTTCAGATTAACACAAATACACTGCCTTCAAGATGGATACTTATTAGAATTGCTTCAAAATAGTCTGAGTTTCCTTTTCAATCATTGATATTTTTTCCCCTTAAAATATAAATAATATTAAAGCGCTACCCAACATCAACACGCCTATGATACAAAGTTGATAAGACTTCACTTAGCTTTTTCTCCTTCCATTCTGTATTGTTTCTTTATGGCTTGCAACTTAGAATAAAATAATAAATGAAGTCTGGCTGCATAATGGTCTTATCTATGTAGGTAAGAAGTAAAGTCCAAGAAATATCATTATTTTTATTTATTTTTATTATTTTTAATTTAGAATGGGGAAGTGGACTTATACACACGGACAGCAAGTGCTTGTGAGAGTCAGTCCAGAAGTGGGAGGCAGATCCCTTGGATCTGGAGTTATAGGCAGTTGTGAGTTGTGGGTGCTGGGAAACAAATTTAGGGTCTCTGCATGAGCAATTATTCACTCTCAACCTCTGAGTCACTTCTCCGGCCCCTGAGCGGTAACATTCTTAATACACAATCCTTAGGCAGAAATTCCTACAGTCTCAAATATTCAGGAAGCTGAGGCAGAAGGATGGTTTGAGCCTGACATGCTGGGAACACATTCATCTCTTTCTTAACCTCTCTTAGCCTTTGTTCCTACCGGACTCTTTTTCTCTCCCCAGGAACCCTTCTTATATTTTCACGGCAATGTATATAGTCTATACCTGAGGAAAAGCATAGGACATTTACCTTTTCCAATCTGGCTTATTTCACTTCACATGATGCTCTCCATTTCCACCCATTTTTCTGCCAGTGATTTTGTTACTCTTTGTTGCTGAGTAATACTCCTTTGTTTACAGACATTTCCTTTTATGTCTTCACCCATTGATAGGCACTCAAGCTGATTCCATGCCTGGGTATTGTGAATAATGGTAAAACAAGCAGGGATGCCATTATCTCTACTGTAAGTGGTTTTTATTCCTTCAGGTATATAGCCAAGAGTGCACAGCTGGATTATATAGCACTTCTATTTTTAAACTTTTTAAAGGAAACTTCATGTTGATTTCAGTAGTCTATGGACTAGTTTATATTCCCACTAACAGTACATAGGTACGCTTCATCTCCACATTCTCAATGGCATTTGTTATCTTTGTTGTTTTGTTGATAACTCTGTGAAGTGGAAGTTTATAGTTTCTTTGAAGACTCAGTTGTGTCACGTGGTGTTCTGCTGGAAGATGACCTGTGGGAAGGCATGTGATGTTTTGCGGAGAGCTGACTCTGGCAAGAGTCTGTGATATTTGGAAGCAGTATAAATAGGACCTCTAGGCCAGTGGGGTGGCGCTTTATGCGTTGCTATACTGCTTTGCCACGCATCTTCTCATGGTACTCACTCTGATTCTGGCCACTTCGGCTGGTTCCTGCCAATTCGGCAGAGCCTTGCTGTTTCTACTGGACCATGCCACTCCTATGGATTCCTGCTGTTGTTTGGTGTTGCCTATTGGACTGAACTGCTGGTATCCTGACAACACAGAGTGCAATTAGCCCAAGGAACTACCTATGTCTAGACAGGTCCACAACCCCTTTTTCCTATTAACATTCTTTCTCCCCTTCCTCTGTTCAGTGGGTTAGAAGTGAGGTTGAAGTGCTTAAGAACTCTAAATAAAGTAGGTTTTGAAAAATCAAAGCCTACAACTATGACTGAGTAAGATGGTATCTCAACTTGTTTCTTTATTATTTATTTGTCTTTATTTTGCATGTATCAGTGGGGATTTTTGGGGGGGTATGTATGTGCAGCAAATGCATGCCTGGTGCCCAAGGATGTCAGAAGAGGCATAGAACATCTAGAAATGCAGTTATAGATGGCTGTGATCTGCTCGGTGGGTGCTAGGAACTGAATTCATGTTATGTCCAAGAGCCTCCAGCATCCAGCCTCTCAGCATAGTTTGATTTGCTGGCCTCTGATGGCTAGAGCTGTTGAGCCTCTCTATGACACTTGAATTGAAGACTCTCAGATGCAGTCAGGTAGTTGATCTGGGCTGGATTGTCTCACAGAATAACCCAGAGAAGGTGGGACTGTTGCTGAATCACATGTCCAGCAAACCATGAGAGAGGATGCAGGGCTCCTTATGACTCAGCAATATCTCTCTAGGCCGAGTCACTCATGCCTTGCTTGTGGTCATTCACTAGACCTAAGTTAAGTGTACTAAAATTTCCACTTACCTCATGAGGTCACTGCCTTGCCCACTCTTTTGGCTTCTCTGAGTCATGATTGTATCTCCTATTATGTTAATAATTGACCACTATATATTGTAGTAGTATATCTTGATATTTTAAAAGCCATCTTACTGAATCAAAGGAAGATGGAGAAATTGCAAAAATTGTCCCTTATCCTAAGTGGATACAAGAGTCACTTGTTACTGATTTTTCCAAAGACATACCCTAGGCCCTCCTACCAAGATGTTTCTGCAAAGAGTTGGGACATTCCAAAGACAATTGATAATTCACACTACAAGTTGAGAGGAAATTGAGCCCAAATTCTGTACCTAAGGCTTCACATCTCCATAAACTTCTGCTACAAGGCAGCATGTCCTTCTACCATGCTAATTTTTTTCAGTCAGGCCTACCATGCTAATCTCTGTGCTGAATTGTCCTTCCTCATTGTTTTCTATATACCTCAAAGTAATAGTTACAAAAGAAATATTTTTGGGGGGAGAAATATTTATTTACAGGTCACATTAGGCTTTTCTTGGCATTTCTCCACAGTGTCAATGCTGAGAAACAAATACATTCCTTATTTCAACTTTCTGATGCAGAAACTGAAGCTCATCCATGCTGGGTAACGTAACCAGCATGCGAGCCACAGTAGGATGCTGATAAAGATCAGCCAGAAGTAGGAAGCCGAGCAAGGTCTTTCAACATCAAAGTCCAAGACTGCTTTCATTTGCTTCGCTTTGTTGTAATTAAGTGTACTCATCACTCCGTACAGTTGAGAGTCAGACCTAATGACATGCCAAAACCTCTTCCAGAATGTTCCCAATCACTGCACCTAGTTTGTAACGGCTAATAACAATAGCTGGATGGTCCACAGGCTCTGTGCTCACATAGCTTGAGCAGGTCATAGCTCTGCTTTGCTAAAGGGGAGAAATCAAGGCTTAACCAAGTCAAAGGACTTGCAGAGATTACCCAACTAATAAGTGGCAGAGCTGAGCTTTGATTACAGAGCTCATGCACTTGACCTTTGTGCAATACTCCCAGCCCTACCCTCATCATAATTTTTTGAAGTGTTAAGGTTAATTATTAACATGCATTTCTCTCTTCTGCACTACAATTCTTTGGGTTTAAGAAATGTCTCAGAACACGCATGCATACCCCCAAACATCCATAATGCTTTAGCCATTTCATAAATATCTAACACATGTATTAATGTGCATTTGACAAGAATGGAATCAAATTCTTTAAGGACCAAATCCTCAGAAGAGGAATACTCTATTTAATCAATTTAATTCAATTTATTTTTCTTCTTTTATGCCTCGTCAAATTTGTCTAGGACAAAATACCTTATGAATGCTTTAAGATGCCAAGCTTCCTTCAGCTTGCTTCCAGGGAATTCTGGGGTTACCTCTAGGAAAGTGTAAATTGTTGATAAACTTTTACTACTTTCTTGCCCTATCTCTTACTAACAAGACAGCAATTGATACTAACAAGTATCCTTTCTAGAAAGTCTTCATCTCAAAAACATTCGCTCTGTTTTTGCAATAATCTGTGTGTTTTCCAGGGCAATATTGTCTCCTACAGTGGTGGGCCTGCCAGAATTAGGTTAGATAATATGAAATATGAGCACATTAAGGAATACTGAGATGTTCCTGAGTACTACCAGGCAAATAATATTCTTCCTCCAAAATTTCTTGTTTCTAAAAGAGGCTACACCTGTTTCTGTGCTACTTGCTCATGTTTTCTTACTTTTGTAGCTCGCTAGCATTTGTTCTTACATTCCCATATAGTCTCTCTCTCTCTCTCTCTCTCTCTCTCTCTCTCTCTCTCTCTCTCTCTCTCTCTCTCTCTCCCTCCCCTTATTTTCATTATTTTGACATGGATCGCTTGATGATTTTCACTATGCCCAAACCTGCCTGACTCCCAGGTGGTTCTCATTGCAACCCATTTAGGAAGATCAACAGTGGTTTTGCAGCAGCAGCTCTGTTCACCCAAACAGCTTGTGACAGTCCATGCGCAGATTTTTATCTCTTTACATAAAACTCCATCAATGTTGCAGGCTCGGAGGCAGAAATTTTAAGCCATGTGTTTTTGATACAGAAGAGGTTTCCCCTTAGGCTTGGAATCAGAGAGACATCACAGTCTCCTCATTCTTTCAATGGCAAAAGGTTCATTCACACAACAGAGTCGTTTTAGAGCGACTCTTCATAAACCCCTATTATCAATTCTGTCTAAAATCAACAAGATTGCAATTGCTCACATAGAAGGAATACTTAATGGATCACTCTCGTCCATTCAACAATTTACATTTGTTGATTTTCAGTAGCAATACAATTTTTTATTCCTTCTTTCCTTCCATTTGTTTGTTTGTTTGTTTGTTTGAAGCAAGCCCTCACTACATAACTAACTAGCAAGGTTGCTCTAAAACTCACAGAGATCCTCCTGCCTCTACTCCCTGAGTGTTCCATTAAATTTGTATGCCACCATGCCTGGCTACAGTACCACTTTAAGAGAACATTTATTTGGGTTTTGTCTCTTTTAATGTCTTTTTTCTTACATGAGTACTACATTTACATCAATTACCAGTTACTTCCCCCACCAACTCCTTTTGTGTCTCTCTCAACTGCCTCTCAAATCTATGACCTCTTCTTTAACTGCACACACATATATATGTGTAAGTATATGTCAGTATATATGTATATATATGTGTGTGTGTGTGTGTGTGTGTATACAGATATGTGTGTGTGTATATACAGATATGTGTGTGTGTGTATAACCTAAAGTGTTACTCATATGTAGGTGTGTTTGGGGTTGACCACTTGAGACTAGATATGCAATCAGGAGGCTCATTGATGGGGAAGACTGATTCTCCCTCTTTTGATAGCCATGAATTGCCTGAAGCTTTTCATCTGGCAGTGAGACCTTGTAAGATTTCCCCCATTCATATTGGCATGTCAGGTGATGTTTTGTTCTGCAAGTCTTGTTTAGGTGATCATATTGTTTAGATTTTGTGGCAGCAGCTTTGTTACTGTATAGAAAAGACACTGTCTCATTGCTGGTATCCTGGCCTTCTACCTCTTAAAATCTTTGCACCACGCCCCTCTTCTGTGATGTTCCCTGGGCCTTGGCAATAGGGTTGTACAATAGATACATCAACTGAGGCTGCACCCCCACCATCAGCTGTTCTCTACATTTCGGTAATGATTTCCGTCCACTGCTAAAGGAAGCTTCTTTGACACCGCATGAGGGCCATGCTTCTCTGTAGGTATGAAGGTAAGTTTTTAGAAGGGACTTAGAAATTTTACTGGTTTAGGAAAGTGGCAATAGCAGCTTTCCCTCGAGTCTTGGTAGCCTCACCAACCATGTGATCTTGTAAGAGATGGGTTTCGTTGTCAGTGTACTAAAACCAATGAGGTCAGGTCCTAAAGAGACTTGGTGAATCTGCCATGGCCCACAGCGGTTAACTATAGAGATGAGGTGTGAACACAGGTGTGTTCCATCCAGGCTTGTAAACACTTGAACCACTGCCCAAGGCATTAACTGCTCTGCTATGCACAAGATGGCCATTTGGCATCGGTCAGAGTTCAGAGAGATCACCGAGTTTTTTTCTCTGTGCACAAGCCATAGAACAGCCAAAACGGCTACCCAAGTCATTTAATGAATGCTTCCTCCTTCTTCTTTGGGCCTCAGTAAACCTAGAAAAATATGAAGTCAACAATGTCCTTCTATATTTAAATAGTCTTGAAAAGGCTTTTCTGCAACCTAATAGTCATTGGTTTAGTCTCTGCACTCCTGTTTCTTAAATTATTGTACCCAGAATCTTGTGGAAATGCAGTAAAAACAGCCCAGGCTTTAGTATCTTACAAATAAATTTTCATGTCAATTCTCTACCCTCTCTTTCCCCTATCCCACATAAAACCCTCCCAAATTCCTAATTCTACTGGCCCAATGAATAGGGAATTGCATAACAATTTGCAATATATCTTTTAAAGTACCCTTTTTTGGGAGACTCTGACATTATGGAGCGAGACTCTGAGAGCAAAGCCAAGGTTCTAAAACAGCTTTCTGCAATGGAGTGACAGGTAATTTAAGATTTGGAAGAAAAGAAAAAAAAAAACTTTTGCCCCAGATAATACTTGAAAAATGCAACCTCACATAAAGCCATTCTTGCTCTCTTTTAAATTTGCTCTGAGCACTCAAGCCTTTGCTTCCCAGCGTAAGTACTTTATCATATATAATGTCCATGGAAACATTGACTTAAAGATCAAGTGTGCAATGGAATCAGGCTCTTTGGACGTTACCTTGGTTCAACTACTGAAAAGCTCCATAACTGCCTTGGAGCCCTGAGTGGCTGGAACCTGCAGGGTATAACAGCTCACTCTAGGCGCCCACCCCTCCTAAAAGCCTTTGGAAGGAAACAACAGCCCCATCTGACAGTCTGTTCCTGGTCATGAGGGGCAAAAAAAAAAAATCTCATGCAGAAAGTAACTTTGAGGGTGCGACCCATCTGTGAAACTGGTTATTTGCTCCGGCTGTCGTGGGAATTATGTTCGCCTCCCCTAAGAGGCATGAATTGCTAACTTCCAAACCATGGCTGGGAGAAGGTGCCTGCACAAATGGTGGGACAGTGGCTCAGAATTAAACACATTTTGAGGAAGGGCTGGAAGAGAGGAGGTCAGAGCAGTGCAGACAAAGGCAGTGGGGTGGTTTCTTCAGGAAGAGCTTTCATTTTCCCATAATGCAAATTGACTCTCCATACCTTCCCACCTAAGCCACACCAATTGCATTCCCAAGATTTGCATGTACATGTCTCGAATCTAAAAACAGCCCTTTTCCACCAGAGACCCGCACATTTTTTGTTTGTTTGTTTGCTTGCTTGCTTGTTTAGAAAAGTAGCTTCCTCCACTGATGTCCCTGATGAATATTATGAAGCGCTAAAAACTTATGTGTAAAAGTAATGCTAAAATGAACTTTCTAGACTCCCACTTGAAACCATTCTTGGCCAATGTCCATTTGTATATATATGTGTAAGTACGTGCGTGTGATGCTAATATTATTTAAGGCCTTATTGCAATGAGCTCTTTAATGTTCTCAAGTGTATGTGTTTATGTTTCCTGTCTAGACAGCTAAGTAAGTCATCTCTGTCAAAGATCACCAGCAAGAAACAACACTGAAAATAATTTCCTTTTCCTTCTATTGAAAACTAAAAGATCTGTGTGAAAGGAGAAGAAAACTCCCTCTGGCCTCACGCTTTCCATTTTTCTATTCCCTGTTCATAACTGACTCTTCAAACACTAACCTTTCTGGTTCATTATTTGAGTCAGGGCAATTTCAGTGCCTTAGACATCTTGCTGGGATTTAACGCAAGAATCAGCAAAAGTCACTGGGTTTCATAACAATATTTAAAACATATTTAACAGGTCCAGTATTGTAAGTTTAATACTTCAAGAAATAGACAAAATCTACTTTTCAGATTTTTTTCTATGATGCGGTATTTGCACATAAAACAAAATGAGAACTGTCTTTTGGTTACCTAATTAATTAATACTAAGTAGTACCACACAGAAGGTATCGCTAAGATACAAACTATCGCACTGCATCATTTGGTCAGGTGAACAGATTTGAAGCATTACTGGGACCATTCCAACCTGCTGGCCAGCACTGGCCTCAGAAGTTGCATAGGAGCAAGTAAAAAGTAGACTGCCTCCAAAACCATCATGGATATTCATAAATGAAATTACCAAATGGCAGTGCTGTTTATCACTAATTCTCTCACTTGTTAACAGATCACAGTGAATAAGAAGACAAACAAATGTTTCAGAACTTCTGTTTCTCATAAATACAAACATCTTGCAGTGACCTCAGGGCTGGGACATGATCTCACCCATGCCTCAGTGAAGGAAAGCTCAGTGTTTATTACCCAGAAATGGGAAGCTGAGGGGCAAAAAAAAAAGTGTGCTTCTTGATGAACCTGCGCTTATGTTTCTTCAATTTTTTTATCAGCAGCTTTATGCACTACAGCTAGTAAACCAAAATAGTGATATCCAAACATGCATTTTTGCATCATAACAAACCCGCTGGATCTGCAAATAGTTATTTGAGGTGCTGCTTTCCATTGGGAAAAGCAATAGCATTTATTAGCAGCAGCCCACGCCACTCCTGCGATTTGTGTGTTCCATACTCTCAAAGTGTCAGCTGTCAAATGAAATGATAGGGGCCGACAGTTCAGAATTTTAAAAGTTCAGCGCCTTTCATATGCACTAAATGAACAAGAGCTGCCTAATTTAGGCTGAAGAAAAAGCAACAAAAATCCCCTGTAAGTATGCAAGGTTTTCTTCTACTTTGGCATCCTCAGTGTGCACAGAGAATGCTAAACACTTTTCAGCTGGATACACTGTTAATTCTCTGAGTGAAAAAGATTTCATTAGGTAAGCTTCAGGCAAGAGTGGGCTACAAATGGAATTCCCTTTTATATTCTGAAATTCACAGTATATGACCCATAGCCAATGATAAATGGTCCATAAACTCTCTTGCTGTATTTAATTGCATAAACTTCCATTATATTCTACTATTAACATGGGAACACTTTGACACAAAATGTCAGAAGGGGGCAAACTGAGGGAAAAAAATCAAAACTTCACTATAACAAAATCAAAACCATCTTAGTAGCCCTCAAAATTGTATTCAACATGTATGTGCTATGCATGTGATTTTATATTTTTTTTCCACCAATTAGTTACTTTTAATTTTGGTCCCACAAAAAAAATCTATTAATCACTATTTAATTATCTAAAGCTCTTGCCTGCCTAATTAGCGCTTTTTGTATTACATCTCCCACTAAACCAGAGACTCTATCAACTCATTTATCTGATACGTATTTGGTGTTCTGGTGAATTAATTAATGAAAAAAGAAAAAAAACTCATTTAAATGGTTCATTCCAAAAAAAAAAAAAACACCTTATTAAACACTTTGAACATTAAATAAGCTGACTGGTTTTATTGGGTTTTCATTGCCCTAAAAAGCATTATATAAATGCAAAGTCCCATGTGACTTCCTTGGTACATATACATTGTGGGACGGATCCTGGGCAGCTGGAGAGTAACCATCCCTCTTACATACGCTGCCTGAGGCACTGAGCTTTTGAAATCTTCTACACAAAACTGGAGCAATGATTAGACATGAGATTTCATCTGGAGTTTTCTGTTGTTAGGCACACTAAGCCGGAGTGTAAATGAAAGCACAATAGTCCAGATAACGTAGGGCAAAATGTGCTCTCTTACAAGTACCCGCACAGTACTGAAGGAAACAGAGAGCATTTTGCGGATGCAGCTTTCCCACACAGTACATTCTGTCTTGCTAAGAGGCCACATCCTTACAATAAGCTTCTATCCCAGATGGCACCTCTGTAAAGGTTCCCCTGCTTTTATGTGTGTGCTTCCCCCAGGATGTCCTCACAATTGCTGGCCTTGAGTCTCTGTTTGCTTCTTCTGAAAAAGTGGTGGACTGTCGTTGTTGAATTCCATGGTCTCAGAAAAACTTCAAGGCAAGTCTAACCTTAACCATCACTTAGGATGTTAGAGCTCAATAAAGCATGTATCTGTGCTGTAGAGCACATCAGAATCTGTTGGCTTAGGTTTTTCTAAGAACGTTCTGAACTGTGCTTCTGTCATTTCTCCTAGATCCTCAGTTTGTTATATAAGAGTGACATGACCTATCTACATCTCTCCTGAAGCAAGCACAGTGTCTGTCAGACATGAAGCGTCAGCATATAGATGTATGGCTGGATGCATAGAACAGATATTTCTAGTAAAGCAACTTTGTTGTTGTTTTTGGTTTTGTCTTTGTTTTTCAAGAGACAGTTTGTCTGTGTAGCTCTGGCTGTCCTGGAACTCTCTTTGTATAACAAGCTGGCCTCAAACTCGCAGAGACCCACCTGCCTCTGCCTCCCAAGTTCTGGAATAGTAAACCAATTTAAAGGATTTAATAACAAATTTAAAAGTTAAAGATAATTTGTCCCTCTTATATAGGAGTTAGAATTTTAAGACACAAACCATATATGCTAAGTGTACAGTATATAGTTCATCTTTAAAAATAATAGTTATTTAGGGTTCTAGAGAGAGAGTGCTCAACAGTTACGAGTGTGAATTTCTCTTCTAGAGAACCTAAGTTCAGTTCCAGCTCCCACATAAAGACGGAACTCCACCTTTGGGGGATCTGCTGCCCTCTTCTGTCTTTTGCAGGCACCTGCACTCACATGCACATACCCACACACAGACAACACTCATGCACACAATTTGAAAAATATTTAGTATATTAGCTATTTTAGCACCTACTATATTTTCTCTGTTTCTAAAAGATTGTCAAATTAACATGTGTGATTTAACCTTTATCTGAGTGTTTATTTTTATGAATCTCCTCAGTTACAGAGGGAACTATAGGAAATCAAAAGCTGTGATACCATGGGTATATTCAGCTGTGAACTGACCACTTATGAAATTAATAGCCATTCAGTTTCCTCTCTGCAATTAATATGGTCTCTGGGTCATGAGACCCACATCTTGATCGGCTAGAACCCTGTTAGTCTGAAGACTGAAAAGTCCTATGCAAATAGAAAATCAAATTTAGAAGCTAAAGTGAAGACACGTTTTAAAATTCAGGCCCTGTGAAGTTTGGAAAGGTGAGACTAAAGACCTACCGAGTCACCAGCAAAGACCTTCCTTATTCTCTAAAAGTCAGAAAATTGAAATAACAAGAGAAACATGGATGAGCTTCACAAGAGATCATTTTAAAATCAAACTATAACAAAACCACATTTTGAGAATTAGTCGTTCTGCAGAATAGCTTTTGAAAATTACATTTTTTGTGTGTGAAATTGTTCTTAAAGGTGAGTACAAAGTACAAAATCTGATGTCATAAAATAATGCAGGAAAGAGCCTTCAAATATCTATGATTGGGTTAACCCTTTGTTCTAACAATTCATTTGAATAATTTTTATTGTAACTTAAGTTTTGCTTGAAACAACTCTTGATTACTCTAAATTTTATATTTTGGGGTAAAGTTATATCAAAACCCTCCCTTTCCCCCATTATTATAGGAATATTTTTGTTTCTGCTCTAAGCGGCTTTGGGAGTGAATGGTGTCTATTGGTGGTGTCACCATGAGCAATCTTTACATATTGATATGGGAGAATAATGTCCTTTGATGTTGCCACTAACAACAATCTTCCTGACATTCCCACAATCCTCTTGTAGTTTCCAATGACCCAGTGTGATAAGGCGCACTTAACTCAAGTCTGAGGCCAATGTATTTTGCAAAGAAAGGGAATGAAGTGCTACCCAGACCTTAGAGAAGCAACCCTCATCTCAGGATAAGTCCTTGAGCCCCTTGCATCCACAGACAATGGAAAGCAGTTGGTTCTCCTCCAGTGTTTCATTCCCCGTGACTCCCTGGAAACGTCTTTCAATGCCGGACACCAAGGTGCTGTGATCAAGGTTGACTGTGAATTCCTGTAACTGCAGTGTAATATTGTTTCTTACATACAACATTTTAGAATGCTTTTAGTCCTCCTTTACATTTTTGGTTTTCTTTCCTTACATAACTACTGGTTGGAGTGATACAACAAAGAATTTATAAAAAAAAACAATTCTCCATCTATCTTTTACTCCACAGTTAAAATCACTAAAAGGAAAAATACATAACATCAAACTATTTATATTTTATTATGTGATACTTCTAAAACATATTAAGGCTCAATATTCTTTGAAACTATGCTATGGTCTATAACTGTTTTTTATCCAAGGATATTTACTTTATATTATTTGTAATTGTATGGTATACTTCCTGTGTTTTTCAAATGTGACAAGGTAAGTACTTTTGTTTCCATTTTAGTGGTGGTGCATTTAAAGAAAAATTCAAATGCATTCATCAGCACCCTGGCGTGCTTTTTTTTTTTTTTTTTTTTTTTTTTCCTTCATCCCTCTGTCAAGTTACTTCAGCTCTAATTCAGGGAAATTCCTGGCAGACATCAGAGTTCTATTTACTGATTATCTATTCTTCCCTTTGGGATCATAAGAATTTAAGTGAAAAAATCTAAAAGATTTATTGCTAATGGGATCCTACAAATGTTATCTTTGTTCAGGGGGAAAGTAATATACGAGCCTGGCTTTGTACAGCATCTTTAATGTTCCTTTTTTGAATATGTATAACTCATTTAGAGATCAAGAATAGACAGTAGCTCATCATTTTTGCCACCTACCTTAAAATATCTGCATTTTCTCTATTTGAAACTAATATAAACTTGTGATTTAATTGATGTCATAACTTCAATTCATCGCCACATTCATTGTAAACAAAGAGGCTCTGAATAATGAACAAATGCTTTTTGTTCTACGGGAGAAAGGTCATAACGTGTTATATTTACATTTGTGTCATGTCTTATTACTAAATCTGTATAAACCATCTCCCTTCATTATTTCTGAATGGGAGACTGATGATAAGTGCTATTTTCAAGATTTTTTTTAATCCTTCTTATTTGTCTAGCTAATTTGTGTGCTGAAGCACTGCAAAGCTAACTCTGTGTTTGGCTTGTTATGTTATTAGGGATTTGTAGTGCCCTAAAATCAAGAGTGAGATCCTAAGTGTAACATTTGCATGGGTAGACAGCTTCAAGAGAGGGAGGGAGGTCAGCTGTCCCAGACAAGGAAAACTGTCTGCCTGATCCTAATTTGCTTTGAATAATAGACACCGGGCTTGGAACTGGGAATGATTTGTTATTAGGTTAAGCGGCAGGGAAGCGTATGACTTATTATTTTTACCGTGGATACAACTGAAGGAATGGGTGAGTCATGGAAGTACCTTAGATCCTCATGTTGCTACCAGGCACTGCATCGCATGTGTCTGGGCCACAGCGCAGGCTCATCAGACCATGATGGCCAGCAAGCTAATGCAAACTACACACGCGCAGATCGCTCTGATCTTTATTAGTTCTGCAAATAGCTAGCGGCATGTGTTTCAGCTCCCACTTTATAAGCCCTGTGGTCCCAACACCAAGCCCTACCTTCGATAGGGAAGAATTTAACTGAAATGTATCACATTGTGATAGGGAAATCGCTTGTACCCATGACACCTAACAGTCACAGACTAAAGCACTGGCATTAACATTGTTCTTTTGTTCCTAGGACACCTGGAAATTGATTTCTTACCACATACAAGTCTATCGAGTTTTCTCTCCTTCTCTGTTCCCCATGCACACCCATTCCAGTGAGTTTAGCTCGGCCTTGTTTCTCATTTGCAGTGTTCTGTCCCTTGTTTAAACTAAAGAGAATACAGGATCAGTCCTCTTTTTTCCTCAAGTATAAAGTCTCTTCAGAATTCAATTCAATGAGATTGTATTTGTTACAATGAACTCAGATTGTTCAATGGTGCAGATTTAAGAAATGCTGAAAAGAGTTCGGGGGTTCGCAGGGTAGGGGCTGGCCATATGGTGGGGGAAGTGTGGTTTTACACATCACCATGTTTGTTAAGGTCTAAAAGCACTGAAAGGGATTTGTTCTGTTTGTGTAAAGGGCCTCCGTGCTCTGGGTCTCTAAGATGTCATGCCAAGCTTTTTAGCCCATAAGCTTTTCCCTGATTTTGGGCCTGACAT
Source organism: Acomys percivali (assembly GCA_907169655.1). Taxonomy (NCBI): domain Eukaryota; kingdom Metazoa; phylum Chordata; class Mammalia; order Rodentia; family Muridae; genus Acomys; species Acomys percivali. The sequence continues at coordinate 33,046,886 of OU015742.1, read as the reverse complement.
GACCAAGTCCAGGACCCTGAGACCTGGGCTCTCAGGGACTAAGCCGATATTGCAATGCACCACATAGTCTACATTTTTTTAGTTCAAATGCTAGCATTACTACATGAAATGGGATCATTGTTTCTGTATATGCTACTGGCTTAAGTGACATTTCATCGACTAAATTTTTTACTTATCGAATTAACTGTTATCAAAAGATCTTATACATTCTAAGATAATCCTGACCTTTAATCACACAAGGTAAGCTTAGCAATCCTTAGACTCACTGGCAACTTAGAAGACACTCCAAGCCACAGGCTTGCACAAAAGTTATGAATAGCTTTTATGGCCTAACTGCACTAGCACGTTATGACCAGAAACTAAACAATTTCATCACACTATTTCCTATGACTCATAGTTTTAAGGACCCAAAAATAGCCCATAAGTCTTTGTCAATAATTTGCAACTGAAACAGTATCATCTTCTGTTGTAAAAATATCCAATCCAGTATAAATCAAAACTTAGTTTTAAGATTTGCTCCCTACTCCAACCCATGCCTGCTTTCCAAGTGGACAGCTACAAATGGGAAAATAGGGGTGCATTTCTCTGTTTGACCCCTCTCTTTACCAGATACAACTTCTGTTTCAGGGTCCTCCAAAGCTTTAGCAGGGCACGGTGTGAGGGAGAAAGATAAGAAGACCAAAACTGCTTCCTTTAACGTTCATTTAATGCAGATTCAGACTCTTCATTTCATGGTGGCTTTTTACCTCTTTGTGACCTGTGTAGTGCGCATACACACATACACACACACACACACACACACACACACACACACACACACACACATGCACTTCAGTCTCCAGCAAACACTCAAGCACAAAGACCATTCTAAATGGTTCTGGACACCAACAATACAAACATACAGTGACCAAGATCAGCCGCAGTGCTTCTGAAATTCCAGAGCAAAAGCCATCATTGCCAAAGCTCTTGTTTCATCCTCTGCTACCACTCAAGGGAAGGCCCAAATATCAGAGCATGTGATCAATAAATCTCTTATAGATGATCCTCGTGGACGTGCTTTGGAGCCATCTCATACAACTTGTATAAACAGAACACATAAACTAATCATATTGGACAACTCCATTCTGAAGAAATGTCTATGAGAAGATCTGTGAAAGCAGAAAGCTAATTAGAGGTTTGTAGAATTACAGAGGTGGTGGGGTTAAGGCAAGATGGTTATGAGTTTCTTTGTGGGAGGTAATAAAAATGTCCAATAAAACTTGTGATGATTGTACAACTGTGCATTGGAAGCCACTCAGCTGCATCTTTCATGCAAGCAAAGTCTTTTTGTTGTTGTTGTTGCTGTTTGTGTTTTGTTTTCTGAGACAGGGTCTCTCTGTGTAGCTTTGGCTGTCCTGGACTCGCTTTGTAGACCAGACTGGCCTCGAACTCATAGAGATCTGCCTGCCTCTGCCTCCCAAGTGCTGGGATTAAAGATGTGCACCACCATGCCAGGCTGCGAATTCTTTAATATACAAGATGCTGTTTCATCCATGCTGGTTTAAAAAGAAAAGCAGATTTTTCACTCTCTTCCATTGGAAATCTGCTAGATCTCTTCATAGATGAAAGGACACGCTCTTTGTTCCATTGTTGGGAGTGTGCAACACTTAGCAGTGGCTTCCTCAGCTTGAGGCTCCCACCACTCTAAGACAGAAAGAAACCCCCATGTAGAGATATGTTAAATTACTAAGAATCTAAAACATTGATTACAGGGTTACATTTGTCTTTTTTTCAAGCTCCAATTTCAGAGTAGTGATTAAACTCCCAAACTTTGCAGGATGGTACATATATTTCATAGGCTATATTACCCTACCAAGTGGACCCATTCCCATAATTCTACTGGTTATGTGTTTTGATTAAATTAATAAGGAGTAGTCTCAACAACAATTTCAATAAACATTTGGTGGCTGCCTGGCTGACTATGCTAATAAGAATATAGCTTATTACTTCATGAATACATGTATTTGAAGTTTTAAGCAAGAGTCATTTTGCAATAAATGAAGCTGGAATCCAGTATAGATATGAAATGTGTACAGAATAAATCAGCTATGGCAAACTGAGCCAGCACTGAACTCAAAGCCTTTCCTCCCACACAGAAACATCAGTGCCCATCACCATCTCACTGTGATCTTCCATGAAGATGTGGCCACATGCAAGCCAAGGTCAAGGTGGCGCCTATGAAATGTTTAAGTGTGCTTCAAGAAGATTGTCTTCTCAACACTGAAGAACAATTAGACTTGGTACTTTTGACAAATCTATTTTAACCTTCTGGGCATTTCCTCATTAGTAAAATCTAGTATCCTGTGTGAAAATATGAAGAAAATGTTAAGAGATGTAGAAATTCAGTGTCCACTTTACAAGCAATTAAGGAGAAAGGAGAAAAATGACATTTTACAACTGAGAAAATGCATGAAGAAAGATTTTTAAAAGAAAAGCAAAATTAACACAAAGGATAATTTAAGTTGTCCAAGGGCTATAAAACAATGAAGCAATTCCTATAACGGTCTGAGAAGAAATTGTTTTGAAGCTGTGCTTTTCCGATTCAACTATAAAGCAAAACAAAGTAATTATCTGTAAGTCAAAGATTCAGGAAACTTATGACCCAGGCCATTTCCATAAAAACTAGTCGTTAAAATAGACAGATGAAAAGGACAGTAAGTTAGATGGTAATCAAAGATTAAGAAAGCTTGATCAAGTGAATATGAATTAGAAAAAATCAATTAGGAAATCTGTAGGCACAAATAGGACCGGCCTTCAGGAATCATGCTAGAAATATTTTCCTTTGCAAGAGTTTAAAGTTATTGAATTCATTGTACTTTGTCTTCTGTACGTCTACTTACAATATGTGATTGAGTAATAAAATATTTATATAACTATGGCATGGTAAATGCTGCTTCACTCACTTTAGTGATCAAAACTAGAGCATCAGCCAGTGAGTGGGTCTGGGGGCAGAACCATGCTTACAATCTATCTCAGCATTCTGGAGGCAGAGGCACAAAGATCAGTTCAAGACCAACCTCAGCTACATAGTAAGTTTCAGACCATCTTGAGCTATAAGAGACTCCATCACATAGCACCAAAACATTTAAAAAAAAAATCAAACAAATGTAGAATCATTTGTAATTGATAGCAAAACGAAATGTAAATATCATACTGACATTGGAACCTGGAAAGCTGGAAAGGCCAAAACTATCACGGAATCGCCAGTCATCTCAAGCTCCACATTCTGTAGTCTTGGTGACTTCCATTCAACCAATTTCAACTCCTAGATAGGCCCAGGAGTAAATAATTTATATATTTTCAAGTCTGTGCCATTCAAGGTAGCATGAGAACTCTTTCACAGTCCTGCCAAGGGCATGAATTATCCCTTTGTCTACTGTATACAGAGTCTATATATGATCTCACTGTTAATCATGTCAGAATTATCTCCTTTAACAAACACACTCCCAGGGATTGTGGTGCTTGTATGTGAAGAATACTTGTTTACATAATAATCATTCAAGACGCAAGAGCACATATTAAAAAAGAGAAAGTTTTGTCCTTACCATTTTAAACCTTTCAAAGTAAGTTAAATTTTTGAGAACATATTCTATATATTTGTCTTAATGTTTTAAGAAAATTTTAAATACTTCAATACATTTTTTTAAGTTCTTAAAATCCATAATCAGGTGTAATATAAGCTGGGCATGGGGGTATCCAGGTATAAGTGGTTGAAAATGTGATATCTCAGCCTCTTGCTGTGGCCCACCACCGTCATGCATCCCCTTACCCTCCACTGTAGACTCTTCCTTGGGAACCATAAGTCAAAATAAACACTACTATAAATTTTTTAAAAGTTCTTCAAAATATATTAATAAATATTTTCCTCTGAAACAAAAAACAAATAATCGTGGGCAACTTTTTTGATCCACACTCTGTTATTATGAAAAATTCCCACACATGATAATTTTCTATTCATAAAAAGACTAAATTTTAATAGTATCATCTTAGATAATTTTGAAAATATACTATTATTCATGCGTTATGACTCTGTAACCTTCATGTAAGGTCGTAATGGTGTGAAATTAAGATATATGCGACTTCCTCTAATAATCAGAACTAACTTTAAGGATAAGCTTCCTCCAGTAAGCCCATCCCATCCCCTCGCTTTCTCTAAACTCTGCAGTTGAATGTCTCTGTTTAACAAGAAGAAACAGTAGCAACAGCCAGTACCTGCCTTAATGACTCAAATATGTCACTCAGTGTGTTCTTTTGCTGGTTTCCAGAAGGCCAAGGCTGTGTCTTTGACTTTATATGTTTAGGAATTGAATTTCCAAGGCCAATCAAGAAATGGAGGCTTCTTGGAGGCAGGTTATCAGCTGCTACCTAGTATTCAAAATTGCAAAATTATCAAAGATAAATTTCTTAATGTACCCTCAGAACTATAACCCCCAAATGTCTACCAGACAAACCAAATGCCCGCCAGCAGCCTGGGAGACATGTTGATGGGATAATGATGCCAGCATGTACCAATCTCCCCCTGTACCTGAACTCTATGGATCAAATTTTCATCAGCCTTCCTTTTTTTTTTTTAATTTTTTATTTTTTTCACTCCGTCTTTGTATTACCTTTCTACCCATTACTGGGCCCTATGCTGCCAGTTGTGATTTGGTGGCAGCCTGACTTTGGTGTATGACTGGTGACTCCCTAAATTTGAGGAAAATTATGAGAGCAAGGAGAAGGTGTTAGTACAAACAAGACCTGAAAATCCATTTCTACACCACAGCATTCATTTAGTGAGTGCCCCACTCACAGATCTCTAATGCTAACCATTCACATGGATTCTTACTTCTTTTATTAAAGAAATAAGTCATTTTAAATGCTGTAGTAAGACACAGGGCACTCACAAAATCTGGAGCTCAGTGCAGCCCAAACAGTGGCTGGGAAAAAGGCAATGGACTCTGCAACCAAAATGTATGTTTTGAAAAGTTTAAGTGCTGTCTGTCTGCAAGGGTATCCTTGTTAAGTAATTGTCATGTCCAATTGACAGTGATGGGAGAACCTGGATCTTTATTAAAAGCAGAGCAGAATGGCCTGTGTGACTATGGATAGAAGTCTGAGAGCTGAGAACAATACAAGGAAATTTTAAGCAATATGTCCTGAATTACCTTATGGGGGCCTCTGTAATGTGGAATTCTAGGAAAGAGTATTAAGTAGCATTATTTCATAAAAGAAAAGTCTCTAGTTATAGGAAACTCATGAATATTCCATAAAGTGATTAAAATTGTTAATCCCTCTCCCAATTAATTTAAGCAATTCTAAGACACATGTAAATAACAAGTGATTATGTCATTTCTATAACTTAGACCATTAAACTTGCATTTCTGATGTGATTCACCTTTTAAGCTCCTATAAGCAAAAGTTTCTTTTTACTTTCTTTGACATGACAACTTTCTGAAGAGATGGAGGATTTGAGAGTTTAGACTCTTTGAAGAGGTTCCTAATGGTAAGCAGACTGGCTCATGCATAGAACTGGATTTCCTACCTTCTAGAGGCTTCCACCCCTTACAGCAAATGTACCTGCCTGCTCCAGGGCAGCACATCTACCATCCAGCTGCTGTGTGTCTAGGCAAGCACAAGACAATGGGCTGGCTGACACTGACCCCTCCGCCTCCTCTTTTCCTTTCATGTTTTTGCTTCTCCTTATCCTTCACTACCACATGAGGAGGAAAATGTCTTTAACTCTGGAGCCCACACAGAAGAATGGAAAGCTCACAGTCCAACAGAGGCAGCCCCCTGCCCCCCACCCCCAGATTCAGGCCTCACTAGCCGGGAAGCCTTGGGCAAATTGCTTCACATCTCTAGATTTTAGTTTCCTACCAACTGCATGAGGGATTTTGTAAAATTAGTTAAAACACGTGGTTAAGGTACTTTTACCAAAATTTCCTATGAGTTATCCAAACAATGTTGAGGAAACATGACTTCAAAAAAGTTACAGACCTTCTGCTTTCTTTGCGACTCAGTTTCCCAATGCTAAAAGAAAGAATTAAAACTCTCGCTTGAAAGAAGTGCACTTTTCTGATGGCTACTCACATAGTTCTACCTTCTCCTTAATTTTCCATTTGTAGATGATCTCTTTCAAGTTCACATGGTCTCATGGCATCTGGGAAGGATTTGTGCACTTGGCCGTCCCTCTAAGAGACATTCTGAGTTCATAGTCTTGAGGCATGGGGCTCACATCTGAAATAGCTATCTCTTCCAACTTCTTGTCAGTTGCTTGACTGACCCTGAGCAGCCTGTTTCCACTGCAGCTAAGCAAGGAAGCTCTCTCTGTCTGCCTTTGCCTCATGTTTTCTGAGAACGGACTCTCGTCTGACACAGGAAAGCCTGTTTACGATATTTGGCCTCATTGTGCAACAGATTTTTCCTTTCTGTATTTATGAAAGTTAGCATTAAATATCAGTGCTCCGGCCTACCGGGTTCCTTTTCTTTGAGAGCATTCCTGTTCCCTGTACTTACTCTGGCCCTTGTTATGAGGCGTTACATGTGCAGAGGCACCAATCCAGGGTTGCTTGAGTGCTTTTATGTCCTTTAGCAAATGGTTTCCAAATCAAGGGAATTTGTATTTGTTATTTCTGGGTCCATTAGATGTCCATGTAATTAACACTAGTCATCTTACTATTAACAAAGCATGGAAACTACAATGGCTGTGTGATGTGCGATCACTCCAGCATCAGCTTACAGTTGTGCAGGCCCATCTAATCACCTGGATGACAATCCAAGGAGACAGACTCTGGGCTCACACTCCCAGCCAGCCAGAAGACTCTTGACATTGTTTGAAGATGAGCAAGTCTGAGCAACCAACAGCATGCTTTAAAAGTTTTCAAGTCACCCAAGAGAAACCCTCAAAAACTTGTACAATATAGTGCTTAGCGTCTGAAAAGTTTCTAGCCTATATTCGGCATTAACGTAAACACAAGAGAAAGTTGCATTTCAGCCAGGTCCATAATGTAATCAGAAAGCGGCGTCTGACACTGCAGGCTCTCCATTTGCAAATGCATTCCTTTCTAAAAAGCTGCAATTAATTACAAACTAGTTTTGATGCCGTTTTTGCTTTCCTTAAATATGGAGTGAATTCACCCCATAAACTAATGAAGCAAAGTAGAGCCAAATAGAGACCAGCTGGCTGGATGGCTCCGTAATTTTATCCACATGATTGACTTTATGATTCTTTCGGTGAAGTAACTAGTCTTTACTCTGACAATCAGCACCAATGACAATTTGGGAGGGGGTGGGGAATTATTAAAATCGAGAGAGAGAATAGGCACTGTTTGTTTGATGTGAAACAACACATTCCTGCACACACTTCCCTGGGATAATGGGTGTCAAATTCCAGGTCTCTCTGGCTTCCAAAGGAACACATGGATTAGTTGTCACAGAGATGGAGTAAGCCACCAATGTCCAAATAATCGTTACACATCCTCCATTAACAGCATCTAACTGTGTGGCTTTTAACCATACAAATTGTTTTTTGACAGCTTGTAACCTTTTTGAATAGTTTCCTTTGGGCATTACACCACACTCAGATCTAATTTTAACTTCTGCTTTGTCTATAATTTATGAGTTTCTTTGGAGAGGCCTAATGTATTTGAAGGGAAAGGATACATTCAAACAAAAGCTAAAAACAAAATCAATTACTGTTTTAATCCATAAAACCCTTGCTCACCAGGATAATTACAATAAGATAAAAACAAAAAGGAGGGAGGAGAGGGCTAAGTGATCTAGAAGTCCCATTAAAGAAGTGCTTTTTTAAAATAAGCACATTTAACCTTACTAGGGCTCTGCAGACGTGAAGTATGGCACTGGCCAAACCAGTGTGTCCTCAGATGCATGTCATTCTACATGCATGTATGAAGTTCTGAAAAGAAATTAAAGAGACCGTAAGTGGACAGTTAAACACCATTATACTCCTAAACAAAGAGTATCTCCAGGTTTGTAGTTTCCAGACACTGGAATGCATCCACTCAAGAAGGAAGAATAATCGTCCAAAAGTTGCTATAAAAATAAAAATGGATTCTACTCAAAGATCATAGATCACAAATTGTTGGCACTAACAAGAACTGTGGGAACCATCTGGTCAGACTCAAAATGAAGAGTGGTGGCTGCCTTTGTCCTTAACCTTCCTCCTCCCTCACTCTCCACACCCAGAGAGTCAGCAGGGGCCTTCTCCAGCACGTGATGCACATTTCTCCCACAGCTGAAACCTCAGCACATGTACATCACCCCCTTTCACTGGGGGTTGCCACTGAGGCTCCCTGATCCATGTGCAGCTCCAGTACATATTGTGTCTTTGCTGTCTCTTGCTGTCTGTCTTAGAGGCTACACACAGTTTCACAGTTTTAAATCACACACACAGAGAGAGAGAGAGAGAGAGAGAGAGAGAGAGAGAGAGAGAGAGAGAGAGAGAGAGAGA
>OU015742.1:32996412-33026605 GCA_907169655.1 Acomys percivali | reverse complement strand
CTTGCCTTGCCTTCCTTGCCTTGCCTTGCCTTGCCTTGCCTTCCTTGAAGGAGCCATGTCCAGGAATATGAAAACATGCAGCAGTTTGCATGATATTACCTAACATTTGACCTAATGAATTTGCCCATGCCAATGTTAAGTCAAATCAAAATATTTAAAAGTAAAAGGCACCAGCCAAGGACTATATGTGCAGTAAACATCGAACCCCGACCCAGATCTAGCCAATGAACAGGACATTCTCCACCTTTGAGTGGAGAGTGGGGACTGACTTTCACACGAACTCTGGTGCCCTATATTTGACCACGTCCCCTGGATGGGGAGGCCTGGTGGCACTCAAAGGAAGGATAGCAGGCTACCAAGAAGAGACTTGGTACCCTATGAGCATATACGGGGGAGGAGGTCCCCCCTCAGTCACAGTCATAGGGGAGGGGAGTAAGGGGAAAATGGGAGGGAGGGAGGAATGGGAGGATACAAGGGATGGGATAACTATTGAGATATAATATGAATGAATTAATAAAAAAAAGTAAAAAGCTATTAGTTTTCCAATGAAACTGAGTGTAGCACAGAAGAAAGAGTTTACTAGTGGTGTTAGACTAAAATCTAAATGAAGTTTAATTCTATTTCACCACTTCTCGTGCTATTCCTTGAAGTTTCCCTAGTTCACATTCACTTCCCTGCATATAGGAAAGGGTGATGGGGTATTGTTGTCTTTTGACCTATTGTACCAAAAATGTTTAACAGAATCAACTTAACTGATGAAACTTTTATTTGGGCTCACGGTTTCTGAGAGCACAGTCCACCACGATATCCGCAATGGCAGGGCAGTGCAGCTCTGATTGCAGCCACAGAAGCGTGTTCTGGGTACTCTTTCCTCCACGGCTGACCAGTAACAAGAGATGGAGATGCAGAAATTGGGAAGGACAGCATACCCTGAAGGACTTCCCAAAGTGTTCAGAAACTTCCAAAACAGCACTTCATGCTGGGGATTGAGCACTCAAAACAGCCTCAGGGCACGGAGCATCTCTGATTCAAACCCTAAAGATAGCATGTTACATGGAAGATTAAGTGGCTGGAGAGTATGTGGTAAACTCTGTAATCACAATAAACATCCAAGAACTATGAAGCAGGTTTCAATGTCAGGAAAACCTCTGCCTTTTAGTGCCCTGTCTTTTAAAGACTGCGGCTTCAGGGGTAGCAAATAGTGGTAGTGGGGACTCCCCTTAATGATTACATTGAGTATGTAGCATTCAGCCCCTTTTTATCATGTGCTGGAGCTTAGGAGACATTAAATCACAGCACTTTCTCCTTTTCATCCAAGCTTTCATTCTGAAGGTCCAGGAGAAGTTTGCTGGGTTTACAGAATCCAGGAGGCTTTCCATCCGATTTCAGATGAGGACACTATGGCAGGAGAACAAGATGGCAGCTGTTCGGTGACAGAGCTGGGCCCCTGACCCTCAGCTCAGTTATGTCTTTTTAATATGAAAATATTCCTCTGATATCCCTCAATAATGGCAAGTAACATTTCTTACTGACACAAATCACTAAGAAAATCATTCTTAACCCTCCTTGCTAGAGAACAGATCTGTACTGTTGATTAAATTAAAAGCAAACAGATCTCTTGCTCATTATGAAATACTGTCAAAAGTCTACCATCCATGGAGGGAATGACCCAAAAACCACAAGTAGTCTTCTGATCTCCACACTTGTGCTTGAATGTGTGCACTCACGATAGATAATTAAAATGTAATAAAAAGTTTTTAAGCCTGCCATCCAAATTCTGAATTTCTATCACAGAGTAAAATATAATATTAATCACATTTAGTCTTTTTTTAAATTTCCATTCTTCCCTCGAAGACTAAATGTGATTATAATAAAAAAATACTAAACGTGGTTAGTAATAATAAGTCATTCATGCCACCTCCAAAAAAATGCATGTATCCATCAATTCGCTGGACCTTCCAGCTCACTGGGTTGTGCGACATGTTGGATTTATCTAAACAGGACGAACTCACCTCGCCTATTAAAAACTAGCAAACAAATCTCCAAGGCATACAGTGAGCCCCTGCAGGGTGATCAATGACAGATGTACAGCTGACACTTCCTTTCTGTGCTCTGAGCTGGAGAAAAGTCCACAGAGAGACAAGCCGAGAAACAAACAAACAAACAAAAACAAAAACAAGATAAAAAAATGTGAAACTTAAAAAGAATTCATAGTCTCGAGTCCCTTTTGGGCATTTTCTTTCCCCAACAGAGGATCGCAACATTAAGTGGTTTCTGGCCACAGAGAGAGCAACACAAGCTGCATGACTGATTTTTCTTAAATGAAAAAAAAGAGGAGTTTGTGCTATGTAAATTGCACAGTCCGGATGGTGTTTTCCACCCTGCGTGCTCTTCTGGTTGTGGCCACATCTTGCCTATGGCTTTTGCGGCAGGACACACTCTCCAGTCAGCAATTTCACCACTGCTTGGGTCCAAATGAGCTATGGAGAAAGAAATTAGGATGGCTGGAGAGGCCACAGCTGGCAGAGATCAGCCACACTCAACAGGCCTTCTCCCACATGCATAAACACAGGAGATGGGAGGAGGGTGGAGAAACCAACTCCTGAGGTTTCCAGGCCAGCGCTTGAGGCTGGCAGAGCCTGCCTAACCACACGACATGCGCCTACAGGTCCTAAGCCAATTGCAGAAAATTCCCCGAGTGTCTCTAAAAAGGTGGCTATTAAATTTCTCACCCAAAACACTCCAATGCTTTCTGATACCACAAAGTATTTTTTTTTCCAAGCACTTAAACTGTTCCCTTTTAATACCTAACTGAAAGGAGAGGACCATTTAGTGAGTTTATTCTTGTGTAGGAAAATATCTCCTTTAATAATGGACTGTGCTCGCCTGGTTTTAAGTTCCCACTGCGGTTTTAAATCTCTATCTTCACTCCAGTTTCTAGATGAAGATTTTCAGAAGTCAACATTCCCGTGGCCCACGATTCTACTGGGTTTATTAGAAGAAACATTAAAGACTGTAACGTATCTTTCAGAGCATACATGCATTTGCACCTGAACTGTAAAAGGAAACTAATGCCTGTAGCAATAGATTATGGCTTTTAAGTACCACTTTCCTTGCATAATACAGCCATAAAAAAAGAAAACACGAGATACCAGTATTCCCCCCTCCCCCCGCCAGAGGAGTGAGGGAAGGTTTTTTTTTCTTTAACTCCATAGTTGTTATGTTCAACCACCTGCTATTCAAACACCAAGAGCTCTTATTTTCTAGTGTGTTCTGGAAAAGAGAAGCATCAGACTTCCTGTTCTCTGTCCCATTACTCTGTGTTACAAATCACGCATGTCAATTCAGGCCTTGCCAAGAAAGAAATGATTAGCATGGATAAAAACTCTTCCCCACCATTCCACCAGTCAAGATGCTTTTAATCCACCTGGGTCTTTTCCAGGAAATAACACTCAATCTAAACATGAGTTAAAAGGCCATCAGGTAAGCACAGTTCACCAGTGTATTTTATTTTAGAAGGCATAGTCCTTGATACTATCGGGTCTACCTTGTAAAACTGAGTTTACAAAGCCAGTAGTTCACTTCTCGATCCTTTTCATTAATTCTATTAAAATAACAGCAGAAGTGAAAAAAACAAAAAACAAAAACAAAAACAAAAAAAAAAAAAAACAAAATTAGGGAACGCACAAGAGGCAGAAGTGGCAATAAGGAAAAGGAAGTGGGCCACCCTCGCATGCTTCTCCTTGGATGTGTTGACTTTGTCAAAGAAAATGTACTGAGATTTGAGGCTGCTCCCTCCCTGGAAGCCAGCAATTCTGTATCCACAATTTTATTCTAAATCTGAGAGTCAAGTAAACATTTCCGAATTTTGTTTTATATATGGTGATACATAAGAAACAGTGCCAATGTCCAGAAGTAGAAAGGAGCTATATCAATTACTACATGGGATGCTTTGATGGGCATTTAGTAACACTAGAAACACTGAGAGAGCCAGGCATGGTGGTACATACCTTTAATCTCAGCACTTAGAAGGCAGAGACAAGCAGATATTTGAGTTCAAGACCAACCTGGTCTACATAGAAATTCCTAAGCCATAGAACTACATAGTGAGAATTTGTCTTACAGTGTGTGTGTGTGTGTGTGTGTGTGTGTGGTGTGTTTGCATGCATATGCCTGAACACATGATGAGGGAATGCACCTGGAACTGTATTCATGTGAATGTGCAGACCAAAAGCCAACCTCAGGTATCATTCATCATGACCTGTCCACCTTAGTTTTGTGGTTTGGTTTGGCTTGGTTTGGTTTGGTTTGGTTTGGTTTGGTTTGGTTTGAAGACAGACTTTCTCATTAAGATCTGAGGTCTGAAGACTTTATGTAAGCATTTTACCTTATCTTTCTATAAAATCATATCTAGCTATTGAACCTAAAATGTATATTCTTATAATAAAAATAGACTAGTAATTGATATGACCATGATTTGATGTACTAACACTTAACTTGAATAACTTACTTATCCTAAACAGCCTGCCATAGCACTTTCAAAGTACTGGAAGTAAATCTTGTATTATAATTGAATTATATGGGTATAATACCTCATATTAGAGTAGAAATATATATATATATATAATATGTGAAAAATAATCTTACATTTGAATTCTATACTACTGTATCTAAAATTAAACTTATTTTGCATCTATATAAAAAATTCTATACCAATGAATTAAAAATAACCTTGTGAGTGACAATTAAGGCATTAAGTTGAGGAGTAGATTCACTAATTTACTTTTTGTTCTATCTTCCCTATATATTTCTATATTTCCTCTTCTTTCTTTTCAACATCTATCTCCAAACCTAAGAATGGAAGCTAAAAGAAAGGAGAGAAGTCCCTGAGACCAACAGAATATGGCATTTAAAATTGTTTTTAGTATTTTAAAGATTTATTGACAATGAAACAGGTTAACTCCTTGCAACATCCAGCCTACCTCAAAGAGGATGATGAGCATCAAAGAACCTCCTTATAGAGATGGCTTCAAAGATGGCAAACTAGCCATTGGACAAAATGTCCTCGTTTCTATCACAGACAAAATCCTGCCTAAAGAAGGGAAATCTTGGATGCAGGCAGAGTCTACGGCTAAACTCTGCCAAGACAGGGTAAGCAAGTCCTCAATAGTTCCTGCCTCACAGATATGTCTGTCAGATATACTGGGCCAGAAGGCTGAAGAGGATGCTCCAACATTATAGAGTGTTTTGGGTGATTATTCAGGTAGCAAACTGCCTCTATCATCTTCTCATTTGGGAAGCTGCTAACTTGCACCCTCTGTATACTAAGGTAATTAATTTTATTCCTTCTCAAGTCTCTGATGGGATTGAAGACCAGATAGTTTAGATTTACAATTAAGCCTAGTTGTTTTAGGATTAAGACATTTTTAGGTCTAGATAGATGTTTTAAGTTGATAATGATGAGATATGATAGATACTGATTTGCATTCAGAATTTTAGACATACCAAGATAGGAAAGATATTTTCCTTCAAGGCTGCCAAATACAAATAGCCAAAACACTAGGAATGTAACATTTATATGATTCCTGATTTTGTAATGGTTCTTCTTGCTGTGCATAGTTTATTGTGTATGTGTGTGATAATATAAATATATATGTAAAAATTTAAAAACTTAAAAAAGATATGAGGTCTGACCACTAGGCTGGCTGAGCTGAGCCTGTTCCCACCTCCTCAGCACTGCAATTACAACAGGGCCCTACTAAGCATGCCTTTTTAGGAAGGTGCAGGTGAATCAAACTTGGATCCTCACTCTTACACGGCGCACACTACCAACTGAGCCATTTCCTAAGTCCCAGACTTTTAAATGTCTCTTGAAGCTTAGAGAAATGCATGTGGCCAGTTTTTTATTATGCGTTTAAATGGATAAGTATAAACAATCAATCCCGCTTTACATCATTTGTGAACAAAACCATGTGACTTTGATCATGCTGATGAGGTAATAAATTCATTACTTATCTTGATGAATGAATATTTGACAGTAGCAGAATTAAGAATCAGAAAAGAAATAAAGAAAGTGAAATTAAGAATTGAAATTCTAGTCTAAAAATTCTGTGATTGCCCATCAGTGAAGTCATTCTGGAAAAAGAGCCTGTGGGTGAAATTGTCAACACCATATGCTTTGGAATATTAAAGTGTAGTCTTAGAAAAATACTGAGAAAAACATGTAATCCCAACATTATTTCAAATTGTTAAGTATACCTATAATATGAATAACCTCTCCCTTCAACCCCCAAACACCTCGCTAGATCTGCAAGTACTCAGTAATAGAATGAAAATAAAGTATGGATGTCTTTATTTGAACCTTATAGATAGCATCTGTATTTTTTTAAACGTAAAGAAAAGGCTTGTTTCTGATCCACAGATTGTTGCTTTTGGGCTGCTGCTGTTGTTGCTGCTGCTGCTGTTTTGTTGTTGTTTGTTGTTTTTGCGATGTTTGCTATTCTATCATTAACCTGTCTAACCTTTACTTGTAGAAATGTCTCTTATATCATCCCAGGAAGAATGATGTTATTTGTTTTTAATTTTATAATAATAAAAGTAGATACTAGCAAAAAAAATGTGCCTCCATAAATTCTATTCTAGATTTTTGTCTCCCCTGCTCATTAAAAAGAAATATAGGGGACTGGAGACAAGATGGCAGCTGAGTGGTTAACAGCATTTGCTGCTCTTATAGAGGACCAGACTTTGGTTCACAGAGCCCACATGGTAGCTCACAACCATCTGTAACTATGGTACCAGAGGATCCTATGCTTCTCCTGGCTTCCTTGTATACCAGACACATTCATTTTGCGCATAGACACATGCAGATGAACACTCATAGACATAAGAAAATAATAAATAAACGTTTTTAAAGGTAATGCAGATGAGTCTGTAGATAAACATAGTTTGGGGATATTTCTTCAGAGCTGCTCTTACCGTCACCATGTAGAGCATCTAAGATTCCTTGGTTTAGTCTGATGGCAGAAGAAGGACAATGACTGACATGATTCCCTGTGTTGTTTGATCAGATAGCTGTACTATCTGTAATAACACATGCCTCAATACTGCTCTGAGGAACCTCCAGAATAAACAATATAGTCTCAATATCTCACTTTCGCATGGTGTTAGCATGTGTATCAGTCAACCATCATGTAGCTGGAGAGTTGGGTAACCTTCCCTGCATCTATTTAAACATGTACAGCAGTCTTGTGCTTTCAAAAGTGAGCAACATCAGTTGTATAGAACTTACCTATGCACGGCTTAATGGAGGTATCAGATGGCTAGGAAAATGTGTCTCCGTTGGTTAATATAAGCTAGAGGGTACAATCATTTTGGTGGGTGTCTAATTAAGCACACAGGTTTTCAAAAAATGACAACTGATGTGTAATCTGGGCAAGTTCTCTGACTACTCTGGGCTGCAGCAAGTCCACCAGCAAAGAGGAAGGCCTTATTATCTTTCCTCTGAGTGCCATCAGGCCTCCCCATCCAAGGGACATGGTCCGATATGGGGCACCAGAGTTTGTGTGAAAGTCAGATCCCCTTCTCCACTTAACGGTGGAGAATGTCCTGTCCATCGGCTAGACTGGGTAGGGGTTCGAAGTTTACTGCTATATTTTCCTTGGCTGGTGCCATAGTTTGAGGAGGACTCCTGATGGCACTCAGAGGAAAGATAATAAGTCACCAAGAAGAGACTTGATACCCTAGGAGCATATACAGGGGGAGGAGGTCCCCCTCAGTCACAGACATAGGGGAAGGGAGTAGAGGGGGAAGCGGGAGGGAGGAAAGAAAGGGAGGATACAAGGGATGGGCTAACAATTGAGATGTAATATGAATAAATTAATAAAAAAAAAAAGAAGAATTCAAAAAAAGAAAAGAAACCCTTCATCCACCAAAAAAAAAAAAAAAAAGAGGAAGGCCATGGGTGGGATGACGGTGAGTGGCCTCTAACACTGAGCTCTTGCGTGCTTCTTTTTATAAGTTAAATTCCATGTAAGAGTAGAATTGCGCTAAATGAGGAAGGGTTTGTTTGTTTTTGTTTTTTTATGGAATAACATATTTTGGGGAAATTCTTTCTTCCAAATTATTTTCATTCTTCTCATATTTATCAACTTACATATTTATCTAACTAGGTGTAAATCAAATTTATCCTCCCCATTTCATTTGTATATAATTACATTTCTTTTCTACTTGTGTTCCTAGCTTTCTATACACATTAGAAGGTAAGCTTTGGTCCAGAGAGACAGCTCAGGGCTTAAGAGTGTGTACTGTTTTGGAGAGTAGCTAAGTTTGGTTCTCAGAACCCACATGAGGTGACTTACAACTTCTTGTAACTCCAGCTCCAGAGGATCTGTACCTCTGGCCTCTGGGCATACCTGCATTCCTATGCACATACCCACACACAGCCAAACATGCATACACAGAAGTGAAAATAAATCTTGAGAAACAGCTTTTTTTGTTTTTGTTTTTGTTGTTGTTGTTGTTTGTTTGTTTTTCGAGAAAGGGTTTCTTTGTGTAGCCTTGGCTGTCCTGGACTCACTTTTTAGACCAGGCTGGCCTCGAACTCACAGTGATCTGCTTGTCTCCACCTCCCGAGTGCTGGGATTAAAGGCGAGCGCCACCGCACCTGGCTTAGAAAGCTCTTTTTTCTTTTCTTTTCTTTTCTTTTCTTTTCTTTTCTTTTCTTTTTTTTTTATTTCAGTAATTTATTCAGATTACATCTCAACTGTTATCCCTCACATGTATCTTCCCATTCCCCCCCACACACACACTCCTTCTTTCACCCTATTCCCCTCCCCTAGGTCTGCGACAGAAAGGGAACCTCCTCCCCCACCATATGATCACAGCCTATCAGGTCTCTTCTCGGTAGCCTGCTTACCCTTCCTCTGAGTGCCACCAGACCTCCCCACCAAGGGGAAGTGGTTAAATTGGGGGCCCCAGAGTTCATGGCCGAGTCAGTCCCTGCTCTCTACACAACTGTGGAGAATGTGCTGTCCACTCGGTACATCTGAATAGGAGGATCTAGGGTTAGTGCATGCATTGTCCTTGGTTGGTACAGAACCCCTTGGGTCCAGATCCACCAGCCCTGATGGTCTCCTTGTAGGTCTGTAGGACCCTCTGTATCCTTCCGTTTCCCCATTCTCCCATACCTCTCTCACTTGGAGTCCAAAAGAAAGTCTTTCTGTTTCCCTATTCTCCCATACCTCTCTCACGTGGAGTCCAGTAGGACATCCCAGCATCTATACCAATCTCCTGCTAAGTGAAGACTTTCAGAGACATCCCTGTTGGGCTAGTGTCCAATTATAAGCGAATATATACCATGTATATCTAGAAAGCTCTTTCTTCATCGCATGGCTCTTGGGTATATATCAGGGCCTTGTATATGTTGACCAAGCATTATACAAGTAGAGTAATATCCCCAGTCGCTTAAACTAATGCCTGTGAGAATAGGATCTGTGCTTTTGTTTTTCCTGTTTTCTTTTTCTTTCTTTTTTATATGTTTCACTACACTCAAATCATTTGTTCACCAGATGCATTCAATACACATTTTAAGTTTGATCATTTAGTATATTCCTGGAAGGGGTAACATGTGCGTGTGCATGTGCGTGTGTGTGTGCATGAGCGTGTGTGTGTGCATGAGCACGTGCGTGCGTGCGTGCGTGCGTGCGTGTGTGTGTGTGCGTGCGCGCGCGCGCGCCTGTGCGGACTAGAGGTTAAGCTTGATCATGCTTCTTCAATAGTCATCCATCTGACTTTTTTAGAGATGGCCAATAAGTGGGACTAGAGCTCACCATTAGGCTAGGATGGCTGGTCAGGAACCACAGGGATGCACCAGTCTCTACCTCCACGCCACTGGCATTACAAGCATGGCCCGCCACACCTGGATATTTTTATGTGGATTCTAGGGATCGAACTCAAGTCCTCATGTATACATGTCAGACACTATCTCACCACCTCTCAATAAGCATAATAAAATAAATCAACAAGAACTGGAGGTATCAATTTAGCATGAATGTGGGCTTCTGCCTCTCCCAGCCAGTGGCTGTAGTATCTGAAATCTGAATTAGAGAATTCCTCCCAGCTTGCCTTCATTCGATGCTCTAGCCCATCCAAGAAATCATCTGCTCTTGCTTTCTATCTCTCAGCTTTGAGAATTGGTTCACCCGTCCCCCTCCCCTTGTTTTGTTCCATTTGGTTTTGGCAACTGTCCCCAGACTGTTTACCTTGTGTACCGACCTTGGACACCCCTAAGCATTGCCTCTGCTAATTGCCTCTGCCTTCATTGGCTTCAAATTCTAAACTGTTGCCCAGACCAGGCCTCTGAGACACCACCTGCCCCATTTCACAGTGACCGGATCATTTTTGATTTCTTTGGACAACATCCACCTTATCGGGTTTATTCAAAGCTTAAATTCATGTGTAATGGGCACTTAAAACCCAGTCTGAAATAGCACTAAAAAGTTCCTAGCTGTGAAAGTGAAAAGAATATTCCTTTCCAATTAAAGGCACCTACACTGACAGTGTGGGCAGCATAGAAAGGGATGCATTTGATAATATGATGTGTGGGGGAAATGTGAGAAATAATTAGAAGTTGAACAAGATAAAATATAAATGAGTGACAGAAATGGTTTTTTTTTTAAAAAAGAACTTCTGGGCTCTAAAAAGTAAATCTCATTAAAAACTCATTCAACCTAAGTTTGTCATGTAAAATATTTCAGCTATATGGGCAATCAGATTTTGTTCCCGTATCCCCAAAATTAAAGAGCCATGTAACCTGATATCTCAGGTATTTTATGTTGAATGGAAAAATCTATATCCAGTCACTGCTTACTTGTTTGTCCTAATTCATTCCTCAGATGAGCTTATAACACATGATTTCTCTGTTCCAGGGGATAACTCCTTCAATGCTACAAGATGACCCTGTGGCCTTCACTACCACCTCCTTCTTTGTGTGTGCACTTGGCTGTGCACACACACACAGAAGCTCTCAGCATGTTAGCACCAAGGTAAGAACTAGATGTATATTATCTGACCATAGCTCTGTGAAGTGATTATTGACTCCACATGTGGGCTCCCATTTAACTCCTCAGGGCAGGATCCCTCTCTACCACACACGACTAATGATGTGAGCTTTAAGCTTGCCTTTTCAAATGAGACTGACGCATCAGGAGGCTTAAGTGGATGAAAGTCTGTTGTGAGGTAAAGTATGAAAATCACAGGATATGTCTGCATTTGGGTCTTCTATCAGGCACCACTACTAACTGCCTTCAAAGCAGGCATTCCCACCTTACTTCTGTACAATGATTCAACAATAGCCACATAATTACAAAAAGACACGCCTTAATAAAGAGTAAAGCAAAAGCACTGAATAGAAAATGCACTAAAGAAATGCATATAATATTTAGTGCATAACTATGGATTTTTCATTTTCTTGCATTTTAATTGTTTCTGTATATCTTGTGATTTATTTTCTAAATTTGAGATATTAATACACAAGAATCACTTTATATTCTTGGAAATTTTATCTTTGTGTAATACTCATTTTGGCAGGTGTACACAACTGACTACATCACAACCACAGTAGCTAGTTTCTTTATTTGAACATTTGCCAATTGTAACTGTTTCACTGCTATAAACAGTGAAACTTTAAATCTGTGTCTTCGTTGAAATTTCTCTTTTTTATTTGCTTTATTAAATAGAAATCTTTGAGGGGGTAGAAAGATAGCTCAGTGGTTATGAGTGCTTGGTGCTCTTGCAGAGGTCTCTACTAAACAATCGGCATACATTTGGAAATAAAAAAAAAAAAAAAGATAGTGATACCCAGACTGGACAATCAGATTTGTTGTATTAAAAAGGAAAGATTAGAGAGTTATTTTTAAATTTAAAAGCATGAAAAGATGGATGGATGGATGGATGGATGGATGATGGATGGATGGATGGATGGATGATGGATGGATGGATGGATGGATGGATGGATGGATGGATGATGGATGGATGGATTTATGTGTAAACAGGTGAGTGGATGTAAAACACTAATCCTTTACAGTACGCACAAGAGAACACTATCCTGAGCTTTAACAAGCAAGTCTTGGCCAAACACATTTGCTTAAAAGCATAAGCTCTCAGCCCTCCATTTTGAATAGTATGTAATGAAAGCATTGTTTTGTTTCACCTTTTAATAACTTACATGTTTCAATGCACAGAGTGTACACACAACACATGTAATACTTCACATGACAAATACATTTTAAAAGATTACATTTCACTTATAATGCATGTCCCTTAAATGTACAGCCAAGAATTATTTTGAAAGAACTACTTGGCCTGGAGAGATGGCTCAGTGGTTTAGAGTCCTTGCTGCTATTGCAAAGGACCAGAGTTCAGTTCCCAGGACCCAGTGCCCACAACCACGTGTAACTCCAGCATCAGGGATCCAGTTCTGCTTTCTGTCCTATACAGGTACCCACATACACAAGGCTAGCATACAGACACACAGACATTTGCACATACTTATAAATAAAAATCAATATTAATTTTAAAAGACCTAACTTTGTGATGGATAAAAGGTGTGACAAGGGATAGCCCTTATCTTTCTAATGTCTGGACAATAGCCAGATAATAAAAAAATAAAATAAAAAATAAAAATAATAAAATTAAAAAATTAAAAAATC
Source organism: Acomys percivali (assembly GCA_907169655.1). NCBI lineage: Eukaryota > Metazoa > Chordata > Mammalia > Rodentia > Muridae > Acomys > Acomys percivali. Next base: position 33,013,898 of record OU015742.1, on the reverse strand, counting down.
ACACACACACACACACACATAACCATTTCCTAATCACAATTACTAATTTCAAATTGTCTTCATTGTAATTTTCCTTCAATTTATTATTTATAGGCACAGTTTTTAAAATAAATTTCCTCCTACAAAGTGCATCGTAGAAAGTGTGATAATGAGGCAAAAGTTACTTAATTGGTCAGTGCCTGCTAACACAACCACCTCACTTTTATATCAGTTATTAGAGTGAGAATGTATTAGGAACCCCTGAAGACATTATTTACAAGCTCTTTTTTAGTAGTTTTTGTTTCTGCAGAACAAAAGCATATTCTTCTCTTGTGATTTTCCTCAACTGTTATCATGTCCTTGTTATCTGTAGGCATTTTAGTATCATATATAGGTGAGAAAGTTAAGTCAAGAAATGAACACGCAGCAAACACCTTTGCTAGCAATTACAAGACTATCTTTACTTTTCCCCGTTTTTTAAAATCATTTACATAAAGACAAAAATTGTATCTATTAGAGAGGTGTTGTGTGATATTTTGATACATGGAAATCATGCTCAAATCTAATTACAAATCATCCTGCTGGGTGTGGTGGCACATACCTTTAATCCCAGCTCTCCGGAGGCAGAGGCAGGTGTATCTCTATTGGTTTGAGACCAGCCTGGTCTACAAAGTGAGTCCAGGACAGCCAAAGCTACACAGAGAAATCAGGAATGGAAAAACCAAAAAGAAAAAGAAAAAAGAAAGAAAATTACAAATGGTCTGCCTCTTCAGATAATTTATCATTTCTTCATGTATGTACATCCATATCTGGTGCCCACAGACGTAAGAAGATGATGCAAGATCCCACTGAACCAGAGCTATGGATGATGGTGAGCTGCCATGTGGGTTCCAGATCTCAAACCCAGGTCCTCTGCAAAAGCAAGTACTCTTAGCTGCTGAGCCATCACTCCATCCACTATTTATCATTTCCTTGTGGCTCTCTCAAATCAAGCTTTCTGCTACACTCACTCTATTGACACAGCTACAGTCACCCTACTATACACAGTAGTTAGGAGTCAGAGAGTACACATCAAATACCTGGATTATTAACAAAATTGTAATTTAAATTATTTAACTTTTATATAAAATATTTAAAACTGTCTATACTAAAAGAATATCATATGATGTCTCAAATATGTATACACTGTACAATGTTTAAATCATGTTTGACATACTTTTCACATATTTTTTGAAAACCCAATATTTGTCAGTTTTTAAATTTTTATTTTTGTCTTATTTCCCCTCCCTCCCTCCCTCCCTCCCTGCCTCCCTGCCTCCCTGCCTCCCTTGCTTTCAGGTCTTATGAATTTTTATTCCAAAACTTTTATCACATATAAAAAAGGGTTTTCTTTCCTAGGTAAGGGTTTTCTTTCTCATAGGTAAGCAATATATAGTTAGAAGGTATGAAAAGAAAATGTACCTTCTGCAATCAAATTAAAATGTAGAATCTTAGTCCATTTGACAAAACCCTATAAACTAAGGAGCATGAGAACAAGAAAATGTATCTGCCATTGTGTTGAACTCTCAGAAGTCTGAGGGGAGACATAAGCAGATTCCTAGTCTGTTGAGGGTTTGTTTTCTGGTCCAAGGATGCTGTCTTCTTGCTGTGTTCTCACATGGCTGAAGGGCAAAGCAGCTCCCTGGGGCTGGTTTTATGAGGATACTAATCCCATTAATGAGGGGCCCATGCTCCTGACCCAATCACCTCCCCAAAGACCCCGCCCCCAAACACTATTGCCTTGAGGGTGGAAACACCAGCATAGGAATTTTGGAAATACACAGCCCTTCTGACCACAGCAATTAATCACCTTATTGGCAACACATGTTGGACCTACAAGAAGAAAACTGAAAATCCACTGAGATGTGTAAAAAAACAAAGTATGTCCTGGAAAGGAGATACCAAATAATAAAGTTACTATTTTTCCCAAATTCATATCTGAGTATGTACAAAGTTTAATTCAAATGGTACTATAATTTAAATTTTTTAACAAGTTATTTCTAACACTAGAAGAAAGTCAGACAAGAATCAAATCTATAGTTATGAAAAGGAATAAGAGAAGAAAATTGATCCGATATTTAGGCTCCCTGAAACATTTTCATCACAATGCTAAGATATGTGTCTTGTGACATTTTTTGGCAAACATCAATTATGGATTTTCTTTAAAGTCAGAACCCATATATTTGCCAACAATTATAGCTGCTGCTAATATTTAGATAGACAGTAAATAGAAAAATTAGCACCAAGATTCAGGCCAGTGTGTCACCACAAGCTGCTTGGCTGCTGAAGGATGAGGTTAGGCTACGGAGTGGCAGGTACATCATGTATAACTTTGATGGGAATGTTATCTGATCCATAGGGTTATGTAAGGACCTGAAGAAAACCACTCAGAGAACGCACAGTGGTGTCTAGAAAATAAAAGGAAATGTTATTATGTTAAGTGCTGCTGTTTAGATCTTTAGAGATTATAATCAATTTAGATACAGAATAAATTTCAGTTCTAAACAAAGTTTGGCCGTCACAAAATAAGGTGTAAATTTTAAGCAAAACACACAAAAAAGGTAAAAATACAGTAAAAAAAAAAAATTAGCAAATCTAATATGCTGGTCAGTTTTTGTCAACTTAACATAATCTAGCATTGTCTGTGAAGAGAAAACTTCAGTTGAGAAAATGCTTCCAATCAGATTAGTCTTTAAGCAAGACTGTAGTGCATTTTCTTTTCTTTATGAGCAATCTATATGGGAGGGCCAAGGCCATGAAGAGGGTGTAACTCTGGGCAGGTGTCCTGGGTTACATAAGAAAGCAGGTTGATCAAGCCAGTGAGCAGCATTTGCCACTGGCTGCTGCTTCAGTTCCTGCCTTGAGTTCCTGCCTTCTTCTCCTCTGTAAGCTAAATAAACCCTTTTGTTCCCACCTTGCTTTGGGTCATGGTTTTAATGACAACAATAGGAACCAGAGTAGGACATCTAGATAGTAGGGTTTTTCTGTTGTTGCTGCTGCTGCTGCTGTTCTCACAGTATGAATTATAAATGTCTGCATTTTTTTAAAAGTATGTGGAAGAAAACATCTGGATAGTAACAACAGTTATATCTGAGTAGTGAAAGTATAGGTGACCTTTTCTCTTACTCAGGGTGTCTGCCTTTTTGTCACAAAGAGCCTACGTTAACTGTTGAAAAATGCTTTTTAAAAAATTAATCAAGATTTAAAAAAAAAAAAGAACTACACTAAGAGCAAATGTGAGATCTAAAGGAAGTATAAGTTCTTTGGGAGCATAAAGCAGCTAACCCTTTCAAGGTGAGCAAGGGTTCAAAAGAGAGTTTCAAAGTTATTTCTAAAGGGTGAAGGAAAAAGAGGCAGAGGGCTGGAACACCATGATGCTGCATGGGAGGAGAGAAGAAAGTCAGGAGGAACAAGAAAGCCTTTCAGTTTACTTTCATGTTTAAAACCACTGTCCTTCCTTTTAAAGGTAAAAAAAAGGAGTGATGCATTCATCATTCTGTAAGTAGTTGAGTGCATCTGTGAATGAGTGAATTGACTTATGATTGGCTGATTAAAATTAAGATTTTTTTTTGCTGGTGATTCATATAGTCAAAATGCTGACAGCTATTGAAGCACATATAGCAAGATGCTTTCAGGACGATTGTGTAAGTAATATTACATGGCAAGCCTGCTTTATCAGAGAATGAACTGAACAGGGAGCTCATGTCATAAGATATTCCATCTATCTGCTTAAAGATAAATCACAGCAGTAGTCCCTGTCTTTTTTTGGTTGGTTGGTTGTTGGTTGGTTGTTGGTTGGTTGGTTGGTTAGTGGTTGGTTGGTTGCTTGGTGGGATGGTTGGTTGGTTGGTTGGTTGGTTGGTTGGTGGTTGTTTGGTTGGTTGGTTGGTAGTTGGTTGGTGGTTGGTTGGTTGGTTGGTTGGTTGGTTGGTTGGTTGGTTGCAGTTCTAGGGTTGGAACCCAGGGCCTCACTAATGTGGTCGACCACTCATATGTATGCCAAGCCTCCTATCCCTTTCAGAGTTCCTTTTCCTTGCTGTTAAATGTTTTCTTACATCTCTTTTCTGAGGCACTCTAGGACAGAGCCTAGCATGTTATGTATCGTGTCTCGTTCTGGTGACTAAGCACTGTTTGGCATAAAAGGGAAGACAATAAGAAGAAAAGGTTCAAAAAAGGATCCACAGAACAAAAGAAAAAGTTGACACAGGAAAGAGAATAGGAGAAAAAGAGAGGAGAGAAAAGAAAGAGAAAATTACTTCAGATTTTAAAAAGACAGGTGAAGGGATATAAAGATACAAGTAAAATATTTTTCTAGATAAGATTAAGAGATCACAAACTTTGAGGTAAGTGAAATAGTGGCTTTCAAACAAAGCAAATCATCAGAAATCCTTACCTTCCAGTGATTTATACATAAGTAATAGTATATTTCTTCCTGCTATTTATCCTGTTCCTTTTGCACTCTGAGATAGGCTCTCCATCAGCACATGAGCCCTGAAAATACAGTCCATGTGCCATTGCTGTTAGTTCAATCGCAGGGTGGGTAGAAAGGGGACGCTGGGCCGCCTATAGCTCATAACTTCACTGTCCAACATTCCAGGCTGCCTCAGTCCTGGAACAAAAGAAACCCGCTTCCCAATCCAGCCAAAATATTTACTATACTGTTTGAGTTCTTACTTTAAACTCTACAAGTCAGTAAATAGTTTGAACATCATGGTCAAAACTAAGAGATTAGGCTGGCTGTTATTTGTTACAGGCAATGTGATTTGATCTGGTACATTTTCATCACTTTATGAATTCACATTCATTCACAGTGATGAATATAAATATCTCCTTGTCTACTAGGAACAGGTTTTTCTGAAAAGATGATATTTTTATCTGTCTAAATTTGAATAACCAAAAGGGAATATATATAGACACATATATATATGGATATATATAAATGCACAGTTATATATTCTTCAAATTAAAAATAAAACATCTGTTTTTATGAGCCACACCAACCACATTGTTTGCTTCTGTTGGTAAAGGTGCAATGCCTCATGTGTAAAAATAAAAAGCTCATGTTGCCCATCAAGAGGATTTTTAATAAAAAAAAGATACATATACAGCATATTTGAGGAATGTTGTTTATTACAACTTGGTAAATATTTTAAAGACTTGTTTTGACAGAAGTTCTGTTTCTCCTAAGAAAAGAGGTTTGTGGAGAGAGTGTAGCAGCCTAGACTATGCTAATCAGGAGCATTTATGAACTGGGAAGGAGAGCCTAGCCTGCAGCTGTGTGGGACATACCGTGAAAATGCACAACTCCCTAGTAAAACTGCCTGGAGAGATCTCTGAATGAAGTCATCCTTTCCTGGTCCATACATGCTATTATATATGAAAGCACTGTATAGAAGATACTCAATTCCCAGGATCTGGAAATCAAAGAAAACTTATGAATGATACAAAAAGATCCATGGCATAATCTTAATGGGTACTTATCTTGGTATGCCTAAACGGTATTTAGTATAGCAAACTGGGGCCTATTTGAGATAAATCAAAATCTCATCTCTGAGCTAACGTATGGCAGTGTCAGCATTACCTGGAAACTGATTTGAATACAAATCATTATGCTCCACCTCAATGTAATGAAGTGTAGACTCTGGGGAAGGACTCCAGAAAGTGGTTGTTTGACAAGCCCTTCAGCTAATGCCAGGCTTTATAATAAAGTAATATGGCAATCCCTCATAAGCGCACACACCTATTTACTGCACAAGATGCTTACTTTCCATCTGTACTTTTTACACTGTTAACACTTTCCCACAGTGTCCTCTGGCAGGTAGAGACAGGAGTACATGCTGAAAATCTGTCACAGGAACAGTTAGAGGTACTTGCTGGTGTGAATGTGTCAGACAGAGCTTCTCTTGCAAATTCTGAAAGCAGAGAGCAAGATTAACCAGAAAGCCAGGGAGAAAAAAGCAAAGACGACCCAGCTTAGAGGAAGAGGCTGGGAAGAAAGAAAAAAGAGGGTATTTTATCTGTGATTTTAAAATTGAATATCATTTTTATTATGCTCTATGTTTATTATTCTGTCCTCAATGGGCTCATGTGTTTAAAAGCTTGGGTTCCAGCTAAGTGGTGCATCTTAGGGAAGCTAAAGAGTCTTTGGGACACAGGGCACAGCTGGCAGACATAAGCTATTAGAGGTGGGTCTTTGGGAGCTACACTCTAGCCTTCCTTCTGGTCCAGATCTCTGCTTCATGATGTACAGAGATGAGCAAACCATGTTAAAAAATCTCCCACTACCACAGTTGAGCCATTCTAGATACTATTGCTCTCACGACAAGAGACTGAACTGTGAGCCAAGATAAGTTGCTTCTGTTGGATGTTTTTTTTTTTTTTAAAGTAACTAATGCGATCATAATACAATTAAATGAAAGAACAAGTACTGTTAGTATGCACAATATGACTGGCCAATAAAAGTTTACATTAAAAATAAGTCACAAACATTTACATAAAGTATGAATCATTTTTTATGTAGAAGAAGAAAGAGGAGGTGGTGGAGAGGGAGGAGGAGGAGAAGGAGAAGAGGGAGAGGGAGAAGAAGGAAAAGGAGGAGGGGGAGGAGGGGGAGGAGGAGAAGGAGGAGGGGGAGGAGGAGAAGGAGGGGGAGGAGGAGGAGGGGGAGGAGGAGAAGGAGGAGGAGGAGGAGGGGGAGGAGGAGAAGGAGGGGGGAGGGGGAGGAGGAGGAGAAGAACTAAAATATAGACTGGAGAGATAACGCTGTGGTTAAGAGCAGTTGCTATTCTTACAGAGGACCCAGGTTAGGCTTCCAGCACCCATATGTTGGTTCACAACTATCTGTGACTCCAGTTCTAGGGGACCCAGTACTTCTGACTGCCTCAGGCTCCTGCATGCAAAAATACTCCTGATACACATACATGTACTCAAGCGCACACATACATACACATAAAATAAAAGCAAAAAATATTAGTAACTAAAATGAAATATAGATTCATACATTTTGGAAATACATTTAAATCATATGAAGTGATATGTTAAAAAGCAGGAAAATGTCAGCTTTTGGCCCAGAAATCTCATTTTGCAGTGGTCAACAGTGACTATAGTGGTTCAAACTGATCAAACTACAGAAAACAAAGGACTATCAAGTGCCCAGCAATAAATAATACATCTGTAATTCTCACAAGGTTCATGGACCATCAGAGAAGAAGGGTTAGAAAGACTGTAAGGGCCGGAGGAAGTGGAGGGAGTGACGCAGAAGGATGACACCCAGGCCCGACAGGGCTGTTGCACACTTGAACTTGCAACAGCCATGATTGCCTGCACAAGATCTACACACGATTGGCCCCATCAACACCCCAGCTAATGGGGCCCCACCCTTCCCTGAGGATTTATACGTAATAATGTTGAAGAGAGGAGAGATACTTGCCTCAGTGGTGTAGCCAGTGGTGTGGTTTCATGTTCCTATAAACACTGAGTCACAAAAGGTAAGGCACGGAAAGTAGAAGGGGCCGAGTCGGCAAGAAGAAGATTGTCACAAGTTGGAAGAGAACAAGAGAAGGTAAGAGGGTGAGGGGTGAACATGATCAAAATATGCTATGTACATGCATGAAAATACCATACGCATTCGAACCCATTATCTAAAATGGATATTTGCTAATAAAATTTTAATTGAAAAAAAAAAAAAAGCAAAGCAAGAGAGCAATGAGCTACTTTCACTAGGAAGAGACTTCTTTGAGGATGGCCGCACCACCAGATAAAAGGACACTTCATCTTCACATTGAGAGGAGGGTCCATGACTGCCGTCACATTCAGGGTGAATTAATTAATTAATTTAGAGGGCCATGAGTGGAATAATAAAGGCAGAGAAGTATGAGTGTCCAATTTCACATACTTGATACCTATTAATAAATTACAGAGACTATACCAATGAAATCAAACAGCGTTCACCGGAAAGGCCATTATCATAGTCAATCTAATATAAAAAAAAAAAAAAGACATTGTCATTAAAATCGAGGTGTTACTACAACAGAAAGTCTCCCTGTACAGAAGTAAATTATATAGTCTCTCTTGATGAGTTGTTTGTATTTATCAAAGGAAAAAAAAAATAACAAATGCCAGCCATAGGCAATGATGTCATTATGTTGGTACCCGCTTGGTCCCCTTTGTTGTTTTTCCACTCCTAAGTTTTCTGGATGCCCATCTAGGAGGAGCAGAGATAGAGGGGTGCCTCTCTTAGTGACCCTAAGTGTACTTTGTTCAATCTAACCACTGCTGTCAAACCTGACCTAGACTGTGTCACATTGCCCAAGGCCTTTCTTCTGCTGCATAACAATGAGTAACAATTATTCAAATCAACTAATTAATCCGTGCTAATGAGCTACCCGTTAAGTCCTCTTTGGATCAGGCTTAACCTGGTTGAAATGTGTAGCTTCTTGAAAACCCTTACAATTACAAGAATGCTCGGAACTTAAAACTGTGTGGTGTGCCATTAAGTTAGAGACGTCGATCCGAGTTTTACTTCAAATCACATCGCCTAACAAGCCCGTCAGCCTACTTATACACAATATTGTTCCAGTGGTAATGTTTATTCATAAAGAAAATGTGTATTTTTAAATTTCTTCTAAGATTTATTGTATTTTTAATTATGTAGTGTGTAAGTGGATGGATATATAAATGTGAGTGCCGGAAGCATCCAGAAGAGGTGGGTCAGATCTCCTTCAGCTGTAGTTAAAGGTGGTTATAAACTGTCAAAAGTGGATGCTAGAAACTGCACTTGGGTCCTCTGTAGAAGCAGCCAGGGGTCCTAGCCATTGAGCCATCTCTCAGGTTGTCATACAGAACATTTTAAAGTAGGGATGCATGTCCCATGAAGTAGTGGCAGCTGCTATGATTGGTCTTAGAAACGTATACCTTAATCCCACTGACCTCTCAGATCCTGGTAAATACTGAAAGCTAATTGCCCCTCCATTTAACTAAACCTTAAGGCTTTCTAAAGATTATAGTCCTCAACTCTTATCTACTGTTTACAATTTTTCTTTAAATTTTGTCTATTTAAATATTATTGCCATACATATGCCAATTAGGGTTCATCTTTTTTACTCAGTGAAATGAAATAAAAGCTGGGTACTGTTAAACTAGAGATAAGAATACATAGATGCACCATCTACCAATATGTAAAAAGTATTTAATTATATTCACTTTCAAAGGAATACAATCTATTAAACAGCCTAATTTTATACCTTTAGCTGTCTTGACTCAAATATCTTTAGACATTTAAAACTCTTTCAGTTAAGCATCTCTTTCTCTATTACATATGAGCAGGAATTCCTTCAGGGTAGGTAATGATTTTTTTTTTCTCAGCAATACAAGCAAAACACTAAAATGGATTTAGCTCAAGGCTTTGCAAAAGGATATTTGCCTTCCCAATAAGATCAGATGGGCATATTCTCGAGAAAGTTTTGCACAACCTAAGGAAACATGTATAATAAAAATTACTAGGCCAGTGGTACCAAAGTTCGAAGGGCCTTGCTTCACTTCTATTAAAGGAAAAGGAGAAGTATGATCATATATTCCCAGGCACAGAATCAAGCAAGATACCTACTAAAAAGTCATGGGAGGCTTCACAGCCTCATTTAAAATGGTGGAAGAGCATCCTGTCCCGTGTCAGATTGGCGTGTACATCTGCTATCTGTGATACACATTATGAGTCTGGGGAGATGGAAATCATACCTATAAAAGGAAATTCTAATTCTCCAGCCTGAGCATGTGAGGCGTTTAAGACACTTTAATTGTGACATTTCTGCTGAGAATACTCTCAAAAGTGACTGAACAGTTTATTGTTGATATGCTCTCATTAGATATAATTTATAAGACACAGATGAAGTTTTTCCAGATGTTCAAGACTTAGGCTTTTTTCCCCACATACACTGTTCAAGATCTGACCATCCTTGGTCCACTTTCTCATCCCAGCAGCAGCCTCCTTCTGGGTGCCAAAACCTGTGTCAGCTATGTGCAGCTGAATAACAGTATAGCTCAGAAGAAAACTGGCTTGTGATGTCATGGTTCTGTGCCAGGCTTGGCTTACCTGCATCTCTCAGTTCAAATTATTTCATGAAATTATTATTAGTATGTCATCGAAGACTGAATCTTAAAGCTAGATTAGAGAAAGACCTGCTTCCAAGTCTGCTCCTGGCCAACAGCAGATCTTGGGTCTCCCCTGGCCATCTCTAGAAGTATCTGTCCATTGTCCAATTAAGCTGCCCACTGGGCTGCTCACAGATCCACAGTTCTGACTTCAGGGCAAGTCTAAGAATGGGGAGAGGAAGAAGAGAGCCAGAAATCATGGCCTCTTTGTAGACCGATATTGGAAGTGGAGTTCATCCCTTTTGCTGTATTCAAGTCCTTATAACTGAGCCTGGAATCTCCAGCCCAGGCAATATGGGTGAGGGCGTGAGCTACCCTGGGGCTTGAGGCATAGAATCCTAAGGGGCAATCTCCCAGGCACTGCCCTGCAGTTACACACAGTTCCCAGGTGGGCAATACACCACTTCAGATTTATCAATGGCTAGGTTGGTAACTACGCAGACATTTGATCTAGAAAAGATAATAAGTATAAATGAGAAATGTAACAATATCTGGAATATAAGAAAAATCCCTCTGAACAAACAATTTTTAAACATGCATTCTAAAAACAACACATGTGAGTGGAGGTCTCAGTGTAAGAAGATGCAAATTTAGAAAATGGTTAAGAAAAAAAAAGAATCCTATTAAAAACTCATCTGTTTCTTGATCACAATGTCCTCTCCATATTTCTTATCTTTTGTGCTGTGAGCTATTATATTAACCACTTCTAATAATCTAGAGCAGGTCTCTCCATTCCAACAAGCTTAAGAACCCCATGTTTTGAGAAATGATATGAAGGAGAATGATTACAGGGAAAGAACCTGGGAAGAAAGGTAAATTGGGAGTGTGGGAGAGGGACAGCAAGGTAAGGAAAGGATGTGTCAATGTGCCCTATCTCGCTGGCAAAAACAGTACAGGGAAAAGAGATCTTACCAGGGACAGGCTCCCAGGTCTTTCATGGTAAGAAGTTACTGTGAGGTTTAATGAAATTGAAATTCATTCACAATTATATAAAAATGAAACAGCCAAATAAGGGAGACTGTTGATAATCAGCAGAGAAGCCCCTGAGATATAAAGACAAAGCAAAATAAATATTAAGGCTGGCCACTGTGCAGAAGGGAAATGGGTCCCAGGCAAAGACAAAGGAGAGTTGCTTAGGGCTTGGAAAGGTCAATGCTCCCATCACCTTAAAGATGGAGAGAATGGCTGAGCGTTTCATATGTATTATGTTTTAGATGTACAAGAAAGGTCCACATATGCAAGTAAAGAAGTTAGACACTGGGGTATCTTTGCATCCCTGCCCACACATAGGACATCTTGACAAGGAAGCATATAGACAAAGGCTGTTTCAGTATTTTCTTTAGATTTATTCATTTTTATATCTGTGTCTTATCTCTGTGTGTGGATGTGCAGCACGTGCCTATCTGGTGCCTGTGGATGCCTGAAGACTGCATCAGACCCCCTGAACTTCAGCTATGGATGGCTGTGAGCTGCCCTGTGAATCCTGGCACAGGACCCACAAGAGCAATGAGCATTCTTAACCACTGAGCCACCGTTCCAGTCCCTATGTTTCCCTTTTAAAGATGAACCTAATATACCTGCATATGCATGGAAAAAACCCTAGGTTTTAACAAAAATGATTGTAGGTTTTTTGTTTGTTTGTTTGTTTGCTTGTTTGGTAGTTAATTTGTCTAGTTAGGCTTGGCTACCTAGATGATTTCTTGGATACAACATTTTCTTCATTTTCTTCATCTTTTGTGCTCTGAGCCATTAACTGACTATACTAATCTTAGAACAGATTTATTTATGTTGATAAACTTAAAGAACCTAAAATGTTTGTGATAGTCACTGCCTACACATTCATATATTGTTTCTGGCACTCAATATCAAATTTACTTTTTTAAGATTTGTTTTTATTTTGTTTATGTGTACATTCGTGTGTTGCTGCATACCATATTTATGCAGGAACCTACAGAGACTAGAAGAGGGCATTGGAATCCCAGCAGCAGGAGTTAGAAGTGGCTGTGATGAACTCTGGTGCCCCATATTTGACCACGTCCCCTGGATGGGGAGGCCTGGTGGCACTCAGAGGAAGGATAGCAGGCTACCAAGAAGAGACTTGATACCCTATGATCATATACAGGGGGAGGAGGTCCCTCTCAGTCACAGTCATTGGGGAAGGGAGTAAGAGGGAAATGGGAGGGAGGGAGGAATGGGAGGATACAAGGGATGGGATAACAATTGAGATGTAATATGAATAAATTAATAAAATATATTTTTTTAAAAGAAGTGGCTGTGAGCTGGCCAGTGTGGGTGCCAAGAGCTACAGTCTTTTGCAAGAGCAGCATAGCTAAGCCATCTCTCCGCTCCCCCAAACTTATTTGTTTTAAGAAAAAAAGCATATTCATTTTTCAGAGGCAAGTGCACATCCATGGCATGCTGACCTGTCTGATTTTCTGTGTCCTCTGTCATCACAATTTTGTTACATGGCTTAGGACATGGTCTCAGGATATTCCTAATACATTTATGCTATCCTTCCTTCTTGTAATCATATTACTTCAGACCACCTTACAAGTTGAATATTTATTCATCCAATAAGTATTTAGTGAGATCTGCCCTGTTATGAGCTGCAAATGCGAGGTCCTGGAGCTTCAAAGATAAATTGGTCAGCAGCTATGTCTATAAACTCAGACCATTTTTCACATAGGAAAAAAAATATTTTTGTTGTTTGAAAATCATTCTTCAATATCAGTCTCAATGTAGTGGCACCATGGCCCAAAGAGGTTGATATTTCCAAAACCCCTAGGACATATGCATTGAAAACATTCACTTGCTACACTGTACAGAAGTTTGTGGGTAATGGTTTAGAAAGTTACCATTGCTGTGCTTTGGTATATTGATGTACTCTTTTTTTTCAGGTTGGCACATTTTGAAAATGATTCCCCAAGTCCCCTATACTCCCCTCTGTGTGGTCATGTGGACCAGTTGATTAAAATCAAGAAGCATCCCTACTATTGGATTCCCAACTAAGATGCGCAATCACTGTTCAGCTTGGCAGGATTCGGAATCACCTGGAGGACACACCTTGGGACAGTGTTTGCAGAGGCTTAAGTAGGGAGGAAAGAGCTACCCCGAACAAGTGTCCCAGACTAAATCAAAATGGGAACAGTGAGGAAGGTAACTGAGTCCCAGAATTCGTCTTCCTCACTACCTGACTGTAAATGTGATGAGACTAGCTGCCTCATATTATTTTCATGCCTTCCCCATAACCATAAACTCTACCCTCAAAACAGGAGTCTAATAAACAATTCCTTAAGTTTCTTTTTGTCACCTGAAAGAGAAAAGCAACTGCTACACCAATCATGCCATCAATTGTGTCAAGAGAATTTCTGAAAACCATCTGACTTCTTCAGAAAAGTTTCTGAAGAAGCCATAGCCAACAACTCACTGTGTAAATGACTGGAGTTGCTATTCCAACTATACACTTTTTCCTGTTTTCTTCAATCAGTGTGCAGTGAAGGCCTATCAAGTAAGTTCTTAAAGTTTCACCCATACCACCCTAAACCCTGCAGTAAACCCACATCTGAGACAAACTGTTTCTCCCTTGCAGGTCATTTCTGAAGAATTAGAATATTGATCTTTCTCATACTTAATCTTAAATTATCTTAACGGGTCTAATTTTCCTCCTGTGTTACTGAGCCTCTCATTTTGGCTCCTATCTAATCCTAGGGATGAGGCAGTCAACCCCAATGTGCCAGTTCATCTGTGAGTTTTGTATATTCTGCATCAAGCTGGCCATGCTTCTAAGAATTTCCATTTCCCACAAAGCTGGTATTAAAACAACTGATGGAGCCAGACAATGTCTATGGCCATACTGTACAGTTTTGTTCTATTGTGCTAAAATTCTAAGTGGTACTAATTTTTGACTCAGGTAAGAAAGCATTCAAAATTAGATGTTGTTAATAGAAATGTTTAATAAGCTAATATGCATTGTGAATGCATTGTTGTTCAAAAGTATTTAACAAAGACTTTCTTTGTGAACTGATGGTGCTAAGAAGATTCTTCTTTTTAAAATGTCAGAGGTACGTGGCTTTATACTCCATAAGTACATGATGGGTTTGATGATGTTTCATTGACAAAATAGAACTATGGTGATCTATTTGGACCATCATTCAGAACATGCAAATGCTATAATTATTTTTTCTTTGACATAAAAATAAAAGGTGACTAATCTTAAGAGGTCTTTTTTTTTTCTTGTGTTTCAAGACAGGGTTTCTTTGTGTAGCTTTGGCTGTCCTAGAACTCACTCTGTAGTCCACACTGGCCTCGGACTCACAGAGCTCTCCTTGACTCTGCCTTTGCCTCCCAAGTGCTGGACTTAAAGACATATACCACCACTGCCCAGCAAAAAGTATTTTCATAATTATGTTAAAGAGAAATTTTCGTGGTCATCTGAATGCAGTTTTCTATTCCTTAATGAAATGTCTTAGCAATCCAGCCTCTGGCCGTTATAATGCATTTACAAAAACATGCGCATACACACATTTCCAAAATCTTAAATCTTCTCAGTGGATCATATGTTCAGCTCAACATACTAACATTCACATTTTAAAACAATATCAGAAACAACTACCTCTTATGTATAACATCTAAGCATTCAACGAGCTTCTTCACTCCAAGATATTTTGATAACACTACTTCACATTATTCTATTGCCATTTAATTTAAGAGTATGAATAGAATTCATGCATAGATAGATCTCTAATTTTAGTCACAGCCATGATAATAAAGGAAGAAATTTCAAACTCATAAAATGCTGAAGGCCAGAGGGAAAGCTGGTCACTTTAGTGTCTTCTCCTTCAGTGTGCTATTAAAAGTCTCTCAGTGTTTATTTCACTGGGCATACTGCTTTCTGGAAAGCAACCAACTCAGAAAGTAGTGCAAAGGTTAGTTACAAGATAAACTAATAGCTATGCTAAGCTATTACTTTGTAGAGTCAATAAAAAGAAGAAGAAATAAACTATATTATTTCCACAGTCTGTACGGTCAGCCCAACAATGCCAAATCAATAATAAAACATTTTTATTTAAACTTCCCCCTCCTTTGCTCTTTCTGCTTGTGAAATTTTATCCCAATGGGGAAATCTCCTTGGGATATATCATAAATATAAAAAAGCGAGAGTCGACAATGTAATAAATGTTTTATTTTCATTTGTTAATAGATGGTTGAGTTCAGCTCACTTGTGGTTTGACCTTATTCTACTACTTGGACAATGTTTCTTAAATACAGCTCTCATATAAGGCCAGCCACTTCCAACTTCTACACTTACCCCAGCTATACTTGCATGCACATACACAAACAATAGTGATTACAATGCAGCTTTAGTTCATAGAATTTTATACCACAATTCAAGTCCGGATCTTGAGTCATCATAATAACACGAATAAAGGCCTGATAGAATTCATGATCCAATATACATAGTCCCTAAACTATGACATCAGATAAAAAAAACTTTTAAGATATTTCACTGAAATATTTATGCCAACAGCAACTGCTAATAACAAACAATAAACACATCCACCCTTTAAAGCAATGGTTTTCACTTAGGCTGCCCATTGAGATTGCCCATAAGCATGAAGATTTGATAGGTTTGGAGCACGAGCCAAAAAGCTGTCATTTTTGAAGTTCCACAGGTGTTTCTGATAAAATTTTAAGGTGGAAAACCATCAGCCTATTAAACCCTGACTGTGTGCTGAGCCCCGTGCTAAGGGACTTACACTCATTATCGCCTTAAATCCTCATTACTGTGTTGGCCACGTTTTATTATTTCACAGGTGAGGAGACTAACACAGAGAGGAGTTGAGTGACTCTCTCAAACTCTCTCAGAGCTGGGATTTAAAGCTGGATTTCACATCTGCTTGGGAGCCCACAGATATACATACTTCAGGATCTCGTCATATATAGTCATGTCCTCAAATAAATAAAAACTAAGGCAAAGGCGAAACAAGTACACGAGAATTCAAGCCAGGTCCGCAAAAGGTGTTGCCAAATGGCCTCCTGTGCTGGCGTCATTGACTCGCCATGGCCCTCTTCCATCCAACAGCGCTGCCGTCACTCCCAACAGACAACTGATTTAGGTAACGAGACCCTGAGTCCTGAACTCCATGAGTCAAATCTGGCTCTGCTAGCCCCTGTAGAACACAAACACCATGATGTCTCCCAGGATGAGATGAAGGATCCAAAGAAGGGTCTCTTGAACAAATATCACAGAGTTAGTCTTCTCCTTTCTCTGCCCTATCTTTTGTTTGTTTGTTTGTTTGTTTTTGTTTTTGTTTTTGTTTTTGTTTTTCGAGACAGGGTTTCTCTGTGTAGCCTTGACTGTCCTGGACTCACTTTGTATACCAGGCTGGCCTCGAACTCTCTGCCCTATCTTACCGTCTGCTGGTGCCTTGGAAGTGTGTCCAGCTTCAGGCTCTAACCCCTCTGTCCTGCCAGCAGAACCTCTGCCACTTGTGTTTCTTCTTCTCCTTCTTCTTCTCCTCCTCCTCCTCCTTCGTCTTCTTTTTTTTAAAGATTTATTTATTTATTTATTTATTCATTTGTTATTATGTATACAATGCTCTGCGTGCGTGTATACCTGCAGGCCAGAAGAGGATATTAGATAATGTTACAGACGGTTGTGAGCCACCATGTGGTTGCTGGGAATTGGACTCAGGACCTCTGGAAGAACAGACAGTGCTCTTTTAACCGCTGAGCCATCTCTCCAGCCCAAACTTGTGTTTCTTCTACATAACCTTTCAGACCATGGGGCAGGGCTGTGCTTCGGTGCTTCTGTTCCATGTGTATCATGCTAATGTAATACTTACACTATATGGTTACATGTCCCTTCCAGAAAAGGGAAGAAGAGAAAACAGGAAGCCATTTATTTACATGACTCTGAGGACTAAGCTGGGGGAGAAAAAAACTGTCATAACAGGGGATCTTTATGTCTAATTTAAATACAAGCACCCAGACCACCAAAAATGGTGTGGTAGGGATATTAAATGTGAACCCAAGTTCATGGGACATGGGTAGAATTAACTGTCTGTGACATGACTGCTGACCTTCCAAGGAAATGAAAGCTTATCCTCCATAGTCAGAGTGGAAGACACCTGAACAAGTCTCACCATTACTATGTGAATTCTGGGTATTTTAGGCCAAAGAAAACACTTAATATGAGCAAAATAGGTAAAAGTTAGGAATTGCTGGTTGAAGAGGGATTTTTGATAACGATGAACAATATCAGTGTGGTGCCTCAACAAAGACCTTTGCTTCTTGCTTTCAATCACATGGAAATCTTACCC
>OU015742.1:32907384-32992044 GCA_907169655.1 Acomys percivali | reverse complement strand
AGAAGAAGAAGAAGAAGAAGAAGAAGAAGAAGAAGAAGAAGAAGAAGGATCCATTTATTCATTAGAGTTCAGACTTTTCAGTCATTTTTATCTAAAATGGAAAACAAAGTAATTAAAATTCCAAATGGCATTCTCACCTCAGCAATCAGTCACAAATATGTTGTTTCCTACATTCTCAGTAACAGTCATAGTATTTACACCTAACTTACAGTGAGGTTTTAAAAATAACTCCAGGAAAACATTTTTTTAAAACAGTTACAATCTGAATTAGACAACAAAATAAATAAATAAATAAATAAAAATCAGGCATTTCTCTGGAAAGTAGCTACTGTAAATTGCGATATTTGATGAGGGATGTAGTTTTAGAAAACCATGTAATTTGAATTTGCGAGGTGGGGAAGCAGGCGTCCCGCGGAAGCTTAAGGGGTGGCTATCTTTTCTCTTGAGAAGTGGAGGAGGCATAAACCCTTCCTTCCCCCTTCCTCATGACAGACACAGGATTTCATGGATTGGTCGGGTGACTTTGCACTTAGGCCAAGATTGATTGCAATCCAGGGCTTTGTTTTAATGCCTTATCCCAATGGAGGCAAGTATAAACAGACAAAATGACTAAATTGGGCAGCAATCTGACCTCTCAGTACAGAGGCAGTTTAAAAACTGCATCAACTTTTCTTTGAAGAAACAAGCTTCATGTCATTGAAGGGAGCCTTACAGCTTAGCTCGTTTGCTTCCACATGGCCAAACTGTACACTTGAATTACCAAGAAATCGGAGTCCCTAGGCTTTGAGCCGCCTTCTCCCTGCCCCCACTCCCAAGCCTCTTCCCCTTGAGTTCAGAAAGAAAACAGTGTTACTAGTCAAGCGATCGTTGTCAAAACCACCGCAAGTGCCAAACAAGGCGCAGCCAAGCAATCATTAGTTCAGCATTCAGCTCGGATAGCTCTAATGTCCAATTAATGGGCTAGGTTTCATCCAAGTTGGTTTTTTTTCCTTTTCTTTTCTTTTCTTGTAAAGTCTTGGTAATGCTTTAAGCCTTCTTTTAAATGTGTTGTACAAGCCAGGTTTATACTCCTTTATTAGTTAATGTTAAGTTTCTAAGAAACCAAACTATGGTTTCAGACAAACTTACATATTCTATTTTCATTTGTACAGTTTGAAGTGACAATTCATGTAAGCTAAAAGGATATACAGAGAATGTACCAGCATCACGTTAGATCTGAACATATGTGGCCTGATGACATAAGACGTAAAATATCCAACCCAGCTTTAACTTACTGTAAATTTCTGAGTTATGTAGAGAAGGAACACAGAGGAAAATTTGACACTATCTCTGAAGTCCTCCTGGTAACTATGAATGAGAATCTGTCTTTCAAATAAGTAAATTACATGTAATGCTTCAAATAGTGAGAATGTGGAGGTTTTTTAATACTTATAGACAAATCCCACCATGAAAAGGCAACTACAACCATGAAAATAACCACACCGAACACACACGTTCAAAGGTGAAAGAAAAGCAATGCCATAATTTTTTATTGTAAACCCTTTGACATAAAAGAGTCTAACCTGTCACAAATCACACCTCACTACTGTATGTTATGTAAGAACAGTCAAAGCTGACAGCATTTTGCTTTTATCAATACTATGTTAGAATTTTGAGATCCTAAATTTTGGGGGAACACTGAGGAGGGAACAGGAAAAGTATGGCTTGTCTTCCCTGGGCATATATACTCAAACTCATAGATAGAATGCTGTTTATGCTAAAGAATTGGGGTTGCTGCTTCCAAAAGGCAATTCCTAGGTTGTTTAATAATATTTTAAATGTCTGCTCACGAGAGTCAGAAGGAAGCACAGAGGAGGCGAGAATTGGTTCCAGGGGCAATCATGCCATCGTCAGAAAGATTAACAACGTGCCACTAGGGGACAGCAGCAAGTCACAGAATAAGGCACGGGCAGGGACCGGAACAAAAGGCTTTTCTTTGTCAAAAGAGAGAGGGAGATAAAGGAGGGGGGGAGACAGAGAGAGAGAGAGAGAGAGAGAGAGAGAGAGAGAGAAGAGAAGAGAAGAGAAGAGAAGAGAAGAGAAGAGAAGAGAAGAGAAGAGAAGAGAAGAGAAGAGAAGAGAGTGATTTCCAAACCCAAATCATTTTACAAGTAAATTCAAAGTACATTTTTTAAAGCAGTAAAAAAATATTTCCAGGGACTTCTTTTTAGATTGTTAAGTTCTGTGTACCAGAATGTTATAAAATATACATAACTATTATGTTGACAAATTCAAACATGATTGTATTTTCTGCTATTTAGAGTGAAGGAAAGTTGTTTTGTTTTGTTTTGTCAGAAAACAAAAAACAAAAACAAAACAAACAGGGCATTATAAAACCCATTACATGGGACCAAACCCGGCATTTGCTCAGCAAAGTATAAAGTCCAGTGTAAAAGGGGTCTAATGCATTTCCAACAGGCACAGCCACTGTCTGGAGAAATACAGATAACTAGAGGTGGATTACAACTATCCCAGTAAATGTCTAGCCGAGTGCTGGCCCAGACCCCACTATACTTACATTGGAATCTTACACATGATTCTGAGTGTTGTGGGGATTGAAATGGTAACTTAAAGAGGACTGAAGTAACTTAACATTGGTGATTACCTTAAAAGCTAATGTGCATCCTTGAGCTATTTGTTGTGTGAAATGCCCATTGACATGTCTGTGTTTCTGTAACTGAGATCATGTCAAGGGCCATAGGTTTGCAACCACAGATGGCTGTCTTAAAAAGCAACGTTCTTACTGCACGGCAAGATTTAGACATTATGTTTCTTAAGCCCATGGGTTTCCTTCCTTATTTGATCTGCACAAAGCCTACAGCATTGGGCACTCAGTTCATATCTCCCCTGCTAACAATGTCAGTGATGTTTAGGTTTCTTGCTGTTGTTTGTTTGTCTGTTGTTTGTTGTTTGTTTTTAAAGTAATTCCTACTATTGGAATACCACTTCTTTGATCTGGACATTTCTAGTTCTTGATTTGTGTGGTAGAAATGTACTGTTTACTTCCTCATAATCACTATTTCCCTTTATGTCAAAATCAAAAGGTTGGGGAAACTTTGAAAAGTTATTTTCTCCCTTTTCTGGGTTACTTTATTGTTTTGTAAAGGCAGGAATAAAATATGGCCAATATGTTTCTTGGCCTTGATTCTGATATTTAACTACATCAGTTCCACAAAATAGTGTCAACCTGTAGTGAGTGGTGCTTCTTACACACTTAGACAATTAGAATTATTTTCCCATGACCAGACACAAAGCTTTGGTTAAAACAGTCTTCTGCTTCTAAATATTTCCCATGTTTTTCTCTCTTTCTTTTCTTCACCTATGCAAATTCCTTCTCTTTTCCATATTGCATTTCGTTTTCTTCTGCCAAATACCCTAACTCATACATTTCATTCATCCCATATGGTCTATGTCCCCAGACCACAATTTATCCATTCTTTTTTTCCTCCCCATGTTCCTGCATGGGGACTACATTCTTTCTTTTCATTTTTCAACTTGGACTTTTGACTTAAGATATAATTAATAACCATAAGTCAACACAGTCTAAATCCAGACAACCTGGAGCTTCTTTCCCTGCGCATCCCCTGGGCTTGGGAAGGCCTTTTTAACATCTTACTTGAATCCCCGACTGACTGCACTAAGGACCCTGCAGCTTGTCCTGTCCTCGGAAGAAACAGAGAGCAGCTGTTCACCTCTACCTGCAAAGGGCTGTGTTCTGTCATGGATGCTAGGGCTGCTATTAAGCCCTCCAGCTCTGCCTCTCCAGACTAAACAAGGCCCCTGCTTC
The DNA here is from genome assembly GCA_907169655.1 of Acomys percivali. Lineage (NCBI taxonomy): Eukaryota > Metazoa > Chordata > Mammalia > Rodentia > Muridae > Acomys > Acomys percivali. Next base: position 32,988,218 of record OU015742.1, on the reverse strand, counting down.
ACCCCTGTTTCATTGGGGCTATTTCTCAGTTCCTCGGCTCTCGTGCTGCTGCTTCTGGTCCTACTCTAAACTGCACATTTGGCAGAGATCTTGGGAACTAAAAGGACACAATAGGATAATAAGCAATTGAGTAATATTGCATTTACCATGGGCCGCAGTCGTCGTTACTCCAAAATTCTTCATGACTGTCAGTTTTTGTGTGTGAGCAATAAGGCTGTTCGCTGATCCACAAGTAGCTTGTGGGCCCCTGAATCTTTTTCCCTTACTCAAAATTAAACAAATCCTTCCTGATTCGTAAGTAATGTTATTTGATCTAAGAGTTAACTGTTTTTACTTTTCCCCAATAACACTCGCTGGTTGTCTTCACTCCGATATTTCTTTTAGGTTGCTTTCTCTTGCTCAAATTCACAGGACAATAACCAGCAGAATGACAAACCTTGATAAGTTTTTAGAATATAAAACTGAGTGAAATGTATACTTAAATAATTTTGTCTTGGTGTTTAGTGAGTCTTAAAGAAAGGAAAGGTCTGGGAAAAAAACAACATTAGAGCTACATTAGAAAAAGAGAGGGGGAGTTAAGGAGAGACTGGTAGGACAGGAGGAGAGGGCTAGGATCAGGGAAAGTCAGGTGATTAAATAAATAAATAAGTTGAATAAACAAATGAGGGGGAAGGTGAAAAAAAGTGGGCAAAGTAGTTTTTTTCTTTCAAACAAAAATGCTTGATGAACATAGCATGAAAGAGAGAGAGAGGGCATCAGTATGTATATATCAACTTCTGGAAAACTAAGGATCCTCTGGCCTTCACCCCTCTCTCAACCTCAGGAAAACTCTGTGATTTATGCTTCTCTCCACAACTATACCCACTGTCATGTCTAACGCTTTATCAACCTACACTGGGAGATGGAGAAGATAGATCTGAATAGAATTACCTCTTGCGTCCCTCTCATCCCTGCCACTTGCAAATCACAGCATCCCTTCAGCATGCTCGCCTCGTAGGGCAGGTTATTCCACTTAGAAATTATATTCTGTTTTTAGTCTGGAGATAAGAAAGCAGCAAATTCTGAGCCATCCCCATGGTGACCCACTGATAAACAAAATGGCCAGTAACAAGAATAAAGCAAAGAGAGGGAAAAGCAAAGGTTGCTATGCCATGGTGCCACCCAAACAGTGTTCTGTAACAAAGGAAGAGGAAATTGCTAAGTTCATACTGCTTTAACATAAAACTATGCTTAGATGATCTAAATGTTCATACCAGTCATCTACATAAAAAGAGGTGGCTATTTTGAGCACAACACTCATTATCTGCTATTTATCCCATGCCATAATTTCCTCTTATGATGCTGGAGATTGAACCCAGAACTTTGTGCATTATAAATGTATGCCTATCCATGTACCACAAACGTGGTCTTACCACACACACACACACACACACACACACACACACACACACACAAAAAAAAAAAAAAAAAAGAAGAAGAAGAAGAAAGAAAGAAAAAAAAATCAAGAAATTCTATAAAACTGCTTGTACAACTTATTAACTATCCATCTCCAAAGTAACCTTGGCCAAAATGGGGGTAAGGGGTGAATTAAACCTTCAAAATGTTATCATCAAATTCAGATCTAGCCTACTGAAGATGGTCTCTTACATAGATACTCCAGGGGGCCAGTGTTCCTAACCCCTACACCCAAGAGGCTCAAAGGACAACATAGGTTGTATGTTGATTCCATGTGCTCAGATCTTGTACACAGGAACCCCTCCCTCTATTGACTCTTAAAGCCCAACAACTGCCTTCGTGAAGGAAGTACTACCTTCCCGGAAGAAGAATGAAGAAAATTAAAGGTCCGTTTTAAAAATAATTTCAACATCAATATGAAAAAGTAAAATAAATAAAGCGTCGGGGAAACTACTCTAGCTGCCATCTGGCCCGTAGTGAATGTAGCCAGACTGTTTACTTACACTCGGGTCTTATCTGAGGGTCAGAGATCTAATCAGAGCCTCAAGAAGTTCAAAGGGGGCCAGTAGAAAATGAAATTACACAAAGCTCCAAACCCTTTCTCACCCACCGGAGATCTTGTTTGAGGACGTTTTAAAATTATTACTTCAGTGGAAACAATGCAAGACTAAGGGAAACCCAAGTGCAAATACACATCGCCGTAATAAACTCTGCGGAGTTCCTAATGTGAAAACACGCGGAGGCGCACTGCAGGCTCCCCACAAGGAAGCTCCAAACAGGTTTGCTGGAGCGAGGCATGTGAAGTAGAAACAGGTGTCCCCTGGAAAATAAGGGACTGTTTTATTATCTCTGTTGCCCGCTGTCTAGATTCTAGATTCTTGAAAGTTCTTTCTCTTCAATTCCGTCCTCTCACTTTGAGAGTCTGCAGTCTCCCTTTTCCCTCTGGTTCTCTGAGGTCCATAATCTCCCCTTTCCTACGGAACAAGGACATTATTTGTTAAATTATACTTATGTCTCACTCCCACTGCCGCTCCTTTTTCTTCCTCCATCATTCCTCCCTCCCCCCCCCCCCACCCTTTCCTCTGTCAGAGCCCCTCTGTCCCCTCCACCCACTCACTCCCTTGCTTTGTCACATCAGGCTGCGGCTGAGTTCAGAGCCCCTTCCTCTGTCATCCTGCAAGGCCCTCACCTGCAAATCTCATTCCCTGCTCTCCTTCACCATGGCTCATACATGGGGTCAGGGATGGGGGAAGGGAGTCAGGCTACCCAAGAAAATGAGGAATGTCTCAGGAAGAGTAGCTCCCCACCCTCCCCCCGCCAAAAAAAATATTTTATCTTAATGCAGAGTACCAACAGACGCAAAACCTTAAACATCTTAGCCATAAAACACGATTGTCTGCATTGCACACACACTGCCTTTATATCCTGCAGGTGCTCTTCAGCACCCGAGTGAAACCCAGCCATTTAAAAGTTCACCAGCAATTTCATTTAAAAAAAAAAAAAACTGTTTTATTTCACAAAAGGTTTTCAAATTATTCCTCTAGTATAATTTACTAAAAGAAAGACAGATGCCCACCCACCCCCAATCCGAATCTGAATACTTCTGTTAAGCTCAAAAAAAAAAAAAAAGGGAGTTTATCAAGCCTGTTCTTGCTGGAGACACAATTTAAGTGACCTATTGTACATTTCATTTGTAAATAATTTATTACTGAATCCAAACGGCCACGCTTTCTAGCGTGTCTAAATCAACAGGAGGCAGGACTCCATGGAAGGGCTCACCATTACCTCAACTAAATTTTTGTCAAGAGTATATGAAAGGCATGGTTAATATTTAATTGAGCTTATAACCCAGAATGCCTTTGTCATCTACTATATTGCAGTGATATAGTAGGCTCAGCTCTGTGTTCCTCTTTTGGTAAAAAGAAAAAAATTTTTTTTAATTTCCCAGGAATGAAGCACTTTCAGAAACTGGCTAAGTTTTAATATGTCCTGTGACCCCACCTTTAAAAGACAGAATGGCCGCACAAATATGCATTAAGCAAGGACTGGACCGCCACTCGTCTTCCACCCTCTAAGAATAATTCTCGCGTGGGTTCTCCACCTCTGAATTGACCATGACAGTCCAGGAGCCCGGAGAACAATAGGTGGGTGGCTTCACCCGGTGCCCAGTTGATAGTTCTGGGGTGTTAATGTCTCTCCTGGTGGAGCAGGCTGATATTGCATATTCAAACACCTACAATGATGTGTTTGTCATCGCCATCGACCTTTGTCTCTGCAGTTTCCTGACAACCTTCCACAGTTATTGACATTACAAACACCAGCAACCACGCGCAGGGCAAAGAATAACCTTTCATGTACCTTCATGTCCCTCAAATGACTTGTGTGGGGAGTTTCAACAAAAGCGGCAAACAATGATACTGTTGATTTCTTCCCCCTTAACTTGCTAAAATGTTTTCCATTTTCCTCTTGTTCTCAGAAAATCATGCCAATAACTCTGTACAAAGGAAACGATTTCAAATGAATACAGGTAATTAGAAGTGTCAAGAAATCAGCAAAGTAGGGTGTCTGCCATCATTTCTGTGGAAAGAGTGCCAGAATCTCTTTCAAAAAGGTCTTTGTCATTTTTTTAATAGAAGGTAATTAATGTAGACTAGAGTAGAAAGCACAGGATCCCAGTCGCTTGTCTTTCTTGCCACAGAAATGGGACCATAAAGATGTTTTGATATCTAGAAACAATCTTCTGGGGTTATTTAAAAATGACTTTTAATTACAAAAGTAGTCCTTTTTGCTCTTTTCATTTTAAAAGAAAGGGGGATTTAGAAAGAGCATATTTATTAGAAGACAAAGGAAAGAGACTTTTAAAGGGAAAATTCTCTGGAAAAGTGAAACAACAAGATTTGATTCAACTGACAAGACTTGAGGTTGCTATATATTAACCTATAATGGCAAATGCCTTAGAGAGTGAGAGAACCAGTCTGCCTTCTGTCCTAGGAGACAGTCACAAACGTCTGATACTGCGACACCATAGACAGTGTGGGATTTTTCTTTCCCAATGACGAAAGGTGAATTGACTCTCAACTCTATTAAGATGCCCCAGGACCTAAGACAGATGCTGTAGCTCGGAGGACAAACTCCATTCCTCAGTATACACTCGGCCTTGGGTTCAAGCCTCAGCAGGGGTTGACTAGCACCCTTCCGTGAGATCATGTTTACTTACAACCATTCCCATTCTTTTGAGACAAGGTTGAAATTGAAGTCAATTCTGTTTACCCACGGGCTGCTGCGAGCTGTGCAGTTACTATGAGGCTTCTCAGAGCGTTACATGTACAACTGTGTGCAGTCACTCACACAGCCTTTTCATTCCCATTTGGATTTTTCCTATTTTAGGAGATTATAAAAGGTCTCTGTCATGAATACAGCCTAAAACCTGGATGTTGGGAATTAAAATTATTTCAATATTGACCCTCACACGGAAATATTGATTAACTTGGAATCAAGCACAGCTAGCCATCTAAGCACCAAGTGACACAACTATACTCTACCGCGTTTCCCAAACAGTTTCTAGAGACACAGTCTGATTTTAAATACAGACATGTAAATCAGAACCCAGTAAGTAGGATCCTTATCATTTCTTCCCAGAAATAAGATAGAGTGTGGGAAATACATTCAGACTCTTCTAATAAATCTTTGTCAGAGAAACAAATGGAATCAGATTCCATTTTCCTTCTTAACCCCCTATCTTGAGATTATCTTCCTTTGTGGAGTCCATCTCACTCATCAAAATAAAAACATGAAATTTTAATTAATGAGTTAATCACATGTGACATCATTTCCAAGTATATACTTGGGAAATCAAATTTTAAAATGTATTTTAATTTGTGAATCAGACAATCAAACCAAATTTTTAGAAACAATCTGGAAATTTTAGAGGAAAAAAATACTATATTACATACAAGCACAATCAGTGGGTGTTTAATGCTTAAAATGTAAAACATTTACCTTTAATGTTTTAATTTCTATTTGTGGTATTGCAAAGTGTTACAAAATCATTATACATAGATAGATAGATAGATAGATAGATAGATAGATAGATAGATAGATAGACAGACAGATATATATAGATATAGATTTATAAGTAAAGTACTAAAATAGAAATGTAGTCAGATTGACTCAGATACAAGCACAGTTCAATGTGATGGGTCCAATATTAGATGGTGACACGGATAAAATTATGAGAGACTGTTTAATGGTAAAAGAAAGAAACTGAAGTGAACTCACAGGATTATGTAAGGAAGAAGAGCATGAGCACAGGAAGTATGGCAGAAGGAAAGGGAGGGAGGGCGCTGGCGGGAGGAGTCTGTAAGGGGAGCATCAGTGTCAGTCAGACTCGCAGTCAGGTAACATCGCTGTCTGTGTGGCAGAACTCCTGTCCCTTGAGCTGCAAAACAAAGGTGGTCAGGAGAATAAGGTGTCTGTGGCAGGCCTGAGCAAGCTGTGCTGCCTTGCCTCCCAAGCCATGTTGACCTCGGCTAAGAGCGTGACTCTGCTTTTTCAGAACTTATGATATTAAAAATCTTACTTCGAGTCCAAGGCTATTAGAATAACCTGGCTGTGCATACTCCAGTCGGAAGGGCAGGTGGGATCTGTAGTCTATCCCTTGCTTCCTTTCCTCCTTGAGAAAGAAGAACTGCATTAGGGTAAAAAGCATTACTTTTCTGTGAAAATAAAATGGACATGATCCACCTCTGCTGTTGATTTTTCAAGTTTTGTTATGTTTCCTCTTAAAGAAAAAGGTGTCCTTATTGATTAATCACTGTCAAAACTAATAGGAAAACATTAGTAATGCTCAAACCCAGGACTACTGGATATGCTTTGTTGTATACCTGCGAAGTCCGGGCAGCACCATTCATAATGAAGAGCCAGTAACAGCCAATGCTCTCAGCTCTCACAAGCCATTCATGCCTCAATCACCTTTGTTCTCCATCCTTCCCAGACACATCTACCTAGGTTAATTTAAATACCACCTTTTGCAGCAACCAGTTCTCCAGGCACACCATCAGAAAATTCCTTTTGCTTACAGGCTTGGGGCCATATGCCAGTTTTTAATCTGTATTTATAATTAGCCCCAGGTTCCTTCTCATCCCTTTACCCAGTACATTAGTTTCTTGAAAGACTTTGGCTTATTCTATAAGACCCACATTTATCTTCTCATGACTACATAATTATAGATAAAAATCTACACTTAGATTTCCTAGTCAGGTCATAGCTTCCAAATTATAAATTGCAAACATGAATTTGCCCTTTAGTTGAGCAAAATGAAAGGTACAGAATCATCTAGACCCTCCTCCACGCCTTTCTCTTCATGGAAGTAGGATGTGCTTTGTGACTAAGGCTTGCGATGTCAATTATTCCAATTCATGATAGAATGCTATTCTTCCACTTGTACTCTGGCATCTAAAGGGCATGTGTATTTAAAGGATGGTATAAGTCATAAAACCAGAAAAGAGTGGTGAAAAGGGGCAAAAGGTCTTAAGAAGGTTAGGGGAGGAGAAAAAAAAAAGAGAGAGAGAGAGAGTAACAGAATTCACGTGACGAGAAGGTAGGAGGTTTGTGGGAATGTAGAATAAGAACAGGCCAGAGTGGGCAGGAGAGTGAGGAAGAGAATACAGAAAGTGAATAAGCAAAAATGAACTATATATGATAAAGTCCATAATGGAGCCCATTACTTTGTATTTTAACCTAAAAAAAGTAAAATTACTAATATATAACTCTCCCTCAATAAATACTAATTTAAACACTACTTTGAGGTAAGCAGTCAGTAACATATAATGCCATGCTTTATCAGAGATATACCAGTCTATCTTATCTATTACTATATTGTTCACAGTAGCTAAAGTGTGGGACTACTCAGAGGCCCTTCAGCAGATGAATAAATAAGGGAAATGCGGTACACAGTCACAATGGAGTTTTATTTGGTTGTAAATAAAAATGAAATTATGACATATGCAGGAAAATGAATGACAGTAGAGTTTGTGTTCAACAAAATATGACACTCTCGGAAATATAAATATCGCATATTTTCTCTCATATGCATAATAGAGCCTTAAACATATTATGTATATATATCTATATATAGATATAGATATATATATATACACACACACACACAGAGAATGAAGTAGAAGACAAGAGAAGGTAATGAGGGAACAAACAAGATGTGCTTTCCTTCGTATACAAAATACGCACGTGTTTATAGATATCATGTGTATGAGATATATGGATATCTCATATATAGGCATATATATATGATACATCATATATATGTATATAGCATTTATAAATATATACATATATATACTTACCCCAAAATAGTGTTTAAATTGATCTTTATTGAAGGAAAGTTATATATTTTAGCTTTTAGTAATTTTAAATTAATTTTAGATATTATATATATATATATGATATAAATGAGCTGTAAATTTCATTGAAGCAGAAGTGGACACTGTCCAGAGGAGGTATTGAAAGGGAAATGAATATGAGCAAAATACAAAAAAAAAAACCAAACAAACAATTACACACGCACACATCTATATGTGTGTGTGTGTGTGTGTGTGTGTGTGTGTGTGTGTGTGTGAATTAAGTATGTCTGATGAGGCCCACTACTTCTTATACTAAAAATGCTTTAAAATGTATAAGGATAGCATCCAAGTTATATAGGTGTTTGGAATTCAAGTTTTATACATCCCCTTCAACATTTAGCAAAGTAAAGTCAGGACAATCTATTGGTAAAAAAACATTTAAAACTATGTGAAGTGCAATCAGTACTCATTCCTACCCAACCTACTGCCCCTTATATGGACTCAATACAATTCCTTTTCTAAGCAAAAAACAAAAACAAAAACTTGTTGACTACCAGTTTTTCCTAGATTCTCTAAGGCATGTTCTAGAAACATTAAACATTAAACAAAATTATTCTGGCTTTCTATAAGAACACTGAGCAGAGTTTCAAGGGTGATGGAAATTCAATATCAGAGATGGCACTATGAAAAATAGTTTTACATCTTCCCAGAGTGTTTGCCCAACATGTTATTCAATCTCACTTCCAGATTCATATTTTCAGTTCCACACTAGCATTTTTTCCTAGACACCCACACTGCCCTGTTCTCCTCCACCTGTCCCCTTTTGGGGCTTCATACTGCAACAGTGATGTTTTCCTATTAAAAAATCAGATGACTTTTTCCTCTATTCAGAAATTATCAGGGATGGGAGCATTTCTCAGGCTTACCTAGCCTGGTAAAGTGGTGTCATGTGCATAGACCTTCATTTCCTTTTTAGGCCATTTCCCTGCTTCACTAAAGCCATCCATAGTCTTTGGCAGCATTGGTCCCTTGTCATTATCTCATCCTTCCCTTAGATCTGTGCCCTCAAAGGATAACATTAGAGGAGTCAGCTCAGGCTCTTGCTAAACTGCAGGCTCTGGTGTAGCAGGTCCAGGCTGATGCTGAAGCGTCTGTACCTCCAGAAAGCTCTCAGCTGAAGCCACTGGAGCTCTGTTTACCCTCTCACCTTCATCTCTAACACCACTTTTGGGGGATGCTCTTCAGAACTCCAAGTAAGGCCACTTTTTTCTGTCATGTGCTCTCATAAATCTGATTTTTCTTTCCATATCCATCATAATAATCCAGAATTTTAACTACAGCCTAATGAAAGCTCGATGGCTACTTCCTCCCCTATTACACACTCCATAAAAACAAAGAACAATTTTGCCTATAACTGAGTCCTCACTGACTAGCAGGATACTAGGACCATAAATATTTGATAAGTTGCTGGCGAGACAGCTCAGTGGTTAAGCTTATATAACACCCTTGCAGAGAACCTGAGTTTAATTCCCAACACCCATGTTGGGTGCCTCACTACTGCCTTCAACTCCAAGTCTTGGGGGATCTGATGCCTCTGACATCTAGAGATATATTTGCTCTTACATGCACATACTATGTGTGTGTGCGCGCATGCACACACACACACACCCACACACCACACACACACCTTTAAAACTAAAATTAAAAAGTATTAAATAAGTAATTACTAAATGAATTAAGGCTGGCAGGGTGGTCTTGTGTTTCACATCATTGATATGTAGTATAATGAAATGTTTGAAGGTTTTTGATAAAGTGAAAGCCACGCAACCCATCTCTTTCTTTCTTTCTTTTTGTTAGTTTTCTTTCTCAGCTGAACATTTTCCTAACTCTACCTTTTATAGCAATAGTTAATACCAATGTTTTAGTTTTCAATTATAATAACCTAACTTCCATTTTTATACAGTGACTCTTTGTTGTATCTCAACTTCAGCTGTCTTAGCCCTTTAGAGGAAAATTACCTTACTTAGATATTTGTAAACAAGACACAGCTGATATACTTGCAGTTATTAGCTATCAGTACGAAACACTGAATCTGGAATTCCATAGTTGAAATCTGAATCTTAACTTCATGAATTAATCTCAGGATGGCCTTGGAAAAGTAAATTTCACCTTCTATTTAAGGAGGTTGTGGGGTTTAAATTAGATACCTTTAGGAACAATAAGGACCTCCATATTGTAAAAACTCAAAAGGTTGCAATGCTTCCTTATGGAGTTATTGCTAATGGATACAATCAGTTCATAAAACTTGTTTCCATATGGCATTGTTATTTATTTTAGACTGTAGACTCAAGAGTACTCCATTAGCTAAAACTTCTAAAACATGGTTCAAGTGGGCTTAAAATTAAAGCACAGTATGAATGAATCTTAAAACCAAACAGTTCTACATAATATTGACTTACGTGTAAATCACAGTAGACACAGTGTAATTGACTGATTTGCACAAAGGCATAAAGCCAGCCAGTAGAAGTGAAAGTCTACTGTTAAGCATAAAATCCAAAACTAATTACTGTTTCAATAACTTTTGAGTCCCTAATAATGTCCTAACAGTCAACATTAAATATCAAGATATTGAAAAAAGGGTTTGAAATACTGATAGTAACATTTATAGCAGAATAAATAGAGTTGGGCAGTTTATATTGAAGACTCTTGTCTACAACTGAACATGCATGCTATAAAAGCACCCTCCAGTGCTCAGAGACTGGGAGTGTTGCCCTCAGCAAAGCTTCTAAGCAAAACATTCTCAGTATTGTTGGTTCCCTCTGTGTAAGAAACACTTGCTCAACTGCAGCCTTAGAGTTAACTGATAATCGGTAGACAATGTAACAATGAGGCAAAATTTGGCATCTGAAAAAGAGATGCCTTAGTGTCTATAAGCACTAGGCTGGTGGGTGCTGCCTGGAACACAGGCATAAGGGCAGCATCAGATGAAGGCCTCAGAAGACTAACCCTGTACAGATCCAGAAGGAGACATTTTAAAAGATGAAAGTGAACAAAATGGGGGTGGGGTAAGAAAATATGTTTCCCCTATTAGCAGAAGTTGATCTCAGCACCCCAATAGGCCTTTCTGAACATGTTCACTGCAGTCAGATTAGATGAAAAAGAAACAAACCATTTATAAGGAAAAGCTCCAAGTAGCCAGAACTTCTCGTGAAAGTAAAGAGCTGTTACATTTTTCACTTGATGTTTTCAGTTTTATATCTCTTTCTCACAAGTCTTCAAATAGGAGGAGGGTAAAAAAAAAAATTAGGGGAGAGAAAATATTGATTTTAGACAGGGAATGTGTCAAACCAGAATTAAAATTCAGAGTAGTCTAGGCTCATAAATAAAGAGGCCACGAAGCCTCTACCCAACAAGAGACTTGAGGAGAACTGCACTTACCGCCACAAAACGCACCTCAACTCAGTCAGCCCGTGAGTGAGTTCAAATCCTCTCTCTTGCTGTTTCCTTTCCCAGCAGAGCCCCTGCAGCCAAGATTTGGTGGACTAACCAGGGCTAGCCTTTAATTCAGTTTTGAGATTTCCAGGCTGTGCACAAACCTGTTCCTCTAAAGCTCAAGTCCACTCAAATCAGGAGGAGAGACAACTTCTCTCTTGTGGCATGGGGCTTGAAAAGCACGCACATTGCTTCTTTACAAATGCACAGATTCCTGCAAATCAGAGGAATTCTGCACAAAAGAAAATGCTACCATGAAAAGTGGGGGAAAAAATGAGTTAATTTCTGGTGTAAAGAAAATGACATTCCACCCCCCAAAATGTGCAAAGCTGTGGAAAAATAAAACGCAACATTTTAAGGGCTGAAGTGTAAGAAAACCCTCTGTCATGAAGACATCCAAATATCTTTTGAACTATTTACACCATATGCGTCCCAATAAGGCTCCTTTCTGATTAAATAATGGGAAGTAAGTGGAACCAAAGAGGGCTTCAAAGACCCTTGAATCTTTACACAGCTTTTTGTAATTTTGTAAGTGTGAAATTTAGCTATCATTATACAAATGTTCTAAAGCATAATTTTCTTGGTCTGTAAAATGTGTCTAGGAACAAGATGCTGTACTACATGCTAGGCACTGGAGAAAGAAGGGCGAATAAATTAATAACAAATGAATGTTTAGGAAAGCAATGCTAATGAGATATGCATATATTTTAAGATTTCAAGCACAAACTGAACTACTTAAGAAGAGCATTTGTGAACTTACAGTGGACAACGGCCTCTTGAAGCTGAGAATTAACTGAGTGGTTAGGTGGTATGCAACAATTTACAGTCCTGGCTAAACATATGTGGGGCCCTCCAAAGAGGAGGAATTGGACAGTTGGTAAAAATCGCAGTGGCCTGTAATGATGTGGGAAGATACTTCCCACAAAATGTTAAGTGTAAAATGCTGGAGACACTGCTTAATTAGTAAAAGAGGAAATCTTTTTATTCTAATTTGAAACTATACCAGATTAAAATGAGCAAAAAATTCAGTAGTGGATGGGGTTATAAATAGTTCCTTTAATTTTGATGAAAATGAACATATATGATTTCTGTGTGTGTGTGTGTGTGTGTGTGTGTGTGTGTGTGCTCACGTATGTGCACATATATGCAAAGATGTTCATGCACATGTCTGTTCCCGCACATGGAGATCAGGGACACCACTAAGTGTTCTCCTCAGTTGCTTTCCACCTTATTTCTGAACCAAGGCTTCTCACCATTACCTGGCACTCACCGATTCAGCTAAACTGGCTGACCAGTGAGCCCAGGGACTTGTTTGCCTCCATCCTCCCAGCATTGTGCTTACACATGCATGTTTGAACATCAAATGTTTAAGGGTGCTAGAAATATAAACTTGGGTTCTCATCCTTGCAAATCACTGAGGTGCCATAACAGAATAATGTTATTTAAAATTTTTTAAACTGGGGCTGGGGAGATGGCTCAGCACTTAAGAGCACTGGCTGCTCTTCCAGAGGACCTACGTTCAGTTCCCAGCACCCACATGGCAGCTTACAACTATCTGTAACTCAAGTTCCAGTGGATCTGACTCCCTCACACAAATATACATTAGGCCAAACACCAAATGTCCATTAAAAATAAAAAAAGAATGAAGAGGTTTGTTTTTTAAAAAAAATTAAAACTCTCTAAGACTAATAATATGACTATTTGAAAGTTACCCAAATGAGCTATTTGGCAACTAAGGGGCTTCCAAGAAGAAACTTCACCTGTGAAGGCTTAAGAGAGGTGTTGGTTGACATTTTCATGAGATACTGACCATGTCAATTGACCCAAAACAGGAAAAAAAAAATGAAGAAAAGAACATACCTGTCTTTATAAATAAGCCAGAGAAACAAACCCTAAACTCTAAGACATTTTACGTACCGTAAACATTGCTTTTCAACTTTGTGATAATGGACTAAAGCCAGCCACCTAGATCCTTCATGGTAAAGTATCATAATATAGCACTTCAAACTCACCATCATAGTTTCTTAGATGCTAAGGAGAGCTGAAAGGGGAGATCTGCTATGGCATGTAATGGAATGTTTGTAGTCTTCACCATCAATAAATGCCCAGGTCTAGACCAGTGGTTCTCAACTTTCCTAATATTCCAAACCTTTAATACTGGTGCTCATGTTGTGTTGACTGCCAACCATAAAAGTATTTTGTTGCTACTTTACAACTGTAATTTTTCCACTGTTATGAATTGTAATGTAAATACATGACATGCAGGGTATCTGATATGTAACTCCCAAAAGAGTCACAACCCACAGGCTGAGAACTTCTGGTCTAGACAGTCTTTTAGGAAACCTGTGACAAATCTGATGACTAAAATGTTCTTTCTCCTTCAGTATCCTTATGGAAATAAACACATTAGTTTGATAAAAAGAAAGAAGGGAGGAAGGAAGGAAGGAAATGATTGGGAAGAAGGAAGGCAGGAGTTTTCCATGGCTCTTGTTTGTAACAGGAAGAAAACTCAAACAGACTTAATTAAGACAACAAAATTGGCTGGGTGTGGTGGCACATGCATTTAATCCCAGCACTTACGGAGCAGAGGCAGGAGGATCACTGTGAGTTTGAGGCCAGCCTGGTCTACAAAGTGAGTCCAGGACAGCCAAGGCTACACAAAGAAACCCTGTCTCAAAAAGGAAAACAAAACAAAAAAAGACAACAAAATTGATATTGATACTGAAAAGTCATGTGGTAGAGCTGGCTTAGTGTTCTGGATCCTCGTGTAATAAAATCAGGGACTCCAGTACATAACATCTCTTTGAATCACCTATTTCCTGCTTTGGTTCCATCTCTTGTGATTAGGATGACAAGATACCTTCAGGAACTCCTGGGATCAAATTAGCTGTTGTTTCTGAATATTCCTCTACACACGCCATCTCTCCACTCTACATTTTCTGCTTCTGATTATTACTGTTCTACATTGAGCTTTGAAATTATTTTGCATTCATCTTTTGGGTAAGGGCATGGAATCCATTGATTATTTCCTTTGGAGTAAGCACCCACTCTTTTTTAAAATTAATTTATTCATATTACATCTCAATGGTTATCCCATCCCTTGTATCCTCCCATTCTTCCCTCCCTCCCATTTTCCCCTTACTCCCCTCCCCTATGACTGTGACTGAGGGGGACCTCCTCCCCCTGTATATGCTCATAGGGTATCAAGTCTCTTCTTGGTAGCCTGCTGTCCTTCCTCTCAGTGCCACTAGGTCTCCCCCTCCAGGGGACATGGTCAAATATGAGGCACCAGAGTACGTGTGAAAGTTAGACCCCAATCTCAACTCAACTGTGGAGAATGTCCTGTCCATTGGCTAGATCTGGGTAGGGGTTTGAAGTTTACGGCCTGTATTGTCCTTGGCTGGTGCCTTAGTTTGAGCAGGACCCCTAGGCCCAAATCTGCCTATCATAATGTTTTCTTGTAGGTTTCTAGGACCCTCTGGATCCTTCTACTTTGCCATTCTCCCATGCTTCTCTCATCTAGAGTCCCAATAGGATGTCCTCCCCTCTGTCCCAGTTCCTGGTAAGTGAAGACTTTCCTGGGATATGCCCCTTGGGCTAGTATAAGCCCCCACTCTTAAAAACACATATAAGGTCAGTGTGAGAAAAATGGGAAATAAAGGTGTGAATATATTCTAAGTAAATGGAAGAAAATTTAGTATATGATGATACTATGATGTGATAGATGGTAGATATATAGATGATATACATATACTAGATAGATAGATGATAGATAGATAGATAGATAGATAGATAGATAGACAGATAGATAGTTCAGAGATGCCAAATAGAAAAATAGGTAGCTAGATGATAGAGAGAGAGAGTTATCTATTCCCCAAATTTTTTCCCACCATGTTTTCCAAGTCCTTGACAGAAGAAGAGCAACATGGAGCAGAAATTTGCCCAAAGGAGACGCAAGAAAAATAATTATTGAGTGCAAGCATCATGAGGCTTTGCAGGCTTTACAATAAAGAAGCAGATAAATGAACATAGCAGTCAACCATTTCACAAATATTATGGTGATATTAGCAAACAATGCAAGAGAACCAAAGACAAATTTCTCAGTGACCCATGCCATCTGCTGCCTGGCATGGTCTAATATAAAACTGAAAATCCTGTCACCAACACCACATGCCTTCAGCCGTTCAACAAAGCAGCATCCAGTCACCCAAGGTGTTAGGCACAAAATGACTAGTCAGAAATGCACTTGCATGGGCGACGATCTCTGATAATCCCACACAGCTTGTGGTAGGAAGGATGTGTTAAAAGCAGTGAAAATGAACTTGAGACATGCACCATGGGGTGAAGGATGAGTGCGACTGTGTTTCGCGATGACTGACTTAGATGGAGCTTGCGTTGGAAGATGTTTCAGAAAACTGTGAAATAATAACTCAGGGGAAATTCTTGATGAGGTTAATAATAAAAAAAAACCTTTAGGGATAGCCTTGAGTGCAGACCCAAAGCACATGCATATTCATGTGCTGACTGGGAGAAGCAAAACGTTGTCTTTTAGTTGCAGAAGCAGCTAAAAGGCAACATAAGAAAGATGATACCGGAGAAGAAAATATGTAGACCTTGTGGAAAGAAACATCATTATTTTGATCCATGGGATTAAAGAGATCATATCAAAGCTCTTTCATCCTCTTAAAAGGAGTTTTTTGAGTAACTAGTTTGTGCAAATCATGGGATCTCATCCTTTCATACAACATATGTAAGAGATAGATATGGCCTGTGTCATCCAAAGCTTAAAATCTTGGGCAGCTGTGTCTACTGCAGGGTATTAAAAGGACTTCCACAAGAATTTTGTGTTGTTTAAGAAGAGATGGAAAGAGCAAGCAGTAGATAATAAAAGCAGGAGTGAGCCAGAGGATGAGGGAATCCTACTTGAGAGCATCCTAGAATAATATGAAAAGGACAGTATAGATTGTGTGTGTTGAGACTGAGGCCAAGTGCTGAGGCTTAGCATAGACACTGGTTACACGGAGTCTTTCATATTCTGCCTAGGATACTAGTATTCATCCCTCCAAACCCTAAAAATCCATGTAGAACTTTGAGAAGAGTTATGCTTGAAAGAGGTTATTGTGACAGAGTAGTGTGGAAATGTTGCTGTTATTTAATGAGGTTTGAGGATGAAAGTGCAGGCTGTCAGAGTGCACAGCAGAATAATCAGAGACTGACAGTAGACAGAGAAAGACAAGGAGGAAATAGTCATGAGGTTCAATGAAGAGAACTCCTCTTGGATGGATTGAATGAGGATGGTGAGGGACATAAGCCTGTCAAGGGAAATCTCTTTTGAATGACTGCAGGTTGGTTGAGATAGGGGACTCTGGAAAGAGCTGGACTTTGAATTATCTTGGATGCCTTTAGTTCTGAGATGCTTTCAATAGAGACGTTTATCAAATCAGAGTGCTAAGCGAGGAATGAAGACTTGAGTTGGAGATACAGGTGGAGGAGACATTTGGTTACAGGAGGAAAAAGCCAGCACTTACTGATATAAGCATGGACAAATGGATCAAAGAAAAAGAATGATTTCTTAAAATATTTTATTCATTTTTGTTTCATGTATGTGGATGGTTTGCCTGCATGTATGTCAGTGTATCGTGTGTGTGCAGTACCCATAAGGACCAGAAGAGGGCAGAGGGCATAGAATCACCTGGAACTGGAGCTTCAGAAGGTTCTGAGCCAGTAGGAACAGAACCCTGGGTCCTCTCATAAGAGGTAAGCCATCTTTCCAGCCTCAGGAACAGTGTTTTGAAGAGCTGTGAGAGGAAAGCCACATATACATAAAATCAGACTCAGGATAGACTGTTTTGTGTGATAAAAAGAAAAGCCAGCTTCTGGGCTACAGAAGTCAAGAAGAGTGAAAGCTGGAAAAATTAACCACTAACCATGATGTAACCTTCTATTACTGGCAAGTTTCTGAAAATTCAAAGAACATGCACACACACACACACACACACACACACACACACACACACACACACACCAAACAAATGCAACAAAGCATTATTGTACGCCATTAAAGTATTTAAAAAAATAAATAACAGTGCTTTAGTCTCATACCTAAGGCAGGCCTACCCACATCAGGGAAAGCTTAATGGGTCTGGAAATAGCAGCCCCTACTTAAGTTGTTCCATCCAAAGCCATGGCCACAAAGACAGGTCACTGAAGACATGTAGTCCTGATTTCAGACAGGTTCTTACTCCTAAATTAATGGCAATCTCCTTTCAGTATCCATGGGTCTCTTCAAGAGATCAGGAAAGTTTCACAACTAAGAAGGTTTTTCTTTTCGATGGTTGAGGTAAGCAGAGACCACAGTGCCCAGGGGCTAAAGGAAAGACAGTGCCTTGCAAAGATTGCCCCACATTGGGAGTTCTTCCTGAGGTTGCTCATATAGTCACCCTGCCTGATTCCTTGGTGCAACTTTCGCTGTTCTTGCTAAATTCAAATCCCACCCTGAAACAGGCTATGGCTCTGCTATTAGTGCTAACCAGCAGCACGGGAAAACCACTGGTTCATGCCCTCCCTCAGCTCCACTTCATTTTTCCTTTTCCCATTTGAAATGGGGAATTGGCCTGGGATGTGACCTCTGCCTAGCATTTTCCCTTTTGAGCTCTCAAGCTTGACTGTGAGTCCTTACAAGGTGAAGAGAGAAAAAGACAAAATGGGGCTGGGAGAGTAGGCCCAGTGGTCTAGAGCATTTGTTGCTCTTGCAAAGGATCTAGGTTCAATTCCCAGACTCCATATATTGCTCCCAACTATTGTCACTCTAGTTCCAAAGCTCCAGGCACCTTCTCCTACCTCTTTATGCACCACATATGCATGTGATACACATACAAGTAAAACAAAAAAAAAAAAGTTTTTAATTAAAGAGTTAATAAAATGTAGACCTTAAAACGTGATGAGAAGTATGGAAAAGAGACGGGGCACTGCATATGCTCAGCACGTGCATGGCCCTGGGTTCGAGACCTAGCACCCTAAATTACAAAATAAAAACAATTTAGTCGTTACTTTTTTTCCAGAGCAAAAGGCCCTAGAATTAATTTGATCTTAATAGATTGTCTCATATTATGGACAAGGACCTGAGGACTCTGTGAAGTTACATTGTATGGCTTTCCTGCCTGATCTCACTGGGTTCCTTGCTGCCACTCTATATTACCAGCAGATGCTTGTGGCTACTACCAGATGGCTCTCCTCCAGTGTCTTAGCTCTTTCTCTTACAGGTCTGAGGGGAAACAGTTCACAGGGGCAGGAGAAGAATTGTAGTGGTGGCTGCTCCATAACAGTAGGATGGAGTAACTAGGCACCCTCACATCCGCCCATCTCTGGCCGTAAATTTCAGGGTCCACCCCTAATGACCCCCTGCCTCCAGCTAGCTCCACCTCCTAATGGTTCCACAATTTCCCAGATCAGCACCCTAGGCTGGGCCTCAAGTCTTCAAACACAGGAGCCGTTGGGGAGTGGCTGATTCTGCATCTAAATCCAGCTAGAATTTGCCTGCTATTCTGTGTTTCTATAGACAGCCTCCTTGGGCAAGGGGTGTGTGAAAAGACCCTGTTCAGCAATCTGGTTTGGTATTGGTGGTCTTTCTCCTTTGTAAGGGATAAGAAAATGTAGGAGTTGCCTATGGCCACACACAGGAAAACTAACATTAAAACCCCAATTATAGACTTAATTTCAGACTCCTCCACAGTATGTCACTAAAAGAGACATATTCTTAACTTCCACTCAAAGCACACAGCTTTTTCATTGAACACTGACCTTCAGACAAAATTCTCAAGTACATGCTTCCTTCCAAATTCTTCTGAAGCAATTTCCACCCATTATGTAGACAGGAATACTAAGAGGCAGACAATTAAACAGCTAAAGAGATTATAAATTGTACATTACTTTTTAAAATGTTTGGATTACTTTCAAAATGATCTCCCATACAAACAAACCCACTTATATATAGTGTATGGATTCTTGTGGGTAAATATCTTTATCTTAGTATCTTGGGACATATACAAAATACACTATTCCAGTAACTTTTATTTCTCTATTTATTTTTATTTTTAAAGCCCCTGTATTAGTCTGGGTTCTCTAGAATAATAGAATTTGTGGAATGGATTTCTCTATTTGTACAGAATGGGGATTTATTACAATGACGTACAGGCTGAGGTCTAGCTAGTCCAACAATGGTTAGCTGTAAATGGCAAGTCCAAGCATCCAGCAGTTGCACAGTCCACAAGGCTAAATGCCTCAGCTGGTCTTCAGTAGACACTGGAATCCTAAAGAGGTAGGATCTAATGTCAGTGAAGGAACAGTCTTGCCAGCAAGGGGAAGGCAAGCAGGTAAGGAGCAAAAATCTCTTTCTCCCACACCCTTAGATGGGCAGAAGGAATGGCCCAGATTAAAGGTGTGTCTTCCTGCCTCAAGATCAGGGATTAAAGGCGTGTCTTTTCCCTTTCAGAAGATCAGGATTAAAGGTGTGTCTTCCTACCTCAAAGATCCGGATTAGAAATGGATCTTACTATTTCAAATCAAGCAAAAAAGCACTCACAGATGTGCCCGCCATTTTTGGATTTTACTTAATTCTAGATATACTCAATTTGACAACCAAGAACAGCCATCACAATCCGTACAGTAAAAATTTAATGTAGATACAGCTCTGAATTTAAAAAATGTTCTTTCTTTCAGGTGTTTATATTCTCTGTATAAGGTTTTGGGGGGATGATTTCAGAAGTCTGCCAGGTTGCAAAGACAATTTATAAAATTTAATTCAATATATTATCACATTGCTATGTATATTCTATAGCCTAATGTTGCAAGTTGTACAAGGAGGCAGTGAATACTAAAAGAGAAGCTAGATTCTGCAGCCTTGCAGCATCAATCATGACTCGCTTGAAAACTTGACACAACAATTAATGACATATCCGACATGTATAGGCGCCTCTAATCATGTCTTGGACTACATACCAAAATAATACTGGCCAAAGACTCTGAGTAAATTACTTTCATTTACTCTGTGAAGCTGAATAGAAATTCTTCTTCCTGACTTCTCTGGATAAATTTGTCTGCCAACATGTCTTTTTGATTTGGACAAAAGATCACATTGAAATGGTAGTGATCCTTCAGGAAGTGAGTCAACTAAATCATGTGATCAGTTCCAATGCACAGTTTAGAGTAGATCTGTTTATATCCTTTTAAAAAAATCATATTTCTGCTAAAGTGGAAAGTCTCCCTTTTGATCTTTTATGTTACTAGTACTGTAATATTCACAGTGGCCATAATGCTCATAGAAGCAAAGATTTGACTGAAGTGGAAAATGTCCCCTCATCCTGATGTCTGTCCAGCCTGGAATCAGAAGTCTGGCTTCAGTATTAAGCTGTTCTCATTCAAAGTGAGGCACGCATGTTTAAACTTTGCAGAGTATCATTTTAACTTGAGCTGCACTGCCGCAATAATTTTTACATTAACACAATCATTTCTAAGCACCATGTTAAGGGTGACTCATTGTAACGCTATGTTAACACATCTGACCTCATAATACATGCTTTTGTCCCAGGTCTCTTCTTGATGGACACAAGTGGGAAGGTCAGTGGCATGTTAATAAGGTTCAGTTATGCTCATGAATTGTTAATTATTTTGGTGTGTTAGATATTTTTAAAATAACATGCAATGAGATGTCTTCCTGCATACATACGCATATCATGATGCTCATATGATGTGAGAGAAAGGGAGGGAAGAGGGAGATTATGTTTCTAGGACAACAGGTTTTATTCACAAATGAATCATCAGCAATGTAAGCCTTTCACTGTGAGTAAAACTCACCAAAATGTATGCGTTTAATTGAACATTGAACTGCTAAACAATATGTATTTTTAAAGATATCTTAAAAATGAACATCAAAATAAAACAGGCCGATGCAGAAGAAAAGATTGTACCTACATCTAAATTCACTATGAGACAGGAATTCATTAATATTCTCCTACCTCACAGCTGATACACCTCTTTGTACACAAAATTTCCTCTCAGAAATTTAAACATGACTTAACATTTAACCACTCTGTTTGCACAGATGAAATAGCTTTATTTGCCATCCTCAAAATGATTTGGCTACATTGTAGCTGATTTGAGAAACAATGCCAACTCAATGGGGGAGGGGGGAAAGAACACAATGGCTTGGGCCAACTGCTCATAAATGTCAGATACACTTGCACAGGCTGAGATTAGCATGTCCGTTAGGTCATGAGGGCATGGTCATTTCAGCTCAAAACTCCCCAAATTCACTTACCTTTTGTTTGTCATCTGTTATGACATTTGAAGCTCAATTTGTGTGCCTGTCTTAGAATGTCTTTATTTCATTGTTCTGAAATTTGGAGTTGCACTATCGTCCGAGGAAGAAGGAAAACACTGGCAGTCTCCATTCTCCCAAGTGCTTATTTACAAAGGATATTTTCATAAGTGGAGTTTGAAGGGTTTCTCTAATGCAACCCAAAGTGCCTCTTGCAAAGGGGATAGGGCCCTAGAGCAACAAATCAATGTATATTAGACACAAGGAAGGGGGGGGGGGGAATCAGCCACACTTCTTCCTCTGCTATCCTACCACTAGCCATAATAAAATTTGTTCCCACCCACCCACTCCTCCATCTTGATAGGGATTCATAGATGTCTTTTTGACACACATAAGACAGAAATACCCAATGTGAAAACAAAGGAGCGTGTACGTGGCTGATAATAACTCAGTAATCAGCAACTCCTCCCATGAACACTGCTGTTTCGATCGGGATCGGTTTCCACATGCAAACTTCCTTCTGCTTATAAATCAGGAGACTAAAGGGGAATAAATGCATACACATCCCAGTGCTCCAACACCCATCCCAAGCAAGCCTCATCCTGTGTCACTGCCTCAGTCATGCAAATTACAGCAGAGCTGTCAGTTGACTAAGATTAATGACACTGCGCCAGCTTCTTTGTTTCTCTCTGCGGCCGTTTAGTGTGAAATACTATCCAAAAACATTATCTATCCTCGATTAATCCCACAAATTTGTTCACACGATGCACATTGTTT
Source organism: Acomys percivali (assembly GCA_907169655.1). Lineage (NCBI taxonomy): Eukaryota > Metazoa > Chordata > Mammalia > Rodentia > Muridae > Acomys > Acomys percivali. The sequence goes on along the minus strand of OU015742.1, from coordinate 32,965,820 downwards.
AGGGCAATTTACAACAGGAACATACTGAGCACAATTGCATTTAATTACTTGGGTTCTAATTACATTCATTAAAGGCTAATAAAATAAATGAAACAGCTTTAAAAGCTTCTGCAAAACACATGGGTCTTGTCTCCCTAGTGAAACATACAGTAGATGTTTGATGTGAAACACGGTTTTGACCATATATGTGTATTTATAGGTTTACATACATACATACTCCGTGTGGTATAGAAGGGAGATTTTTTTAATCCTACCCAATAAAGCTTCAACTGCTCTATGAATGCATTTATTTAATGAGTAGCTGACAGGTTTTAGGAGCCTAGCACTACTCCTTTTATTTTATGTGCAGAATAGAGAAAAACAAATCCATTTCAAAATCGCCTTTGAATCTTAATTGTTCCCACCTGCAGGGCCTGGATGCCCAACTCTGGCTTTTTCCGTATCCACATGCAACAGGCCACTGACCAGCAAAACAGAAATATGTTCTACTTGAGCTGGTGCCGACACAGCATCTCTATCAGGGTCAGTCCCAAAACCCAGGTGGGACTGTTGGCCAATTCTTCTCTGAGTCTGCAGGGAAACTCTATAATGTAGTGTATGAAAGTCACAACTTTAACCATACTCAACTGTTCTCCCTATAAAGGTTTTTAAAAAATCAAACTGTGTGTATGCTTGTGTGTGGTCTATGTATGTGTGCATGCATGCGCATGTGTGGGGGTGCCCATAAACACATGTGTGCCTGTATGTAGAAGTTAGAGTTGATGGCATAGGTCTTCTTTCTCTCCACTGTTTATTTTCTGTTTTTCTTGTTTTGTTTGAGACCATGCCTCTCACTAACCTCAGAGCTTACCAGCTGGACAGACTGGCTGGCCAGCTAGTGCTGGGGATCTGCCTGTGTCACATAATCATAAGCATGTGCCACCCCATCTTTTTGTTTGGTTTGGTTTTAACCTGAGTGGGATCTGACGCCCTCATGCTTACAGAGCAAGGCCTTTGCCAGCTGAGCTCTCTCTCTCTCCAGCCTGAAAACTTCCTTTTCAATGCATGATTTGCTAGCCATTTTCATGTATATTTATTGTATGGTGTGTTTGGGAAATAATTGAGGAAGAAAATGAATAAAATATCTTTACTGGTAGCTATGCCAGAAAACAAAAAAATGCAGCATTGTGAACTCAGCAAAGCTGTCCCTCTCAGCTTGGAGGAGCCCCCATGATCTAAGGACAAATGTCAGCTTAGCCAATTGAGCTGTGTCTCTTCAAAGTCCATGCTCTGGTTACAGTGGGCAGACAACTTGCACTGGTGAGGCTACTGCTAATGTGTGGAAACCCCTAAATTTAATTCATGTGGCAGATATTTCTCATCAAAAACATTTTGATTCTGCTACAGATATTAAATGATATAAAAAAAATATAGTCATCTAGAGGATGACAGTGAGAAAGCACCTGGACTTAGGATTTTACCAGAAGTCATCTTTGCCAAAAATAAAGATTTTTTTAAAAACCCAAATTGAAATCCTTGATGTCTTTTCAATAGTTGTGTTCTTTGACACAGCAGGTTTTTTTCTAGGTATCTGCCTAGAGAAAAATCATCTCGTGTACATACATTGAAAGTTAAGAAGATAGTCATTGCAGCCTTGTTTTTTTGAAGGAGGAAATGTAGAGCCGATGAGCCTGTCTGCTAGGGACACATATTTAGAAGACCTACATAGGATCAGGGCAAGTCCACAGAGAAAGTATAAACTGTTCCTCAAACCAGGTTGTAGAATAATATGTACTATAAGAGTTAAAAGATGGAAAGATAGTCAGAGGTGTGTGTGTGTGTGTGTGTGTGTGTGTGTGTGTGTGTGTGTGTGAGTGTGTGACCTCTAAAGAGATAAGAGTAGTACACATGGATCAATAGGATGTGGTGTCATACACCTTCAATTTAAGCACTAAGGAGGCTAAGGCAAGAAGTTGATGAAACAAATAAAAAATTTTAAAGTTACATGTGTGAGAAGGAAGTCTCAAGAGAAGAAATAGACATCATTAGTTATGCTACAGATGGGAACATGAAGTAGATTAATTTTTGTGAGAATGTATTCACCATGTATTGTTGCATATATATTTCATATTGTTAAATATTTCATCTCTCTCACACACATATAATTTCCCAGGTTTTGTATCTAGTAGCTCTTCAGAACATGATCTAGTTGAGTTTCTCAAAAGTTATATATCTTTGAAAAGAAAACAAACAAACAACAATAATTAAGAACAGCTGAAGAGGTAGACCGTTGGCCTCTCAACACATTCTTGCACAGGTATACAATCCTGCTCTTCGTCTGCTACTCCTGCATTCTCTTAGAGCAGTAGTTTGGGAGCATCCGTTATCCTCAGTGCAGTTGAGGGCTGCTTGGTTCTGTGCTGCTCAGCATCAAACTCTTAGGAGCTCAAAGCCATGGCCAACTCAAGTAATGTAAAGCATTGTGGGCATTGATGCCCGGCAAACAGGTCATCTTAAAAGAATGACGCTTTGCTATATTCAACAGTTCACATAAATGCCTTCACAACATTTAGCACCGCTAAATAAAACAGAATCATAATAGTTTGGAAAAGGAGTTGGCAAGGAAAAGAAAGGACTAGAAAAGAGAAGAAAAGAAAAGAAAAGAAAAGAAAAGAAAAGAAAAGAAAAGAAAAGAAAAGAAAATAGGAGGAGGTAAAATGAAACACAAAACAGGAACTGGAAACGCCAAGTGGATACTTTCTAATGTGTACTGACTTCTCCCCTTACCACTTCTCAAAGATGGTTTCTCATCTCTGCTGCATATATGATGGAGAAAGTCTCAGTGTGTGGACCACTACATCACGTGGGTTCAAATCCAGCACCATGGCGACGCTCACAGCCATCCCCAACTCCAGTTCAGTGTATCCAAAGCCCTCTTCTGGCCTCTGTGGGATCTGCAAGTGTGTGGCTCACGGACACACATGCACACAAAACACTCATATAGATAGAAATAAATAAGTGAATAAATTTAAAGAAAAAAAAAGCCAGGCCTGAAATTGTTTGCTTTATTTCTTGATTCTTTGTATCAATATGCAACTGTTCATAGACAGAATAAATCCACACGCAACACAGTAACTTGCTGAATGCCTATCAATAAGCAAATGAAAAACATAAATAAAGGGGATTGTGGTTTTTTTCTTCCTTTCTCACATATGTTCTTCCTTAGAGATGGGAGTTTGCGTTATGCTACCCCATGGCTAGTGTCAAGAGCTCTGCAGCATCTCATTGAATAGAGCAGTCCTGCAGCATCATTCTAAAATTATGAGAGCAGCTTTATCTGGGATAAGAGCCTCGACATTAGAAGTTTCCCTTGGAAGTATAAGAGCTGACTCACGCACACAGACACTTTAAATTTGATCTATTTTACAAGAAAAGATAAGGAAACATGAGGTCTTAGAGTACTACCTCTGTATCGTTAGAATTTGATCTTGTACATGCTAGCAGGTTTAAAGAGTGGTATTTCCAGCGCCACAGCTATTCTACAAGATGGCAGCAGAAGAAGCCTTTAAGGGGTACACAAGCAGCAGCCACAGTTCTTCAGACAGTGGGGAACTCCCCTATATCCTGACACTTAAGAACAGAAGACCAGGGGTCCTTCTGGACAGTAGAAACTGCCTTCATTTTACGCACACAGTTGTGCCCCTTCCTGTGGTACTTGAAGCTTCTTGCTTTCACTCTCAAAGGACACACAGTGGGGCAAGAAAAGACACACAAATAATACCCCTATCTATTCATGAACATCAGCGATTTCTTTCATTTTCTCCTGTCTTTTTTCTTTTTAAGTCTACCTCTGGGAAACTAACAGGAGCTGTTCCACGTAAGCACCAGAGAAATATATAACTACAGACTGAAAGCCCGTGACCTCGCTCCCCAGTGCCCCTTGCCCCTCATTACCACAGCAGTTGGTGTAGGGAAGGATTAAAGAGGGCTAGAAATCATTGGGTGAGCACATGAGGTCTCAGAAACTTGACCTTGGTTACTTAAAGCACAGAGTCTCCACTAAAAGCTGGTCTACGAGGAGAATTAAAAACAGAAGAAGGAAAGGTCAGGGGGAGTACAGGAGCACTAACAAAGATGAGGTTGAAACAGAAAAGAAAAACCTCCAAAACAGACATCTTTTCTTCCACCAGACAGGAGTGGACACTACCAAGTTTCGCCATTAACCAAAAATGCAGAAGCGCCTCCCACCAGCCACACCAGAGTGGGAGCCAGACAATGAAGCGCTTGCCAAGGCTACCCTGCAAGCCTCAGACTTCTTACAGCACTTTCTAATGAAACAGAATCAGACTGAGCCTTCCTATCTGATAGCTTTTATTATCTGGATCCATGAATTACCCCAGTTTAATGGGAAATACAAGAAGAGATTACAAAGGCACTGACTAATAAAATATTTTTACAATTGTGAAACTTGCAGCAAGGCTCATTTCTTTTCGGGAGAAGTAAAGTAAGGGCAAGGGACTAACGCCATAAAGCATATGCCCGTGGCAACAGCCCCAGTGGGGGCATGAACTCGAAGCATTTTAGAAAACCTACACTTAGAAGTGAATGATTCCCAGCTGTCAACAACAATGAGGCCACATTATTCACTGTTCCATCAGGCCTGTGTTCTGTGGCCCTTGGGAGCAGGCACGGCCTTGGAGGGACCCTAGTCATATATGAGGAAACTGAGGCATGTCACTTGAACTTAGAATAATGACTGGCCCCAGAGAAGTGTGCGTCCTGAGAGTAGGCAATGCTTGCTGAGCCGTGAAAGACAAACTCAAGAGCCGATTCTTTTCTTCCTTAAGAACAAGGGTTGTACATTGGTTCCATAATGGGTTGAACATCCCAGAAACATACTCTTGCACTTTCAGAGAAAGATAAGCTCAGTACTATCATGGAAGGCAGCAAGAGGTATGCATAAAGAAGTGAATCTTTTAGAACAGAGCTGTCCAAAAACCATATAACTTGATATGTCTGTTCAATTTAAATGTTTATAGCAGCCGGAGTAACAAAGAAAAAAATGAACAAGTGAAATTTTCGGGACACATCTTATGTAATCCAATGTATCAAAATGTTTAGAAATGCTACTGACATAAAATCTATTGTGATACAATTTTGTACTAGTTTTACTAAGCCATTTTTTAAAAATTATTTTATTTAATTGTATGTGGAGGGGGCAGTACTTGTGTGAGCACAGGTGCCCATGGAGGCCAGAAACATTGGCTCCCCAGGGAGCTGGAGTTACAGGCAGGTGTGAGCTGCCTAATGTGGGTGCTAGGAACTAGAGTCAGGCCCTAAGTAAGAGAAATGCCTGCCTGTAACCTCTGAGTGACCTCTCCAGCCCCTAATTTATACCAAGTTTTAAAAATCTGATGTAATTTGTATCTGAAGCATACCTCAAGAGGCCTAGCTACCTTTTGGGGCAGCACATTCCTAACCTTGCCTATTATCTTTAATTAGGAAGCCCTATTGCACTAGTTTCTCCATCTGTACCATAGACTAAAGATATTTTAAAAGGGGGATGATGAGTTATTTCCAGTATTTCAGGGATAAAGATATCTAATACTACACTTGGAAGGTAACAGCATATACTCTTTAGTGCCAAGGATGGTCATGACTATGTTTATGAATATACTAGCACCTGAGTAACACTTACACTTATCAACCAGTATTAACAGTGTGCTTATTTATCAACCAGTATTAATAGTGTGCTTATTTCATGGAAAGCATAGTAGTAAGCACCAGGCCATGAAGCCTTACAATGTACAAGGCAGCTGGTTCTTTCAACACCAAACCTCCAAAGTGTTAAACAACTCTTTGTTTGTTTGTTTGTTTGTTTGTTTTTTGAGTCAAGGTTTCTCTGTGTAGTCCTGGCTGTCCTGGACTCTGTAGACCAGGCTGGCCTTGAGCTCACAGAGATCTGCCTGCCTTTGCCTCCCTCGGGGCTGGGATTAAAGGCGTGCAGCACCACCACCAGCTAAACAACTCTTAAGGGAGACAGATTCAGCATTAAACAAGGACAGTACTGGCTGACCTCACACCCTGTCTCTCTACCTGCACTCTGACTTTGTGCACGACACTTCTCCCTTACAAAGTTTTAATTTATTCACTGGTGATAAAAGGACTTGATACCTGCAAATAAACTTTCCAGTCTTAGTAGGCTATGGCTGGAAATAAATGTACTTCTCTTTAATTAAAAAGCACATTCTTCACACTTCAAAATGATTACAGGTGTAATTTACAGACCACATGTAGGACTTCCAGATACACAAAAAAAATACATGTATGTTTCAGTTAGGTAATAATGGTATATAAGCATGCTCCATTGACTATGTACCCTGTATGCATTTATAACAAAACTTCACCACTGTTCAAATGAGTTTCCAACTTGATTATCACTATGTATTTTACCTGGTGACTCTTGGTCTTAGGGGAAGTCTCATGTAGACCTGCCTCAGTCAGCGTCTGAGAACATCAGCCTGTCACAGCCGACCGATACAAGCACACACTGTGTGTGTGAAATAACACATGTTTCACTCCGTGTGACTTCAGTTTCTAAGCTTCAGTTTCCTTGTTTGCCATCTTAAAACTGACTTACAAGTAAATACTTCTCTGTATTGTATAAATGAGAAAACAGTGAGGACTGGGATAACCTCTACACCCCATGGCTACAGTAGATGGCTCACTGTGAGACAGGGAGCAGCACTACATGAGATCCCACAACCTTTCTTTACTTAATTTCTCCTGATAGCCTGAATCCGACCCCCTGTCTCCCCTTCTGAAGTTTTATATATTCAATTTAATTTACCTTCTGGTTTAACATACTGTCTCATGGGTTGGTACTCAGTGGCTATCCCGTCAGAATGCAAACACTCTGAGGAAAGAAGACCTAATTCTGTCTACCTGTGCTGACAGATATGATGTGTTTTCTTATTTAACAAACATTTTGTTAATGAAATATAACTCACTGGATACTCTTTTTTAAAAGTTTATGATTTTGTCTCATTGGAGCTAATCTAACTCTTTAGAATCAGTAACAATTTTTGAAGTTCTACAACCCAATCTATACAACATACTAAGATTTTAATGAGCAATGGGTAAAGTGGCCACATAGAAGCAGGTTGATATTAAAGTTAGAAGGTTAGCCCAACAGCAGTGCTGTCCACCACCACCCAGAACAAACCAGGATCTGTGTCCAGAGCATTTCTTTGGTCAATGAGGACTGCTGCTAGAGAAGGCCAATCTTGCGGCCCCAAGCTTTAATGAATCCAATCAGACATTTTATGTCACATTGAGAGGCAGGATTATTTAAAAATCAGAGGTACCTGTCATAAAGTGCAGTCAATGGTGAACAAGACTGATGGGCTAGTATCTATCGATGGCCAGGGATGTAGGGCAGGAAGCTGGAAAGTGGGCACTCATTTGAAAACACAAGGTGTGCTTACTCACGCTCATTGGCCTGATGCAGAAAGATGAAGGGCAGCCTCTCAGTAGATGCTAATATCAGAACAGGAGGTCTTAGCGGTACTATTGAACAAGACGAACTTGAGGCCCCATGCCCGCTGAGGAAATAATCTTACGTACTTTCCAGACCACTCAAGATCTGAGCCCAGGGGTTGAGCACAGAATCCATAGATTAGAGACCTTAGCACTTATAGATAGCCATAGGCTTCGCAGAACCGAGGGCAATAAAGGCTTATTATTGCTTGAAAACATAATAGAGCATGAGTGACATTAGTTAGATAGCTTTACCATCAAATCCATCCTCACTCTCAGTCATGGTTAAATGTCTTTCATTTAAAGAAAAAGTAAGCTTATGTTTGTTTTAATATTTAAAAAAAGACATGTATAGCCATTTAAAAAAAAAAAAAGGAATATGGAACTGGAGAAGCCATTCACCACATAAGCCCCATGGTCCAAATTCACATTCCTGAAGCCATGTAAAAGCAGAACACAGGGGCAGGTCTGTCATCCTGATCCAGTCCGCCCAGGAGATGGAAGATAAGAAGAGAGCTGCTTGCAGCTCCCAGGCCACCTAGACTGGAATACACAGTGGAGAAAGAACAGAAGGGACCCTACCCCAAACAAGGTAGACATTAGGGACTGACACCCAAACATTTCTTCTGCCCTTCACACTTGCCCCTTACCATGTGCAAAGCCCACACAGAAATACAGCATCACATGGTACCCGATAAACACATGGGAGCTTTATATTTGATTTATTAGCTTGGAATTTAACATTTTTATATTCCAAATGTGAGGGACAGAGAGAGAGAGAGAGATAGGGAAAGAGAGAGAGAGAGAGAGACAGACAGACAGACAGACAGACAGAGACAGAGAGAGACAGAGAGAAAAAGAGAGAGGCAGACAGAGAGAAAAAGAGAGACAGAGAGAAAAGAGAGAGGGGGGAAGGGAGGGAGGAGGGAGGGAGGAGGGAGAGAAGGAGGGAGGGAGGAAGGGAGGAAGGGAGGGAGGGAGGGAGGGAGGAGGGAGGGAGGGAGAGGGAGTTTTCTAACGTGAAGTATTAACATAAGTAAATGTAGATGATCGCCCTGAGTTTAGAAAGAGATTTGGATTTCTCCTCCTCTCGGGTGATAAGGAAGTCTGCTTAGAAGTAGGCAGGACTCGCTGTGACCACCCACCACATCACCATTCCTACTAATAACACAGTTGTCTTCTTTCAACCATGGATATGATAGATAAGGTGTCAAAGCTATGTGATGCGGCCAAGAACAGAGTTCTCAGGGTCCCTGCACACCAAAGTGTGGATGAGGAATGCGCCTGGAGAAAGCAGACTGAGAGGGAGGAGCTGGGTCAAAGAAGAGGGTTTCAGAAACTCTGTTCTAATACCTGTTTTCGAATAGGTTTACCCAGCATTCCAACTTTGGCTCCTGCGGTTGCTGGCTTTTTAACAAGGCCCACTGAAAGATTAAATCCAGCTTAAGCAGAAAACCAACCAAAGAATCAAAGACTTTTCTTATGTCTGCATCGTGGAGCATGAGACTAAAAGGCAATTGGGGAAATCTATGAAATTGCCCCCATTCCAATCTGAGAGTTAAGCAAATGCTTGTTTTTAGTAGGATTGAAACTACAAGTCAAAGGGCAATGGAGCCGGGCCTGGTGGCATGCATCTGTATCCCCAGCATCACAAGTTTGAGGCCATCCTGGGAAAGAGAGTGAGATAACTGTCTCAGAAACAAAATAGAACAAGTCAGAGATGCGTAGGGAAGTGGGTAGAAACCAGGAGAGGACCTGGCAAGGATTCCTTTGATCCACACATAAATCTGTGTTGAACTAATTGTTTACCTTGTCACCAACACCCTTCGCATTGCTTCTTAAATTTTCTCCTAACCATATATGTAACCTAACCCGTGGAATTTAGAATGTCATTTGACTTTCACCAGATATTGGGGGAAATGTTAGAGTCAAGCAATAAATCGTTTTTCTCTGAATGTAATATTAGATATTAACACACAAAGGTGCCATGACAACAGTGATTGGCCTTAACAATCTTTCATTTTGTTCTAGTATACTTTTAAAATATCTTAGGTTCGTAACAGCCTAGAAATTGGGGCAGGGTTCAGAATGTCTATTAAACATATAGCCCCAAAAGAGCAAACCAGCTTTAACACTTTTCCTGTTTGCTTAATATATTATTGTCTTCATCTGCCCAAACATGCTACATATTAGGGTAGGGCTGGCCCACCATTTTAAATTCCATTACTTTAAAAATATAAAGCTCTATGCCTGTGATATATTACAAATGCTAGCAGATAAGATCACCCAATTATAAACTTCAGTTTACTCTTATTAATGTAGCAAATGAAGGCATGGGAGTGAGTGAGATCTCATTTTGGATAAGGTCCCACTTCTTGTTAAACGTTGTTCTTTTAGAGTTGGGCATACATCATCATTGATGTAACAATAACAGATGTCTTATTTGTGGATTCCTCTCCTGTCTGCCTCACAGCAATGATTTTACTACTTGGGAAGGATTACGAAAAATTATGGGAGGATTTCCATGAGGTCTCTGCAGTATTTATTTAGAAATCAAGTAGAATATTGTTTTTTCCAAACCCATTAACCAACACAACTTAATCCTGACTCAAAAGAGCTGCATTAGTCTCCCCTGAGTCAGTCAGCCTGTGTGATTATGGCTTCAGAACCATTCGTCAATAAAAGCTGGGTTAGTCACGACAGCAGATGTGAGGTGGGGACAAGAAGATTTCCATCTTCCTATTCTGCTGGAAACACCGAGATCTTATTTTGCAAGCGGTGCTAGCGTAAGGTTTTATAGTCTGTACCAACTGAGTGTTCACTTTCCATGGCAGTGGTCCTCTGTGAAAGGGCTGGGAATCAGCTTGCTTTCAGGCTTAACTGAAGTTTCATTGTGTTTTTATGAGTTAGTGGAGAAGAAAGACAATGTTCTGAGCACCTCCCTTCTTACTTAAATACCTACAAAGAGAGCCACAAATGGGCCTTTGAACCTCACAATGTTGGGCAGTCCTAGGGCTGAGTCCTCACATACCATTGGCAACACAGCTCTCTAAATGGGAAGAACATCAGAGTTCAAGTATGTAAGCACAGAGTTGCGGATAGTTCTTAGGAAAGAGTTTGTAGGCTTCCTTATTATTTCAGGAATTGCCCACAAGACCCTACTTAACATTCCCAAGAAGGCATTAGAGCAATAACCTAGTATTGTCTACTTAAAGGGTCGATACAGAGTTGGTAACTTTTTTCCCCTACAAGTTGGGTACAGAACCTTTGATATGTCTATTTTTTTTTTCTTTAAATTTTACTTTTATTTTTGTTTGTGGGCCTGTGTTTGTGTGTGTAGTGTGTGTGTGTGTGTGTGTGTGTGTGTGTGTGTGTGTGTGTGTGTGTTACACGTGTGCTGATGTTCACAGAGGCAAGAAGAAGAAGGAGTCAGGCCCCCTGGAGCTAGAATCACAGGTGATAGTTGTAAGTCACTCAATGCGGACGCTAGGAATTAAACTTTAGTCTTCCTGAAGAATGAGTGCTCTTAACCACTGGGCAGTCTTTCCAGCCTTGTGGTATGTCTAGTTTCATTCTCTTCTTAACAACATCATAGTTAGAGTCTAATTAAGGAGACACACTTCAGATAATTCATGAAGAGACAATGAGGACCTAGTGTTGAGAGGCAGACAAGGGACAATGAAGCAAGCAGCAAGGAACTCCCCTGTATCTGAGGAACAAGGGAGGTGGCATCCCTAGGGCTAAAGAGCCCAGGAAAAGATCGCCAGTGGAAACCAGAAGCACAAGAGAGCCACAGCCACAGAAGGAAGAGGCTACCGCTACCACCGGAGAACCAGTTTCTCAGCCTTGCCAGGCCATAAGTTGGTGCTAGGCTGCCACTGTTATTTTGACCCATCTTCATAACCATCTCATTGGCTCAAGCTTTGTTATCATCTGGATTATCTCAAAGACATTGCCTCCTCAGCTAAGCAAAGCACAATTAGGGTCTCTGTTCTATTATTGCTATGGACTGTGGCAGTGTCTGGGCAGAGACGAGACTCCTAAGGCGACACGACTTTGCTCATAGCATGTATTGTCTGTGTTAGAGCACGTATTGTCATGTGACTATCACATGAAGCTCTAAGGGGTCTATTCCATGAGCTCGCCATGTTGCTTGTGTTTGCTTTGTCCTGGTTTTGCAGAATATTGAACTTTCCAGGGAGGTATGTATCTGTATCACACTGTAGTAGGAGCCTCACTGGTACAGACATCAGTTGGCTCTGTTAGAGTGTTATAAAATCATCATAAGGCTGAGGTGGGTGGGTGTCTCATTCAGTCATGCAACATGCACTAAATGTCTTTGTACTTAGCAAATTTCAAGTGTAAGCTGGATACTACAGAGAGACCTGGCCTGAAGAGTCTGCCTGCAGAATTGGAAAGAGATTGTTGGAAATAAGGCCATACATGCTGCAATGAAAGGAATGCCAGCACAGTGAGAGAGTTTAGGGCAGTTGTTTTCAACCTATGGGTCATGACCCATTTGGAGGTTGAGCAGTCCTTTTACAGGGGTAGCATATATCAGATATTTACATTACTATCCATAACAGTATCAGCATTACAATTATAAAGTAGTAATGAAATAATCTTGAGATCAGGGGTCTCTACAACATGAAGAACTGTATTAAAAGGTCATAGCATTGGGAAGGTTGAGAACCACTAGCTTAGAGCAAGGCAAGCACGGCCTTGTCCGCAAGTTTCAAGTAAGGCTGTAGGAAGAGGTAATGTTAGTGTGAACCTTGAACAATATGTTCACCAAGTGGTAAAGGGGAACAGAAGCATCCTGAGTATAGAAAAGGGATGCAATAAGGAACAGACCGTGCCTGGAGAGTCTGTACAGAAAACACTAGAACCAGTGTTAGCCAGCGAAGTGAACTGTTACCTCACCACAGAGGTTGCCTGTGAACCACTGACCCCTTCTGAGCTCTTGGAGGAAAGAAGAAACTTTATGAGAACTGTCTCAGATGGATTCCACTGGTGCCCCTGTGAAGGACGTCTAAGGGGATGAAGGCAGATGCCAGGGAGACCAGTTGGGAAGCCGTGTGAATTCTGAAAACAAAATGATAAGGGTCTAAGCCAGTGGCCATGAGGATGACACATAGGGACTTTAGCCAAAGGAGGCTTCTGAGGGAGAGCCAACAGGTCTGATGATGAATTGGATATGGTGATAAGGACCATAAGTCAAGGATGACTTTCAGGGTTCTAGCTGAGGGAACAAGGACTATTGAAATGCTGTTAGCTGAGCTGCACAATGCCACCAGAAACATGGGTTTCACGATGAAGACAATGAGCTTAGCCCCTCTATCTTCACAATGGCAGGTTCACTTCACAGGTGGACACAAGGCTTCAGTTTCTGCCAGATAGATATAGCCATTGCCAGGGAAACCCTCGGTGGACGTTATTTAATTATTTGGTTTGTAGGTCTTAGTCAATAGTAAGTAATCTAATTTCCTAATCTATTAGGCATGTTGTGCTTTAGCAGTGTTTGCATAGAGATCAAGTTCAAATCTATATTCTTAACATTAAACAATATCATTAATAGCAACAATGCATTTCCATTGCAGAAAGCAACTGTCTGGTTTGGCAAGCTTGCAATATAAAAATTGGGAAAGAAACGGTAAAATCCAAGGTGGGAGTGCTGAAGGTTATAACCAAAGACAGAGGCAGTTTCATGGAAGTGCTTCCAGTGTACATAAAGAAGGCAACACACACCCCTGAATTAATAGGAATATATATTCCAATTAATTGACAGCAAGAGCTCTTGATAGAATGAAAGAATGGATCTCTAGCTCCCCAAGCAAGCACCCAGACACAGCTAAATAAATTGCTGAGACTCTGTCTCTATAATATATGAAGCAGTCCGGCAGTAATCAGCCTATGTTTTCCTGCCCTCCATCTATTATTGTGGATTTGGGCTTCTTTTTCATACTTACAGCTAGATGCACAGAAGAGAAAATTCAGAGGTGGGAATTAGAACAAAGAGAACAATAAACATTCAAAAGGAATACTTCAAGTCAGATAAAATGGCCAGCACATCACACACTTGAGGAGCCTCTGACTTTTTCTAAAATTAAAAAGGATGTTGTTTTGTTGCATTCCATTTTCCAGAAATGATGGGTTATTTGGACATTTTCTTTTGAACCCCTCTTGTGACCAAAGCACACCAGATGCAGTGATTAGGACTAGAAATGTACTCTTTCTGTTACTAAATTAATATACCACTTTGCCTAATTAGAATTTTTTCAGATTATAAATAGGGTAGAAGTAGAGTTCAGTGATGGAGTGCATGCCTGGCACACACAAGACCCTGGGCTCTATTCTCTAGCATGGCAACAGACAAACAAACATCTCTAGGTTAACTAACCACTCGTGACAATTCATCTACATACTTGTCAAAACCCTAGGAAATGCTTAAGTAAGTCACAAAAGCAGGAGGAGGGCTTTCTGGCAGCCTGAACACAGGTCTAGACTCTTGACTTCAATTTGTAATGCTGCCTTATACAGAAAGGCCATGAAGCCATCAGGCTCTTTACTGGACCCATCATTAAAAGTTCTCTCTCTCTCTCTCTCTCTCTCTCTCTCTCTGTGTATGTGTGTGTGTGTGTGTGTGTGTGTGTGTGTGTGTCCCTGTCCGTGTCCACATGTGCACTGTACTGATTCTACAACTCAGAAATATTTTAAGACACTATTCATACAAGGCCTTTATTCTAATAAGCAATTGATTAACTAGAGCTGCACATAAAGCGAGAATAATTGTAAATTGCCTAAACAGTCTAGAAATAGTCCCCACAGGAGTGCCAAAATGGCAAGCCATAATATTAGGAGAGTAATGGAAACTTGAATCAACCTCTGGAAATTAAAATAAATTCTTAACGATGTCTCTGCCAAGCTTACACTATCATCACCATTTACTAAACTCTTCACTTGGCGCCAGGCTCTGGGTTTAGAGAAAGGACCATCAAAATGGAATGAATCTCTGCTCTCTATGATTAGTAGTTTAAGCCAAGCATGATGACTCCTCCCTCTAATCCCACCACTCAGGAGGCTGAGGCAGGAGGACTGCTATAAATTCGAGGACAATCTGAGCTATGCAATGAGTTCCAGGCCAGTCCAAGAGGAGAATCTGAAAATACTCCAGCTAGCTATAATGACAAATGCTATTATATATTCAGGATCACATGTCTGTACTGTGTATGAAAAGCGTACATTAAAAGGCCTTGCCCATAGGCAGTGTTTGATAGATACTAACTCCGACTATTGAGAAATCCTCCATAAACTCAGGAGTTTAATCAAGACCTTGCTGGTGAACCAGGAGTAATCTGAGAGCATCATCTTTAGATGATCCATAAGGAGAAGGCAAGAGCAGTCCAAGTTGGCAAAGACAAGTGTGTGCATTAAATGGTGCAGATAAAACAAAACAGAACAAAACAAGCAAACAAATAAAAACCTCAAGAAATCACAAAGCATTAAACAGTGTGGGTAAAAATCATTTCTGCAGCTTTTGAATGTGTTTAAGTTCTATAATGGGAATTGAGAACTTGGTGCCTTTGCAATATAGAAGGCTCAAACCACTTGTTAAGACTGCTTGTAATTTTTAGCTCACACCACAGCAAAAGACACCACATTTCTCAAGATCCAAGACAGAGAGATTTCATGCTGAGACACCATGAATTCATCTATGGACTTTAGCCTGTTGTGAGTTTTCTAAAATTGTGTAGGAGAACAGCGCGTGCTATAGTCAGGCTGAAGAGAAACCCTTTGGTAGATCTAACTCCAGAAGAAATACCCAGGGAATATTCTGTGTTCCTTTAACGCTCTGCAAAACTTTCTTATTGCAATGCACAGAGAAATGAATTCTGAGTGTGAGTCAAACAGTAGGAGGCCGCTGCTGACAGCTGGATTGGCTGGAAAGCTGCTCACTTATGAAAAATGCTGCAAGGAAAATTGTGAATTTCCTGCTTGGCATTCACTTTAATTCAGTAATACATTCCTTTCAAAATGTAAAATGCTAAGAAAATGGTAAATCAAGTGCATTTTTATTCGTTCATGACTGGAGAGTGTCTGCCTTGTGCAAAGGCTAAATGCCTAAAGGCAAAGGGATCTTTTCTCTCAAAGGAAAAATGCTGTGGATAAAAACAAAGGTCGGGTTAGCTATTCTGCAAGATTGAGTCCCTCTCAGGGGGGAGAAATGGCCTTCATTTGAGGAGACCCTTAAACTCATTTTAGCCACCAAGGTACCAGTTAGCACATGGCAGGTGTAATACACTAAACAGAACCCTGGTGGCCTGAAAGAATCGATGCTACCTGCAGCCTCACCTACAGGGAGCAAATTAGGCACTTGCTGAATGTCTGATCATTTTGCCATTTATATTTATAGAGCCAGTGAGTCAACAAGTATTTATTGAACCCCCCCTCCCCCGTGGAGGTTGCACTTCTCTAATAAATGGGGGGGGGACTTATTAGTGGTTAGACACACTCTCCTGTCCTCAAGGAGATTTCCAATCTAACCAAGGTGGTAACTGTCCTTTAAAATGGACACATGAATAAATACAACTAAAGGAAAATTAGGAAGGGTGTGTTGAAGATTTCTTGGAGATATTGGGAAAAGGCAGTACTAATAAGTCAAGACAAACCTTCCAGAAAGGTGGGACCGAGGGCTCATTGTTGTTGTTGTTGTCAGTTTGCCATTTGGCTTCTCTGGCCTCGGGTTTGGGGTCTTATTTTTGTCTTCTTTTAAAAAGCAGGGATCTGGAATGGCAACAAGAAGAGAGCATTGCTAGAGACCTGCAGAGAACAATTCAGTTAAGAATGTGTGAGATTAAAACAAAGAGGAAAATAGTATTGCCCCACACTTAATTCTGTCTTGTTTTTGGAAGAGTAAAAGAAACCCGATCTGAGTGGCCTGAAAGGGGACATATTTTGGGGCTATGTCTGTTTAGTGGGAAAGCCCTCCTACTACCTTTGATTTCTTTTTTTTTTTTTTTTCTGGGAAAGGGTTTCTCTGTGTAGCCTTGGCTGTCCTGGACTCAAGTGGTCCACCTACCTCTGCCTCCCTGAGTGCTAAGATTGAAGGCATGCTCTACCACGCTAGGCTCGATGGGGAAGTAAGTGGTAAGGCAAAAGATTAAGAGCCACCAAGGAAGTTACTCACATCCTCAATCTCGGTAAGTGTGAGAAAGTGAAGAACGGCCTGCACTTTAGAGACGTACAGGACTCAGGAGGAGGAGGAGGAGGAGGAGGAGGAGGAGGAGCTGGGAGACAAGACCAGCTATACGGCTTGGGTTGTATAAAGCTCTGTGGTGGGTTAGAGAAACAGAAGCAAAGGTGTCCTTCGGATGATCTTTCTAAGCAGGGGCAAAATCTGGCCAATGAGCTCAATTTTAGTCTTACGGGCTTCATAAC
This sequence comes from Acomys percivali, assembly GCA_907169655.1. Lineage (NCBI taxonomy): Eukaryota > Metazoa > Chordata > Mammalia > Rodentia > Muridae > Acomys > Acomys percivali. Next base: position 32,948,864 of record OU015742.1, on the reverse strand, counting down.
GCCCACAGGAAATCTGCTGAGGGCCAGGAGAAATCTGAGGACCCAAAGAGCAATTTAAAAAGAAAAGGAGCTGGGCTTGGTGGCTCATGGAGGAATGAGAAGATTCCTAGGAGTTCTAGGCCAGCCTGGGTTACATAAGGAAAGCCTGTCTCAAAATAAGTAGGTAAACGAGCAAATTGTTTAGGACGTAAGACTATGAGAGTTTAGTCCTTGGAAAATAATGGGATTTGTGTGAAAGCCTCAAGAGAATTCTCTCCCAAGGAGCAGCAATGACAGGAGATGAACTATATATAGTTATTGCCTTTGTAAATGAATTATTTTATTACATTTTCATCACATTCACCATATTTAACTTTTAGAAGTTTTCTCTAGTATTGTATTTGTAGTGGAAAGAACAAAATACACCCAAGACAGTGATAATTAAAAATACATTTAGGGACACTGATCAAATGATACCAGAATCCTTGAAATCTTGTGGCCCAAGGCCGCCCTCTGCATTGAGGTGCTGGTTCCCGGAGCTAGAGCACACCCACCTTGTTCACAGTGTGACCCTGCTCAAGTCCTCACAGCTCTGCATGCTGTATTACAGAAATCAAGTCACTCAAATCTGGGTTGCGTGTCATGGGATTTTGTCTTAAACCTATTTGAGTATCTATTCCACTATAAAGCTTTAAAAATGGATTCTATTTCAGAGGCACACCATGAATGTTAAACAAGATAACATATGTGTAGTATATGTATGAAATCCTGAATAAACACAACTTATTATTGTAACATATAACTATAAAATCATACAATATAACAATAACATCTATTATTTTTTGTGTTCTATAATTATCTTCTTCAAAATCTATGTTCCTTTTATTTTCATGAGCACACACTCAATTCCTTATTTTGGGAAGACATAATCTCATCCTGAATGTTCCTTTATATTTGCTTCCAAAATTACAGCTGTGCATTTGAACTTTAAGTCATAACAATATGGTTAAAAATTTAAAGGACTAGGGATTTGAAAATGGAAGATGTAAGTCAAAAATTTTAGTTCAGCAATTTAAACAAAATTCTTAACCTCTATGTATCTGAACTATCCTTATATTTGTAATTGGAAATGATCTAAACAAATACATTCTATATATACCATCAGCAATTCAGGGTTATATCAAATCCCATAGGGCTACAGTCTTAATATTCCTAATATGAAACATATTACTATTTTTATGTGCATTGGTGTTTTGCCTACATATATGTCTTGGGGGGGGGGGCTCAGATTTCTTGGAACTAGAGTTACAAACAGTTGTAAGCTGCCATGTGGGTGCTGGGAATTGAACCAGGGTCCTCTGGAAGAGCACTCAGTGCTCTTAAATACTGAACCATCTCACCAGCTCCCAATATGAACCATTATAAGTGGCTTTGGTCTTCCAATTGAGCAGAAAGGAAAGTGTGAAAGTAGACACCACTGGAACCAGTAGAGGACATCCACAGTTAGGAATTAAGCACTACATTCCTTGTCTGTGCAGAGAAGGTGGTTAGCGGACACAGACATGCATGGAGCTGCAGTGTGGAACTACACCTCCTAGTATGAGCTTTCCAAGTAAGAGGCTATTAAGGGTAAGCAACATCAAGGACCAGGATATAGTGAACTTCTTTAGCATGCCTGACAAAAGCAAACAGAAGAAAAAAGAGTAGGTGGTTATGCATTGAAAAGTTGGCCAGCAAATAGTACCAACTCTTTCCCACTTCTTTTATTATCTTTGATGACAATAATAGACAATGGACTGTTTTTAGTGTGTGTGTGTGTGTGTGTGTGTGTGTGTGTGTGTCTGTGTAAGAGAGAGAGAGAGAGAGAGAGAGAGAGAGACAGAGACAGAGACAGAGACAGAGACAGACAGAGACAGAGACAGAGACAGAGACAGAGACAGAGAGAAAGACAGACAGACAGACAGACAGAGACAAAGAGACAGAGAGAGAGATGAGAAAGACAGAGAGACAGAAAGACACACAGAGAGAGACAGAGAAAGAGACTGTCCTCTCGGGAAGGTAAGATAGAACTCAATTTGTCAGGCTTGGTGGCAAACATCTTTACCTGTTGAGCCATCTCACCAGTAAGAGAATGAAGTTTTGACCAGAGAAACTGTAGTAAGTCTTGGTTCAAGTTTGCCACCTCATCACTGGAACCTATACAATGGATGTCTCTTCATGAATGAATTCGAAAACCCTTAACTCAGACCTGTTTACACAAAAGTTCTTAAGTTATATAATTAGCTTGTGATTGTCACGCCATGGAATTTCTGAATTAGTCCAGCATTTCTACGAGGCTGTGGAGAACCTAAGCCAGCTGTCTGATTGTGGAGCTCTAGCATCAAATAGAAGTTTGAGTTTAAGCTCTAGAGTCACGCCTCTTCTCTCAGACCACCCAATAATCACGAGACACCTGCACTTTGAGCCAGCTTTGTTTGCTCTAAAGCTACTTCCAAGTCTTCCTGATCTTCTTTGAGTCCCACCACACCCAGCTCTAGCTCTGAATGCCTTTCCTTGTCATATGCTATCTTTATGACATGTGAGGAGAGTCGGGTTTTAAAAAGCAAGGAATGACAATTTCATGGACGGTAATAAAAGCAAATGAACCTATTTTTTCCCTTGAGACCAAACTGAGGTCCATTTAAAAATAATAATAATGAGGCCAAAAAGAAGGCTCAGTAAGTGAAGGCACCTACTACCAAGCCTGGCAACCTGAGTTCGAGTCCTAGGACCTAAATGGTGCAAGGAAAGAAGACAATTTGTCCTTTGATCTTCACTTGTGTGTTATGTCGCACGCACATGTGCACATGCACACACACTCATACACACACACACAAACACAAAAAAGCCAAATTTTTACAAAATAATGACAACAGCATACATGTACATCTGAAGTTAGTTTTTAAAATTTAAACAAATAACTAGTTATTTCACAACAAACCACGCATACCTAAAAACTATCTTTTGAAATAGCTTTCTTATATCTCTCTGGAATAAACATACCTCCACTACTTTTCTTCCTCTACCTAAACATCCTAACACTCTACCCCCCACTCAGTTTATATTGACATTTTCCTCTACTCTTATCTCCAAAAGAGGTCTCTCCTTTTTTTCCAATTTCTGGTGCTCCTCCCCTTCCATGTGAAGGACGGTTGTCTGTCTGTATTCTCCTCTTTCTCACTTAGCACATCTGCTCCTCAATAATCACAGAGAGTAGAGGAGAGGGACTGTTGTGAACATTCAGGTTTAATGGGTTTGGCTGTCACAAAAATTAACATTCTAAATTTTGAAAAATTGCCCAATTTTGAGCACTGTCTGAACTTGATGGTACGTAAGTAATGAGCAAAAACATTTGAAACCCTTCTGACTACTTTGCACACCTGGATATGCCCCCCAGGGAATTCCTGCTGGTGACTGCTGTGTTAATTTTCCCCATGCGCAGCAGACAATAGCGAAGAATTCTCACCAGTCATCTCCCATGAGTCCAGCTTAGATGCTGTTAACACAACACTAGTATTTCAACATTCCTTTGGCTTTGCCATCTTTATGTTCATTCTAAATTAAGAAGTCTGAAGCAGATCTTATCAAATCTGTGATATTGTTAAGAGCACTTCAAGGTCCTTTTAAAAACAAGAATTACTTACATCAACCTACTTTATTGCTTCATTTTCTGACTCCAAAGGACACCAAGTATACTAAAGCAATTTAACATGGCTGTAACCTACAATTTCAGCTCACCCTGAGGGGCCATTTCACCTCTTGTCTTCCTTTTCCAGACCAAATCAATAGAGGGGAGAATCAAGTCAAGACACATGTCATAACTGTATCAAAGGTCAATGAGGTTTAAACAAATTGGGCTCCACTCATAAATAATTGACTCACGATTTGTCGCAAGGTACGGGGTGAAATTGTGTTCACCTGAAACATCTTTAAGGTTTATTCAACCTATTGTTGACACTCTGAGAACTGTAACTAAACATATGCTTGGGTATGAAAGCCAGCTATCCACAGAGACACTCAGGAAAGTAATAATTCCATTGGAATCAGGAACAGTCTGCCTTGTCCATCACAAAAGAAACTAAGAGAGGCTGTTCGTGTGCAGACTATTAACAGCTGAGAGAGTGACAGACTGCAAGCAATCCTGAAGGTCTTCCCCATCATGAAATCTGTACCTTTGTTGAGGTGTGAGTTTAAGTAAATTCCTGATGCTATGAAGGTGAGTAGGAAATGGCCATGCTCCTCTCGATAATGATCCTCAACACCCAAGTGTTCTATTTGCCTTCCGGTTCTCTGTTTAGCACCCCAGAGGTTGCAAGTATTGGGAAGGCTCTACAGAGATCCAACAAGTCTTCAGGTATAATTCTGGCCAGATGTGGTGACCCATGCCTGTAAAGTAATCTCAGCACTTGGGAGAGTAAGGTAGACTGCCTATTTGAGACCAGCCTGGGCTACTTGGTGAACTTTAAGGTAGCCTGTTGGACTGCCTAGGAAGACCCTGCCTCAGAAAAAAACTGAAAACAAATGAAAACGACCTCCACCAAAACCAAAACCAAAAATCTCTTTAGTAGCAACTGAGTGCATGTGGGTAAAGTGAGGCTACAGAGTATATACACTCTGGACAAAGGAATCAGGCTGATGCCATGTAAGGAGGAACTGACCAGAAGCTCTGGGGAAGACTTTCTTTCCTTTTTTAAGGAACAAGAGACATGAGTAGATGACTCAGCAATGCTGCCTTTCTGCCCTCTCCTTGTCTCGAACAATAACCAGATGCCTGCCTTTAGGACAGCCATCTTACAACTGTGAATTAACAGGCAAGAAAATAAAACCTAATGCACCAAGTATGGTAAAGAGAAAATTGAACTTGGGCCTTTTAAGAAGTCATTAAACTGTCATCTATTTTCAGCCTCGTTGTTTTGTGAAGTAATTAAATATCCCTACTGTGCAGGGCCGAAAGTAGTCCTGATGGACACAGTGATGGATGCTAGTGTCCCTCCTTTCAAGGAATACATTCAAGGAATTTATTATCCACTCAAGGAAATAACAAAAGGACCCAAATAACCTTTATGACTCACAGAAAAGTGTAGAAGCCATGAGAAAAGTATAAACAAAATGCTATAAAGATTTACAGGTGGGAATGACCTGCTCCAGATGGGGATGATGGGATGGAATGGAAAGGCAAGGCAAGGAGGAGAGAATTAGTTGGGGCTAGAGAGGAGTTCTTAGGGACGTTTGCTGCTTTTGTTGTTACTGCTAATTTTCATTTTTAATTTATACCTTCTCCTCCCCCCCATCTCTCTCTCTCTCTCTCTCTCTCTCTCTCTCTCTCTCTCTCTCTCTCTCTCTGTGTGTGTGTGTGTGTGTGTGTGTGTGTGTGTGTGTGTGTGTGTGAAGAGTTAGAGCCAGTTGTTAAGTACCCAACATGGGTGCTGGGAATTGACTTCAGATCTTCTGGTAGAGGAATACATGTTAACCATTATGCCATCTCATCATCCCCAAAGCTATGCAATATTGAATATGTGGCTGGAACCCACCAGATCTCTAGCTCCTCTGGAAGGTTTCAATTATTGAACATTAAACTTTAGTTAAGAACCTAGAATGAGGAAAATTATGAATTTAGAGGTAATTTGTTTACTTTTGGAAAGCTAGTATCATATACTCTGTAGCTTGTCTCAATGGGGAAAGTCATATATATCATCTTTCCAGTCCACAGTATGATCCAACTGAATGAGGTTCATTCCACTAGTCAAAATAAGTGGGTAATGCCTGCAGGATGATGGAAAAAGGAAGTGGGGCTGGAGAGATGACCCTGTGGTTGAGTCTACTGGCTAGTCTTCAAGAGAACCAGCTTTGAGTCCCAGCACCCACACGATGCTTCACCACCACCTGCATGCCTCCTTTTGGCTTCCACTGGCACCAGGTATACACACAGTGCATACACATCTGTGCAGGAATGATGTGAAAATATATGAGCATTTTATAAAAATTAAAAAAGAGAGAAAAAGTGGGAAGTGACATCAGTAGCTTCCCAGCCTACTTGTCATTCTGGGTTCCAGGAATCACCTCCCACCACATGGAAAGTGTGGTCCTGTTTCTTGGTGAGAGATTAGAATCACTTCCCAGGCAATGATGTCACCATACTTTATCTTATGGAATTATCACCTTCATCCACAAGTATGTTTTATTATCTTGCTTTTCTGATGAGAAAGCAATAAACTAAAGACATAAAATTGGCTGCAAGTTGAATTGGTTTGGTTTGAATTCAATTGGTTTTAAAAGCTCTTCCCACTCCATTACACTGCTTCAGGTTTCAGTCTAACCCATTCCCTTCTCCATGGCCTACATGTGCAGAAATATGGCAAAATTATGTTCTTTCTCACATCCCTTCAAACACCTCTAACTATCAAAGTTTGTTTTCTCAAACTTAAATTCATAGAGATGGTATTGTTGCATTCATGGGAATTGATGCTGGCTGGGCACCCATTGCATTCTGTGAGTGACAGGGATCTTCCAGATTATACTACTTCTCAGAACAGTGTTTAGAGATTACTAGAGATTAACAGCCAATGAACTCCAAAGCAGCAGTGGGAGCTCAAGGTGCTAAATACAAAATTTCTGGCACAAAGTATTAAATAATGAGTGACTCTCAAAGTTGGGCCGATGTACATTTGATGTTCAAATCTCTCATCCACGAGAGCTTTCCTTGTCAACACAAGGACACCACAAATACTTTGTAGTGAAAAAAAAAAAATAGGCCACGTGTTCATTTGTGGAACACAAGGAAAGCAGTGCTAAGAGAGAGAACTAAAAGCAGTGTTGAAAAATAAGATCTTAGGTCAGTAAGTTACCTTCCCAAGTCAATAAATGAAGCGAAGAGAAGACAGCCAACCAGGAGGCAAGAAGGAGAAATAGAATAAAAAGATAAGATAAAATAGAGGAGGGTGAAAAATAAATAAAATTAAAGTTCTCTGAGCTCTTCGGAGGCAGAGGCAAGAGAATCTCTATAAATTCAAGGCTAGCCTGATCTACATAGTGAGTTCCAGACCAGCCAAGGCCATAGGGTGGCCTCTTATCCCAACAACAACAAAAAAGTTATTTGAAAAGATCAGCAAAATTGAAGAACTTTTAGACTGAGGGAGAGAAAAAGCCAGAAAAGAATCAGATTACTAAAATCAGCAAGAAGATGATTTCAATATACAGGTATGTTAAAATGCTAGCTTATATATCTTCCAAAGTCTGATGTTTGTTTAGTCAACTAAGTAGATTCTATTACTAATTCATGTTACAGCTAGGGACAGACACATGCAACAGAGTGGTTAAGTAATTTAACAAAATACACACAGGTCCTTACCTGGAGAACCAGGACCTGAAATGGGGCAGTGAGGAAAAAGAATCCTCCTTTGTCTAGCCTACGTCATTGCTTAGCTTTGATGAGGTTCAAATGCTTCCCATGATCTTAATCCGGCCCTTACCAAAACAAAGATGATAAAACACTCTTCAAATCTTCTTTGAGTGCAACAGAAAAATAAATTGCACTTACATTATATATGTATGTGTGATATTAAATTTTTATCCTTCCCTCTGGCAACAGAAAAAAAATCATTTTATAAGATTTCACTATCATAAAAAGGGTCTTAATTGGCCACAGATGAAAACTCATCTCATTGTCTTCCAACGTAGGCAATACCCAGCGGCCTAAAGCAAGCCAAAGTTTATATTGCAGCAAGTGGGGCAAGGACTCTGAAAACAGGTCAGCCAGCTCTTGAGACAAAGGTCAGAGTAGCAAGAACTTTTAGGGTGCCCCTGGCTTGGGGACTGGCTTGGGAATTTAGAATAAGCTTTTAACAAGGCTCAGTGAGACTGCTCCAACTTAGTCAAAATTAAAGCTTCACAAGCAAGAAAACAAACAGAATCATAATTCTCCTGTCATTCCATTAATTCATTTACGTATTTTGTGGACAAGAAATGGGAGTGGATTGGATACCCAATGTTTGTTGAGTGAAATCTCAACATTCCCAACTGGGATGCTTTTAGCTGCAACCTCTTCTCCCAGGTGTTCCAGTTTCCCACAGACTGAATCTCCCATGGTACAGAGCAAACAAACTTACCAGTTAGGGTATTTGCCAAGTACTTTGGCTTTCAACATTAGTGGTTTTAATTTCAACTAAAATTTTTTCTTTTCTTTTCTCTCTTTTTCTTTTTTCTCAAGACAAGGTTTCTCTGTGTAGCCTTGGCTGTCCTGGACTCATTTTCTAGACCAGGCTGGCCTTGAACTCACATTGATCCGCCTGCCTCTCCTTCCCAAGTGCTGCGATTAAAGTAGTGTGCCACCATGCCTGGCTCAGCTAAAAAGTTTTCAATAAGCCGGACCTGGTGCTGCATGCCTGTAAACTCAACATTCGGGGAGGCATAGGAAGGCGGATCTCTGTGATGCCAGCCTGGTCTACAATGTGAGTCCAGGAAAGCCAAGGTTACACAGAGAAACCCTGTCTCGAAAAAAATTTTTTTTAAAAAAAATAGCTCCTATACATTAGTCACTGAGGACCCAGAGAGGAAGACAGTGCCCATTCCTCAAGGACCTAACAGAAGATTAAGTAAAAAGCATAAAAAGAGCTGGGAGGTGGTAGCACACACCTTTAATCCCAGCATTCAGGAGGCAGAGGCAAGTGGATCTCTGTGAGTTTTAGGCCAGCCTGGTCTATAGAGTAAATTCCAGGACAGCCAGAGCTACACAGAGAAACCTTGTCTTGGAGTGGGTTGGTGATGGGATAGGACCAGGTAGGGGGAGGGAATAAAAAGAGATAATTACAAAATACAGCCCAGGATATATGGGGTTCTACAGGAAGCCTGTACACAATTTTCATATCCTTCATTCACATTTAAAGGAAAGAGTCTCTTCCAGAAGAACCTAATTCATTCTCTACAAATGTTCCCATCTGTTGTTAATTGAATGTTTTGCCCACCCTAACCCCAAAGCCTTGTGTTGAAGTGCTACCCTTTCTAGTGTGAAGGTATTTTTGAGGTGGGGCTCTTCCGAGGATTCTATTCAAGAAGGTAGAGCCCTTGTAGGAAGAGTCTGCTCCTCCCCACCCCTAGGCTCTTCTCCTTCTGTGAGCTGGGAGCATGTGCATTCAATAGACACTAGACCATCAACCCCATCTTCAACTTCCTGGGTTCTAGAAGTATGGAAAAATAAATACTGCTTGTTTAGATACTACAGTCTATGGCAATTTGCTAGAGCATTCTTAGCTGAGTCTGTTGGTAATTGTCATTCTTATAATGAAGTCCTTTATAAAGATGTTTGTTTTGATGTGTAGTTCTGGACTAATGTTAAAAAGCTGCATCAGGTGACGGCCTTCATGCTAGCAGAGTCCTGAGGGACACAAGATAAAACATAGCAGGGAATGGAAAGCTGGTTTTCTAAACTCTTCGTAGAAAGCTAACAGCACTGCCTCATGAGGTCCACTCTGACCCCATCTAACTCTGGAAACTTCCTAAGGGTTTCGCCTCTGAACACCACAGTCAGATTGCATTTCATTCTCTTAGTACCCCACAATGCAAAGTAAGCTTCAACTCGTGAACCCTTGAAGGGCAGGCTCAACACACAGCTCACCTGTATCACCAATCCTGCCTCCCTTCCTCCTGGGTCTTGGCTCTTCAATCTCATGTTCTCCAACTTCAGTTTAGAAGCCTTTCCACTCTACCACTCTCCAAATTGGCCCTATCTTGCTCCTTCCTCTCCCTTTAAGCTTTTGTATTTGTTTTCTTGTTTGGAAAAAAGGTTTGGCTTTATAGCTCAGGCTGGCCTAGAATTCACTCTTTAGGCCAGGGAAGACTGGAACTTCAGAGTCTCCCACTCAAGCTTCCTGACTGCTGCATGTAAGCGCTTCTCCATTCCACACTCGGGATCAAACCAGAAACAGGTTTGTCTTCCCTTCAGCTGCACTACGTTTTACACCCGTTTACACCACCATATCAGCTCTGTTTAACTCCTGAAACACTGCAGTCATGCATCTTGTTCAACTGTTGACACTACAGGGAAACTACTCTGCATGAAAGTCCCCAATGGCATCCCCAGTGGCAGAGCTGAGACTACTTTTATTGCCATTCTGGTGAATGTTTTGTTACAGGTGAAATGGTTGGTTCCTCTCAAAACCTTTCCATTTTTTGACTTTATCTCCTTTGTTCAAATAAAATTTCTAAAAACTTCTTCAGTATATAATTTAAATGTGCGTGCGTGCGTGCGTGCGTGCGTGCGTGCGTGCGTGCGTGCGTGCGTGTGTGTGTGTGTGTTAGATTCTTATTAATCTACCTACTTTCCTTTAAGTGAATTTTCATATTTGAGACATCATCTGAAGGTCCAACTACTTGTAATGTCTATAAATAGGAGACTATAACCATTGAGAAATATAGATTACCTATCAAGGTTCCAGTAGGAGACAGATGTCACTCTCTACTGAGATTAATTGAGATTTCAGTGTAGGGATTAATTACAACTTCCAAGTTGAATGGTTAGCACCCGGAGCCTCACTTCCCAAAGGCCTGATGGGCTAAACCAAGAAATATTTCTGGGAATCTAGAGAGTAGCTATCTAGAGGGGTCATTAAGCCCTACCCAGATAGTCTGCCTTAACCTGAAAGGGAGGGAATCATAAACAAATACCTGTAAATGTATTCTTTCCCTGACCTTTGAATTTCCATTGGTGCCTCCCACTGCCTAAAGCCAATATGCAGACATGGAAGGGAAACAGGTAAAAATCCCAGGATACCACCAACAAAGATCAAAAGTATATACAAAGAGGCCAATAAAAATGCCCGCCCATCTGCTATTTCTCTAAGCCAGTCATGTTGGATAATGATTCTATTTTATCTCCAATTACCTTGTAGAATACTTATGTACCTCAACACTAATTTACATAATTCTTCTGTTTTGCCTATGTAACTCTTCTCAGTTTGTGATTCTTTTTTTTTTTTCAACCAAAAAACATGGAATAATATATTTGACTCTTTATTCTCCTTGATTTCTCCAGGGTGAACATTTCTTAGACATTTGCTCTGAAAATGTGGTTCCCTTTCCAAGTCCATACCTTTAATCAATGCCCTAATGTTCTCTGTCCTACACTTCAACAATAAATGTCTGACTCTATTCCCACCAACTCTTCCCTTTTTGAACCATTCTCTTATAGACTTTACACTGCTATCACTTACCTCGATAAAACACAGATCTTATGGCATTCCTTCATGAAAACCACGAACAGATCTTTGTTGCCTTGGCATATAATCTGAACTTCGCACATGACCTACAGAGCATTAACCTGTGCTGTCGGACCCCATGTGTTTATTCAATAGACATCTTTGGAAAACTGTGTTGGTAAGGCACCAGATAAATGCTGCTACTAGACAGCAATGGGAGAAGTAGTGGATAAAAATTGATGGGCCTACGATGACATCTCCAAGTGACTGGTATGTATGTATGTATGTATGTATGTATGTATGTATGTATGTATGTATGTTTTTATGTATGTTTTTATGTATGTATGTATGTATGTATGTATATATCTATCTATCTATATCTATCTATCTATCTATCTATCTATCTATCTTAGAAAGTTCACCTTAATTTCTTTTAGTGTCTTTAGCAGAAACAAAACTAGCAGGAATAGTATGAGGTGACTGATAGAAAAACGAGTCTAAACAGTGGCAGTAGCATTGTTCTTGGAGTTACAGATAAGACAAAGAAATGACTATAGAGGCAGGGATGGGTAGCAATGTCATCTCAAATAATAAAAGCAAATTTAAACAGGCTTTGAAATGATCTCAACTTTGAGAAAGTTGTATTTGAGATGCCCACAGCCTCAGTGGATACACAGTTTTGGGCCTCTAAGCTAGGACAAGATTTCTCTTTGTATTATTATACGTTGAGCACGCTGCAAGAATGAAAATAGTTACTATCCAAGAAAAAAAAAACCAAAATGAAATTAGTCATTTGTGCATGTCTGAATAATGATAAATGTAAGCCCAGAGGATTTCAGATATAGCTGAACTTGAATTCAGGTCATCTGAGTATAAATTTGAGTCTTGTTGGGGAAGCAAATAGGAATTTGATACAACCAAGCAGGTTGGCATTTAGTTACTTTGCCATCCATCTTCAGAAATACAGAAAGCTGGCATGGTATTTATAAAAGAAGAATCCAAAAAAACCAAATGAGCCTGCTCTTAGTACTGTGTAATATATATGTCACCATGATAGAGACTTGATTTCATTAACTATTAAGATCACCTAAGCCATTCTTCCACCCGACTTCAAAGCCTAGTCTCATAAATATTAGAAGGCCTTTATTGGAGGAATTTCTTGATGCATTGCTGATGACAGCTTGGGAACCGTTCGTATCCAGGAAAGTGATTGTGTAACTTGTGTGTGTGCCACTGAAGACAGGGAGCCATGTTAGTCTACGTCCTCCAAGGAACAGATGCCAAGACAGAATTTCACATGAAAGGGATGAGATTTATAGGGGTTATACATCTGTGAAGGAACTGGGCAGGGGAGGCACACCTGGGAGAGCTGTCTGACCCTTAGGAGGGAAAGAAAGGAGCCAGGCAGAAAGAAAAATTAGGGAAGCCACAAACCAGGTAGACAAAAACGGAGGTAGGATTTAGATTGTCATGGCATTCTAAGACATACAGGGATATATTTAAGGGGTTGATGTGCTGGCATTTTCCATTTTTATCATGTATCTGAATTTTTTAGGGTGCTTGTTAGTCCAGAGAGTGTGAATACCAATTATATAGAGGGCGGCATAGTTCTACATTAATCATTCGTACAGATATAAAAAGAAATAATTAGCTACTTGGGCAAAACAAAAAAGTACATATGGCCCATGACTGGGGGAGGTAGATTAAGAGAATTTGAACATATTGCCTCAGTTAAACTGTGAGTCTCAATTAGACAATTCAAGCTGGTCTCAGAGGTCCTGAGGAAAGTGGCGTGTCAACCAATGTCTGCAAATCGAAAAAGAATGAGGGAGCTTACGGTGTCATTGAAGGGCACCATGTTCTCCATTTTACAAAGCAAAAAGTTTTAACTTAACTTGGCCATTGTCTCAAAATTAACAAGCTGTTGCAAAATGAAAATAGTACAAAAGAAAAGGTGCAAAGTGGCAAAAGGCCATCTTTCCTTTAGAGTCACCTACTGCTGACATTTTACTACACTCAAGAGGTCGTCAAGTCTGTAGTTGCCCTTGTTTTGGTATGCTTTTCTGGATTCCTAGGGAAGTCCAGCTACTCCACGGGCCTTGACATATAGCCGTCTCCATATGTAGTTCCTAATAATAGGAAGGGTATTTAACTACATTTTTTCATTTTCCAAGATTGAGTAGATCAATCATTTAAATCTCTATTCAGTTAGTTTATCCAACAAAGCCCTAGTTAGCACTTTTCTCTCCTTATTAAAGGGTTCTCTTAGGCTCAAGGGGTTCATTTTGTCATCTTGCCTCCTTCTAGCTTGTGCTAAACAGAAACACGAAGCAAGTAATCTTTTGATAAACAAAATATATTTTCTGTAGGACGTAAATTTTGGCACAAAGCCACAGTCAGTCCTAGTCATTGCTAACATACATGGCTTAGAACAATTCCTGGAATATGGTAGCTCTCAGTAAATGATGAATAGATGGGTGGGTGGATGAATAAATACACAAAGAATGAATTGTTATGACTGTATTTTCTTAAGGGGATTTGACATAGTCGGCATTTGCATTTTTTAATCTTGTCTGTGCAAATAGTGCAAGTGCCACTTTGTAAAACTAGCTTTGTGTATATGTATTTGTGAGAATGGCAGTATGTGGAGAGCTTAAGTGTTCATGAGGACCTCACTTCTGTTACTCCCTGCTCACACCATTACCTTAAGTCCCTTCTCACCTCTACACTACCTTTAAGCATGCTTGAAGGAGAAATGGAAACCCAAGCTCCCTGGCATGAGGATTGACATCCAGAGTGACTGTGCTCTCAGCAATGCAAAACATTTGGTCCCTGCACCAATGACTATGATTAATCTGGATGTCCAGATATATGCCTTCATCATGCTAAAAATCAAAACAAAAACATGATGGCTTCTGTCAACATGCTGACTGTCAGAACACATACAAAGTAGGAGGCTAATGACACAATGTCAATCACGCTGTGTGAACGGAATGTCCAGGAAAGTCCTCCACAAGTTACTAAAATCTTTGTCTTGGTTAGGACATCTATGACATCATTCCCTCATGTAAGGATAGCTAGCTGATGCAGCAGAAGAATGCTTTAGCCTCATGTAGCCATGGTGAGGACTAGCTTGAGAGACTCTGTCGTCTACTCTCAGAAATCTACCACGCTGTCCCTTATATGAAGCCAAGGTCAATTACCAGGTGTTCATAAGGGTAGCTTGCTTTCAGTGTACTCTAAGTTAGTTGGAACTGGACTCATTTAATGTATATAGTCTTATTTTATCTAGTAAAGAAAAAGAGTAAAATTTGAGTGGAAGGAATGGCACCAGTGACGCCAGTGGAAGATTTTCAAGTGCTAAGATGAGTGTGTTTCATAATATCTGGGCTTATATTTTTGGCTAAGAGAAATATATATATATATATATATATATATATATATATATATTTGCTGATTATAAAAAAAGAAACATTTTTAAAAAGTTCTTTGTAGGCTCATATTTTAAAATTAAATCTAAAGAAACTGGTTGAATTTGCAAGCCATTTTGTGCCTTAATTTCCCCATATGTCACAGAAGAATAATTAAACAAGTTACAGATTCTGTGATAGAAATACATTAGATAATGATATAATGTGCTTTTCATGTTCTTCAAAGAGTGGTACCTATTATTATCATAACTGCTATTCTTACCTAGGAAGGGATTCCTTTTCTTAGCTTTCAATCACAGAGAAAGAATGGGTTATAAATCTTGACTGGCATCTTACCTTCTCTTTTGAAAGTCTAACCTAGTGGGATGGCAAGAGAGGGTAATGTTTTAAATGAAAAGTTTGAGCACTAATCTCTACCTGACATATACTTCCAATTCAAGCTTACATTGAAAGGAGTGCTTATTAGGGGGAGACAGTTCCCTGCCGCTCGCTCCTCTGCCTTCCACCTGAGCAGAAGCCCTCTACCAGCCCTGCTCCTTCCAGTTTCTGAATTTATAAATGGGACAGAGTCCTTAGAACATGATGTATTCTTGCAGAATGGTCTTGGGGACAAGAAGTATGATTGACAACTGCAGAAATTACATCTGAGGCTTGGTCCTGAAGGAAAAGGCAACACAAATTGCCTATGAATTATCTGCAAGTCCCTGATGAGCCCAAGGACAATGTTTCAGAGATTTCAGTCTTTCCCCAACACGCCAATTTGTGGACCTCCCTCTGCTATAACACAAACACTCAGGAGGAAAATCCTTGCAAAACCATCACCTTTGTTCTTTATCCTTCTCAAACATGGTGATGGTAAATGTGCAAATGCCACAGCATAGCCTTTGCCATCCACCCACGAATTCTGACTGCGGTTCAAACAGAAAGGTATATTATAGCCCTGACTGGTGGGCTCATATTCTACAGAACTGAGGCCTTGTACTACAAAAACACATGGTACTAACATCATAGGGTACAAATTACTTATTTGTATATGGTCTTAAGCATGTTAAGCAAGTGCTATACTTCTCAACTACATCCATAGCCAGATGGATACAAATTACTTAATCTGTAAAGATTTTATTCTGTTAACTTTTCTAACAGTGCATCAGTAGAGAAGAATGAAATACAGTGCAACAATGGCGATAATAATGATGGTTGATTTACAGAAGTCTAAAAGGAACAAGTTAAATTCCCAGCTAAGGGTTCATGGAAAGCATGGTGCCCTAGATTCTGCAGTTAGCACTCTGTTTGGACAATATTGACTTGATAAGGTAGAGTGCTGTTTAACATGTGCTCTGTAAGTGCACATTGGTTATCAAATGGTTTGTTACATAGCTGAATATAGCAAGTATTACAGTTTGCAAAGAGGAGGTTCTACTGAGTCCCAACAAATTACAAATGTGTTGTAATATGAGCCACAAGTTACTGGCTTGTCTCTATCTTTATAAATTTCATTTTTCAGTAATTCATGTTTGATCTTATTTTAAGAAAATTTCCACAGTACATGGAAGGAAAATAGGGCGTTTACCATTGATAATTTGAGAAATGGTCTTCTAGAATGTTATACAGTAACTAAGCAAAAGAAGCCACCTATAGTTCTTACCTTTGATAAGCGCCTTGGTGATGTTTTTGAATAACAACGACCCAGAGAGGTGTCACTCAATTGCTAGGAGATGGGGCAGTTTCTGTAGTAGGTCTTGGTGAAAGCCCTAGTGGGCATCTGGCCTTCCTCTGGAATCAGACCACTGATTTTACAGACCATCCCCACTGACTTCTGCAAGGAGACCAGCATTTGGTTTTGTTCTTTCTTGTCCTTTTACATTTGGTTGTCTTTTTGTTTTTGTTTTTGTTTCAATTTTTTTCTCCAGTCATCACGTTGAGTAGTTGCTTCATGTCTCCATGGCAGTTGTTTAATCAGAAGCTTGTACTATTTTGAGATTAGGATAAAATGATTTAACATTGGTTCAAAAGACAGATCACATGGGAGGTATGTCATAGTCACATTAGCTTGGGTTTAAATCATGGATTTACAGTCTAGTAGCTAGACATCCCAGGTAAACTCTCTCTATTTTTAATTTTATTTCATGTGTATAAGTGTTTTGCTTGCATGTATGTATATATACCACATGTGTGCTTGGGTTCATGGAGGTCAGAAGATGGCTCTGGTTTCCCTGGAACTGGAAGTATGGATGGATGTGAGAAACAATGCAAGTACTAGGTGCCAAACCTGGGTCCTCTGCAAGAGCAATAAGTACTCTTACCCAATGAGCCATCTTTCCAATAGCCATTATTTATTTATTTTAGCTTCAGTTTTCAATATATAAACCAGTAGCCTTACTGAACAGAGTAACTGTGAGAATACAGTGACATAAAGTATTAATGGGATAATAATTGCCCATAATAGAGTCTCCAAAAACATTAGCATCCTTTCTTCATATTCAGTTAGTAGACTTTACTTTTCTTTAAAAGTGTCAATGTGAACATTCACAGAGACTCCCATGAACGGAATCAGATTTTCCAATATAATAAAAGTAGTAGGCCCATGATTTTAAGAACATGAATTAGCTTTGGTAGACCATTTGAAAAATGTGGCTGACTCCAAGGCTAGGCACTCTTCACTTCACTCTGTTTAGAACTCTTTGCTCCAGCATAAATATTTGTTCCAGGCATGTAACAATTCTCTTTCCTAATTTTAACCCTTTGTATTAGGACCACTCTTGGAAAGACCACATGACTCCCTTCCACACCCCTTCCTTCTTATGTTGAATATTTATATCATGCAGGAATTGGCCCAAGGAAACCTGCTCAACTTACTTCCCTTTGTACAACTATAGGGTTTTCCAGGGTGTTGTACCAGGCTCTACTTATTCCCTAACACCCTTAATATGCTTTCCCTGTATATTTTTTAAATTTATTTTTAAGGTTCTTCCCCCGCGCCCACCCCCTACCCCCCACTGCTTTCAGATAAAATTCAAATATTCCCTTGCTTGGGCTTACAGTCAGAACGTCCAGGATAAGAAAGTCTGTCAGTTGTTCAAGATCGGACATTCCATGGCCAATTCCAAACAGGCTACCAGCTGGCCAGGTTGGTTTCTTGACTGCTTCAGTTTTTAACCTTGTGCTTGTGTTTCACAGTCCCCCATCACTTAGTGGGGGAAATGGTATTTCTTGGTGGCTGAGAAAACAGGGTCACCAACTTCAGGCACGCAGAGAAAGCCCTAAAGAAACAATAGCAGAGGAGGGCTCAGGCTGTGAGTAAAACGGGCAAAAGCAGGAAGAAAGGAGGCCTCATGGGCATACCCAGCCAATTGCAAGCACTCCACTTCAGGAAGCAAAAAGGAACCAACCAAGTTTCAACAGACCAGTTCTGCCCAGCTTCTATTTTGTACTTAATAAACAACACTACTGTCACGGCCAACGAAAACAGCAGCATAACACTCCTTCTCTCCTGCACTAACTCTAAACAATCTATTGGATTTAGGTCAAAATAGTAAGTTGCCAGGATGCTAAAAATAATAACTGAAAACACAAACCTGGCACTTTCCTTAAGGGCTGTGAAGGGTGAGTGCAGGAAAAGCGCCAGGGAGAGGAGTTACTATAAAAATAACTAGTGCAAACATCCTTGAGCTGATGTTTTCTATAAAAACCCGATGGCTGTGAACTGGAAGGAGTGAAGCTGCGAAGGGGAAAGGAATGGGGAACCAAGCGGTGTCTGCTTCTCGTCAGCCAGCTTTCATGTAAAAGTCACGGCAGGGTCAGCAACAAACTAGCCAGGTGGCAACTCCAGGCTACGCCGCCATAAATAACAGTTATGTACTAATGTCACACAACCAGAGTGGGATGTAAAGCATATGGGAGGGAAACTTGCTGATGTATAGAGTAGAAACTAGCAATGGCGGCTCAGTTTAGAATCCACTTTTAGTACCGCACTTTTGAAACTCTTAAAAAAAAAAAAAAAAAAAAAAAAAAGCAGTAAAACACCAGAGGGGGGAAAAGGAGCCCCTGGTATATGATTTTAAAACATTATTTACTTAAAAAGAATACTTTTTTTAAAAAGAGAGATTTAGAGTGACTATTGGATGAAGTGATTAAGCATCGTTGAAAGGCAGCAACACCATATACCAGTTTTCACTTGAATCCTACTCTT
Organism: Acomys percivali; assembly: GCA_907169655.1. NCBI lineage: Eukaryota > Metazoa > Chordata > Mammalia > Rodentia > Muridae > Acomys > Acomys percivali. The sequence continues at coordinate 32,930,037 of OU015742.1, read as the reverse complement.
GCTATTTACTTGTTCTCATGACCTCTGGGAAATTCCTTGACTTTTTATGCCTTTGTTCACCCTGTACAAAGGAAGGAGGAAGCCAATAATGGGGATAGAACCTAGGAAAGTTTACAAGAGAACCTAAAAAGCACTATCTAGTAAACATCCTATCCAGTTTACTTAAGCAACTTATTACTTAGCTAACTTAATTTTACATAGGTATCTGCTGGATGCTATGCTAAGTAAATTTGTACTTGTACCATCTTAGTGTTTTTATTGGCATATGGTCATTGTACATAGTGCTAGATTTCACAGATATAAATTCTTTCATGCATATCATGTCCACAGACTCCCTCAGCCTTATTGCATTCTCAGTCTTTCTCTGCTTTCTTGTATGTATATGTATAAATATGTGTGTGCATGCATTTTTGATCTATGTAAAATTGAGGGTCCACAAATGAGAGGAAATACAAAATACTTATTTGAGTCCTTTTTCCAGAAGATGACATCATTTTATTCTTTATAACTGTGCTTGTAAACTACATTTTGTTCATCCTCTCACTCGTTGACTGACAAAAGGGTGATTCCATAGCATGGCTATATACTACCTTATTTAATCTTAAAACCATCTTCATGAATTAAACATTTTTATAGGTAAAGTAACTGACACTTTGGTGGATTAAGGAATTTATCAAAGGGGTCTTATCTAAGCCAACTTTCGAACTTATGTTTTATACCAAATAAAAGCTACGACAACCCATTTAAATGTGTTAAAATCAAAGCATATTTTCCTTCATTTGTTAAAAATATTTTAATTTGAAGAGAATGCACACAACATATGTCCATCTTAGAAAGCAAAGGTTTTTTTTTGTTGTTGTTGTTTGTTTTAAGGAATTTGAGGTTGATTGTTAGAGTACATTGACTAAGGTGAGGTGTCCACTCACGGTACGTATTGAATATAAAAATAGAAAATCAGCGGCTCATTTCTCTACACATTTATTGGGCGCCTACTATTTTGGGAGCCTGGAATATACTTCTTGAGGTCTAAGGAGCGTGAAATTGACATCCTGCAGCCAGTTGTTTTAAGATGCAGAATTTAAGTTCTTTACTAAAAGAGTATTGCTTTCCACGAAGGAGCCAAAGAATTTTCCCTGCACGAGCCCAACTGAACGCCTGCAAAGATTCTTTCCACGGCTTAACTTCTGCTCACCAAAGGAGACCTTGCTTCTTTGCAGGCCATCTGCTCAGAGCGGAGAGAACTAGGTGTGTCTGGAAAACAAATTCAAATCCCGCGCTCTGGCGGAGGACTTCCGGGTCTCCTGCTCAAGGCTGGAGGACCACTTATGAGACTCGCGCCCTGAACTGTGCGACAGGCCGCCCGGGCTACCCGCAACTGGCAGTGTGGCTTCAATGGGCTCCTCTGTTCGGATCTCAGGGAGGTGATGCCGCGGACACTTGCTTCTGAAGACAAAAAAAAGTCTTCCGTCTGCAGCTGCCACTTCCTGGTTGCTCTGCCCTTACTTAAGATGGCGGCTAGGTGCCTTCGGCTCGGCTTACTGCGGCTGCTCAGTACACTCCCCTAGCGCAAACAGGTCTTCACCCCGCCTCTACCGCTGAGGTGAAGCCTGGAATGCAGCGTGTCTCCTCCCCGTGGTGCAGCTAGTGGGTGTGCTTTAGAGGTAGTGGGGCTAACTAAGGAGGAGGAGGACCCCGGTTCGCGCTGCTCTCTGCCCTTGCCTCTCTCCCTGGCACTAAGGCTGCACGAGCCCCAAGGGAGATTTTTTTTCCACCCTCCACCCCACACCCCCGCTTGGGCCCAATATGATACTAACCAAAGCCCAATACGAGGAGATAGCCCAGTGCCTAGTGTCTGTACCGCCCACCAGGCAGAGCCTGAGGAAGCTGAAGCAGAAGTTCCCCAGGTAAGTCACCATCTCACAGCCTTTTGCCTTCAGCCCAGTTCCACCCTCGCAGTGCACAAGAGCCACGTGTCACACACGAATGGCAGGGTCATGAGAAAGCACTCTCCGTTTCATTTGCTTACTATACAGAACACTTAATGGCTAAGGCTCTTGGAGCTTGTGCAGGCCTTGCAATTGAATTCAACTCAGCAGATGCTTATTGAAAACTTTGATACGTCCCGGGGGAAGTACACATAGTAGGTGCTTCACAAATGTCCATTGGTTAATCCACAGATGCAGCAGTGGGTGGTTAATCCACAGATACAGCAGTGGGTAATGGTTAATGGGAACTTTGCTTTTATTTGTTTTTGCTTTTTTGAGACAGGGTTTCTCTGTCTAGCCCTGGCTGTCCTGGAACTTTCTTTGTAGACCAGGCTGGCCTGGAACTCAGAGATTTGCCTGCCTCTGCCTCCCGAGTGCTGGGATTAAAGGCGTGCACCACCACACCCGGCCTAATGGGAATTTTGCAAAGTAAAAATATGAGTTAGAAGATCATCCTCGCTGCCAGTTTGCATAGACACCTAGAAGTGGTTGATCTAAACCCCTTTCCGGGATGCCACTGGTAACAAATAAGAGACCAGACTTAAAGGGGACTTTGTGGTGTTGACTATGGGGTGAAAAATGTTCTTAGTATAGTTGAGGACATTATCTTAGGGATTACACTTTTGAGTCTGGTCATTTGGACCTCCAGGTCTCCAGGTTTCTCTTTATGTGCATACATCTTCCCCGTGGGCTTCGTGGTTTCCCCTTTTCTTTGCTGTGGCATTTTAGGAATAGCCATCCTGCTAGGGACGGTCTCGTAGAGACTATGTAACGTACACCCCTCACTTCAAAGATGTGAAAGCGGAGACCGAAACATTACTTGAAGAACCTATTCAAGACAACTAGGTTATCATAACTAAACAGAAAGGCTGTCTTTCCAAAATTTTCCATACTTATGGGTGAGAGTATCCCTTAATAGCCAGAGGATTTTTTTATCATAGTTGCTATCCAAAAACACAGTTGACAAGTTGGAATTTAATTATTATTATTAACTTTTTCTGAGTTCTGTCTATGGCTGATCACCTAAGGGAAAAGGTATTAAAAAGTACACATATATCATGTATATGTTATATAATATATAATATGTATTATATATGTATACATTGCTGGGCAGTTTTGGAACTTTTTTTGATACTTTGTTATCATTATGAACATATATTACTACTTTTAAAGAAACATTATTATAGATGTGTGAATTTGGGCCCACATGTATCAAGGTGTGCATGTGCTTGTGTGTGTATAGGTCAGTGTATATGCCTGTGTGTGTGTGTGTGTGTGTGTGTGCGCGCGCATGTATAGGTCAGAGGACAACTTGGAGTTGTTTCTTCCACCAAATGGGATGTGGCAGTTGAAAAGAGATAAGCTTGGTGGTGAGTGCTTTGATCGACTAAGCCATATTTTGTGTCTTTGTAGGGTTATACCTATAAATGTTTACTAATATATAAAGTAAAGCTGAGAAGTTAAGTGAAATACTACTAAATTTGCTTTGAAAAATAGTACATTTTTGTTTGTTAACATATTTTATGTATAATATTCATAATTCAAAAAAGAGTCGAGACAAATATACTTTTGTGAATTTCTTTAACGTCGGCCTTAAATACAAGAGACTGCATCTATGCCTCCATTTAACTGGTTGTCTACATTTGACTGCTGATAAAAGGGTAATAGGAGGGACTGGGAAAATGGCTCATGGAGTCAAATGCTTACTATGCAAGTATGAGGGCCTGAGATTGGATCCCAGCATCAATGGAAACGAAGAACAGCTCACAATGAGAAAATGCCTCCATCAGATTGCCTGTAGGCATTTTTATGGGGTGTTTTTCTTGATTAGTGCTTGATGTGAGAGGATCCACCCGTCCACTGTGGGGTGGTGCTACCTCTGGGCAGGTGGTCTTGCATTGTGTAAGCCTACTGAGCAAGCCTTTGACAGCAAATAGTAAGCATTGTCTCTCCATGGTCTCTGCTTTAGTGCCTGCCGCCAGGTTTCCATTCTGACTTCCCTTCCTGATGGTCTGTAAACATAAGCTGAGATTAACCCTTTCTTCCCCAAGTTGGCACCTTTGGTCATGGTATTTTCTCGTAGCAATAGAAAGCAAACTGACACATGGGATGTTGCTATGACACACCTGACCATGTTGCATGGAAGAGGGTTGCCTTGGAAGCCCTAGCAATGAAGAGGTCACTGAGAGGCCCCATCTCAAAAAATATAGAGAGCCGTAGGAGACAATATCTGATGTAGATTTCTGGTCACCACATGTATATGTATGGGTGACTGCACCCACAGGCATGTGGACATACACAGGTATACATCACCACAGAAAAAGAAAGAAAAATTAACAGGAAACTCTAGCCTCATAGGTAGTTGCAAAAGGGAAGACTAACTTAATAGGCTTTTTAGATAATTGTGAATTAAAAAAAAGAAAGACAGCATATTTATTTATTTATTTTCCTAAATTCTTAAATTTTTTCCGAGACAGAGTTTCTGTCTCGGCCTTGGCTGTCTAGGCCTTGGCTGTCCTAGACTCACTTTGTAGAGGCTGTCACCACCACGCCTGGCCTTGAATGTTTTTATTAACAAAACCCAACAGTAGCTGGGCGTGGTGGTGGTGCACACCTTTAATCACAGCACCCTGGAAGGCAGAGGCAGGCAGATCACCTAAGTTCAAGGCCGGCCTGGTCTACAAAGTGAGTCCAGGACAGCCAAGGATACAACTGAGAAACCCTGTCTCGAAAAACAAACAAACAACCTCACAAATGATAGTTTCTTGAAGGCTGACTGTAAAGTGGGGTAAGAAACCCAGTCAAAGACTTGTCACCTCCTTGCATTGCAACCCAGTGGTCTGTTTTGAACTTTAGTGGGTCTGTTACTCATGCAATATTGGTTTTGAACCATATAAACCTTCCAAATATTGTCATATTTCATTCTACTGGTGTGTGTGAGGGTGTGTGTGTGTGTGACATTTGCTAATCTCAGCAGGGATCTCATTAAGAGTCTGTAAGATTTGAAGCTGTCGAGCTATGGTGATGGAAAAGAGGTTTCTAATATTTGAATTTTCCCTTGAAAGCTCAAATTTTATCATTGGCAACACATGCTATTAGTTGTTTCCCTTGGAATGACAGGCTCACGTCATTTATAGCTGACAAAAAAAAAAAAAAAAAAAAAAAAACATCTGCCAGATACTCAAGTCTGAGTAATCATATTTCATTCATTGTTTATTCAAGTAAGAATTGTATTTCCTGGGAAAAGATGGCTAGCTCAGCTCTCAGTCAAGGTGAGTTTCCCCGTGGAGACACCACCATATCTTGCTAACTGGTCTTTGTATTTACTTCTAAATTCAGCATACAGAATTTTAAGAGGATGCGACTTCATGTCACTAATTAGCGAATATTCTGAAGTGAAATAGCCATTTGATATTTTTTAAGCTGTGTGTACATGAGGTTGAATATGGCTGTAGTACCCTGGTCTCGATTTGTTGCTAGGTATTGGAAGTTAAAGAATCTAGCAACTTGATTGAGGGCTGAAGCATGGGAGGGGCTCAGGGGAGACTAGCTCGAAGCGGGTGGAGAGGGGAAAGTGATACAATCCCATTTCTATTAAGACACATTTGAAAAAAGAATTGGAAATTTACCCACTGTAGCATACAATAGGTACCAATGTCAATAGAATAGAAAGGAAAATCATATTTTATGTTTTTGTAAAAAATAGTTTTGACGTTGTAGAGCCCTGAGAGGAACTTGGGCTTCGGGATGCCATTGGCTACACTTGAACACAACCACTGACTGTCTCAAGTCAGAGCTTATTTATTTTTGAAGGCTGTTGATGGGTATTGACAAGTGACTACCAAGATGATTGCTAATTCTTTCACCTGCAGAATGTGGGACTGTCTGTCTCTGCAGCTTTGGCCAGTGATGAGCGGAGTCATTTAGTCTTTACTACATTGAATTAAGAATGAACTTCTAGTAATTTGAGTTTATATTAGCAGCTTCTGCTTCTTCTTCTTCTTCTTCTTCTTCTTCTTCTTCTTTCTTTCTTTCTTTCTTTCTTTCTTTCTTTCTTTCTTTCTTTCTTTTTCTTTTCTCCTCATTTCTTGAGATCCATCCAAGTTTTCATCAGAGCAAGAAGAGTACTATGTCATTGGGCTATTCCCACACCTAGTGTTTTTAAAATTGCAATAAGTTGTAAGTTATTTTAGTAGTTTTATCTATTTAATTTTCTTTTGGCCTTACTGGAATCACTTAGTGTTCTATGCCTTCCTCTCTATAGAGTATTTTTAATGTATTTTAACAAATACATTAACAAAGTATTTTAACAAATATTAATATTTGTTGGATGTGCTGATGTTAAAGATACTGATTTTTTTATGTCTTTATTGTTGAAGATGTTTTCTAGTTTGCTCTTAAGTATTCTGATTTTAACCTCCTTAAACTTCAATTTATACTTCTTTTTTGTTTTGTTTTCTTTTTAGTTTTTGTTTGTTTGTTTGATTTTTGTTTTTCGAGACAGGGTTTCCTTTATAGCCCTGGCTGTCCTGGACTTGCTTTGTAGACCAGGCTGCCTTCCAACTCACAGAGACCCACCTGCCTCTACCTCCCAACTGCTAGGATTAAAGGTGTGCACCACCATGCCCAGCTCATTTTAGATTTTTGAGGCAAGGTCTTTTCTACATAGCCCTGGCTGTCCTGAAACTCAATACATAGACCAGGATGGCCTTGAACTCAGAGATCTACTTTCCAAGTGCTGGGATTAAAGGTGTATACCACCACCATGACACCTGACTCCTTTTGGTTTTATGTGTCAGGGTCTCATTGTGTAGACCAGGCTGGGATTAAAAGCATGTGTGCCAGTATTCCTGGCCCATTCTTAAATTATTATTATTATTTTTTGTTTGTTTGTTTGGTTTGTTGTTGTTTTGAGACAGGGTTTCTCTATATAGCCCTGGCTGTCCTGGAACTCACTTTGTAGACCAGGGTGGCCTCGAACTCAGATCTAACTCCCGAGCCTCTGGAGTACGAGGATTAAAAGTGTGTGCTCCCATGCCTGGCTTTAAATTCTTAGTGTTCCCAGTTGCTATTCATTTTGATATCTGCTTAGAGGCAAAAATGTAATGTAGGTTTTCCCCAGCGTTAATTTTATTCTTATTCCATATCTCCTGAGGGAAACTTCACCTCCCTTATGGCTTTGTTCTTTTCACTGAAATTGCACAATTATGTAATTTCAAGCTACCTCATTGAATTTAGGCACTCCTCTTTACCTGTCTATTCTTAGACTCTTCTCCTTAACCCGAGATATAGCTCAGTCGTAGCATGCCTTCCCAGCACACACAGACGCTGCCTATAGTGCCCAGCACTGTTTAAGAAGAAGCAGAATTTTCCACTTAATGTGAAGAAGTGGAACTTTGTGAGCTTTAATACTTCACATTTTGAAATCTACCCTCACTCTGTCCTTTCTTCCTGCAGTTTAATAATAGTGGCTCTTTCTGCCTTTAGCAGATCAGGTGGACTATGTGAGTCTACTACCTAAAGCTATTGTCAGGCTGTGTTTAGTGTCTACATTTTGGGTTTCTGATTCATAGCCCGATCAGCTGTTCTTCCCAAGACTTTCCTGCACACTCTAGTTGTATATATTATATGTATCTGTAAATAGTTATAAACTTACAGAAAATTTGCAGTAGTATTCCAGAGTGTTCCTTATGCTCTCTCCTGTAACTATTAACAATTTTGCATGACCTTTGCACCAATTGTCAGAATTTCAAAATTAGTTTTAACACGGTGTAGTCACTTGCTTTGTTGGTCTTTTTTTTTTGAACTCTGCATCTCTCTCCCACAAACGTCCTGTTCTTGCATCACACGTTGTTGCCATTTAGTTGTATCACGCCTTAGGAGTTCTCCGGTATGTGATGTTTCTGCTTGGCTTTCATTATTTTGATTATCTCTGGAGAGTGTACTGATCAGCCTTTTCCAAAGTGTCTCTGTCTGTGTGCTATTTGCTTTCTTCTAGTACATTTAGGATAGAAAGTTTCAGCAACTGCACCCTAGAAATGACATGTCCTTCTTAGCGCCTCATGTCAGTGGCGTAAGACTTCTCATGTCTTGCTGTTAGATGTGACCTCATTCACTTTGGTATGGTTATGGCTGGTGAGTGTCTCTGTGATAAGGTTGCTGCTCTTAAGTGCCTTTTGTAGATTTGCTTGGAGACATACAAGTATCTTGTTTCTCATCACATGTTTACTGTTTTCCCAGGGGAGTGAGTGTCCATCAGAGGGACTTTCACAAAAGTTATTAGTTATATTTACTCAATAGTAGTTCAGGTCTTACCAGAATATTCCTCCAACCAATTATGTCTACTGTCGTAATTTTATGGAAAGCAACCCTATAGTAAGGCCATCATTTTCCATGGTTTTTGCAGAACTTTCCACCACTTTCATCTTAGAACATTTGACCTGTAGTAATTCACTCTGTGTTTACTTTTTGCAACACAATTTGGACCAAAAAAAAAAAAAAAAAAACAAACCAACCCAACAAGATATGTTATAATTAATTTGAATAGCCTCGAGTACCAAGAGAACAGATTAAAACATAACTAATATCTATAAATAATAGAATTACAGAATTTTAGAAATTGAAAGATTTCTAATGGGCTCTATCTATCTACCTACCTACCTACCTATCATTTATTTATTTTGGGATGCTGTCTAACTATGTAATCCTGCCTGGCTAGTGCTAACTCACAGAAATTCACGTCAGCGCTGTCATACCTAGCCTCAAGTAGGATTCTTTATTATTATTATTATTATTATTATTATTATTATTATTAATTTATTCAGATTACAACTCAATTGTTATCCCATCACTTGTATCCTCCCTCCCTCCTGCTCAACTAGGATTCTTAAAGGAGATTTTCATTGGAAATTCTTTTACTAGTAAACTAAGCCTCTGGCACATGTTTCTTGATTTTATTTACCATGTATTGATTATACAATTGCTATCCAAATGAGTTATACATCAAACTTTTGAGATCATACTTATAAACAAGTATCTAATCCCACTTATTCAATCTTTGCCCCTAGTCAGTTGGGCTCTGGTTTTTCTAATTGTGCCTTCCATATTGGTAGTTGTGGTTTTTCTGTGTTGGCCCCAACATCTGTTACCTTCCTATTCTTAGATAGTAACCATTCATTCATAAAAAATGCCTTTTATTCTTGCTCCAAGTAAAAGCTCAAAATTCTAGTTAAAAATTGTGGCTAGGTCCCCTCTGCTTAAAAACACTCAGTCATTTTGAGATCTCCATTTATCCCTAACTAGGATATTGGAATAAAGGATGCTTCTGCTATGCCTCAGCCTATGTTGAATTTACTAGTCCCTGGTGGACTTAATTTTGTGTTTATTGGAAGTATCCAGATTTAATTTGGTGCAGCCATGGTCCAGTGTTGAACAGCCGCTGTACCCCACCCTGGATGCATTTTATGATGTTGCATCTTCCCACAGAAGAGTCCTCTGTTGTGTCTATAACCACTTGTCCTTAGGAAACCACTTGGGTTTTGTCTCATATTAGTGTGGGCCAAATCCCCTCACTGAAAATGGAGGAGTCACCTCCCAGAGCTTGTAAGCAGAAGAAACAGGTTTCAGGCTCAAGTGGAATCTGTCTCCAAATTGTATTCTGATGCTGCTCCCTTAAGGTTGTGGTGAGCATTAATGAAAACAGAGCAGGCATAGTGTAGAACCAATAGGAACAGTAAGGGCCGGGAGTGTGAACACTGTTAGGATGTAGTCACTTGGGGCTGGAGAGTGGCTCAGAGGTTGAGAGCACTAACTGCTCTTTCGGAGGTCCTGAGTTCAATTCCCAGCAAACACATGGTGGCTCACAACCATCTATGATTTGATCTAATGCCTTCTTCTGGCCTGCAGGTGTATTCAGGCAGAACACTGTGTACTTAATAATAAATAACTTAAAAAAAAAAAAGAATGTAGTCATTTGACTATAGTAGATGAAATCTGAGTGATGTCACTTTCAAACATAATTACATGGTTTTGTGTTGAGACAAAGGGCAGTAGCTTAACAGATTATAGAAATATTTATATGGACCAGTTGCTGATATGCTGAATAAATAAGATATAGTTATTTCTGATGTTTCACCAAATATCAGATATGACACTGAGCAAGTTTTTTTTTTTTTTTTTTAGCTTTAATTCACTAATTTTTAAGAATCACAGTGAAGTATTACAATGTGTAATTAATATACTTAGGCCTGATTTACACACTCGAAGTATTATTTCTATGGCCTTGTTTGTAGAAATTGGGTTGAGTGGTGGTTCTTAATTTGTGGTTCGTTTTTTACACGCTGATAATGTTGTGGTAAGCCTGACTTCCAGAATGATAGGCAAGAATGGCTCATTAAGGGAGAAAAAGGTTGTTTATTGAGCCTGAAATGTTGTTTGTGGCTTTGCCAAAGAAATACGATTAATTTGCAAGACATTAAAAAATGGTATTCATTCATGTATTCTGCAGGTATCTAGATATGCTTCCATAGCGATTACCTATTAGGGTGGGCTAAGAGTGAATACTGAATACAATTGTTTGGAATACTCCATGGAATACACATGGTGACCTTGTAAGTGTGCCTTTACTTATTTATTTATTTATTTATTTATTTATTTATTTATTTATTTATTTATTTTTATTCTATAAGATTTCAAGTTTGGATTTTGTTGTCATATTATAGGTTAGTCTTCAGTTTTTCTGAAGTCATTTTGCTTGTGTTTGGCCTCTTTGCTTTCTAAAGTAAGTTTTAGCTTTCATGAGATAGTTGGACTTTTCTGGGTTTGTAGCCCTGCAAAGGTGAGGTGAGCCTGCCTTCTCAGCAAAGGGATATTTAGGAAAGCCGTTCGATAGCCATATTCTGAGAAGCAGCCACATGGTGATTGTATTTCTTATTACTTTGTGGGGGTTATTCATGTTATTAGAACGCTGAATTCATTTTAAGTCTGCTTTCAGATATTGCACCTCAGCTTTCTCAGCACTAACTTGTCTGGGAGCGGCAAAGGAGAATTACATGTTTCCCTAGGGAAAAAAGATTGATGAAAGTATGAGGCAGTAATATTTTATTATTTAACTTTCAATAAATGTGGAGTGAATTTACCATTGTTTTTTTTATTGTAGCCTTTATGCAGTTTTGCATATTGGTTGAATCTTCTTTAAAGACAGAACAATGTGTAAGTGCTGTGTTACAGTTAAGTCTAAAAACGTGACCTTAGTATGTAAAGTCATGAACACCTTACAGGGGCTGGGTAAACACTTCCTTTTCACTGTTGCTTCCAAACAGAAACTACATGTTCTTCACCTTCTTTCTCTTTCAGACTGTAACCTGATACACTTTGGGGTGCAGTCGAGGTGAGGATTCCACAATTCTCATTTCCAAGCAAAATGTTGAAATGTCTCAGAACTTCTTTATTTCCGTGTTTGAACTGTAGTAGTTCTGCTGCCAAATATGAGTAAAACTATCCAACTTAGCACCCTAAACTTAAGAACATAAGAGCAAATATTTTGAAACAGTGAAATTCGTGTAGAGAGAAAGTAAGGTAGTTTCACGTCTTTTGATGCCGTTGTTTAGTCAAATATTGAGCTAATGAGTGTTTCTCGGCTAAGTGCTGCGTCCTTGTCTTTTTCTCTGTTGTCCTGGGAGTAGAAGTCACATCTAAGTCCCAGACTTAAAATATCTGGTGCATTGTCTCTGCCTTCTGTCTTGTTCCCCTTAACTTACATTTATTTTTTAAAAAAATGTCATTGTTATGACCTAGCCTTTGCTCTTGGAACAAGAAAGAATAGGCTAATCTAACTCTAATCTTGTGTTTATTCTGTTGGAGGAAATGGGCGCTCTAGTATGCCCGGGGCACTTACAAGGGTTATCACTTAAGGCTGTTGAAAATCCTCAAGTTCTCAGTTAGCATCATGTAGGATATCCCGAGCCTGCGGACCTGTGGGATGAGAGTGTTTGGTTAAGCTCGCTCATCAGCCAGTTCCCTCACTGCTTCCTCAGATCAGCTGTGCTGGATAAAAGAGTCCGGCGTGCGCACAGCAGGCTTAGGAGCCACTGTTCGTCCTGCATATTTGTGACCCTCCTCAGGTAGTCAGAACGAGGTCTACAGAGAAGGAGGATAACGCTTGCTCTTGTGGCATTCGTGATCCCCTGAGACCTGCAGCTTGCAGCACGGTGCCTCTGACTCACAGTGGAATAAGAGACTCTTGTCGGTGCCTCGCTTGGAGATAAGATCTCAGGTAAAGAAAGCTACATCTGTATTCAGCCTCTCCCCAAGCATACACAAAATTTGGCTGATAATACACTTTTTTTTCCCAATTCCTTTTTTGTTTTTTTTGTCTACAGTTCTCTCAAGCTGCTGTCTTTTGCTTAAGGTTTATTATTCCACTATTTGTTTTGGCTGATAATATTGGTAGGCAAAGCTATAAAATTTGATATTAACTTGCACTTCAAGCCTCATTTAGCTAAGATGGTAAATGGACTGGGCCTACGAGACAGACTTCATTGTATAACATTAAGAAACCCCAGACTCTTGCAGCCTGCGTGTATCAGCCTGCATGGAACGCACTGCTCACAGGCATCATTTTCTGACTGGTAAAGGTAAAAGTTGTCTAGATCTGTATTCTCTGGAGCCATCTAATGCATGGACATATAAAGACAAAAACTACCATTAATCACATTTCCACTTCGCATTTTTATTTGTGCTGTGGTGGGCACATTTGGTACCTACACGTACATCCCATAAACACTGCTACTGCCCTTATTATATTGGATTCACTGGCCTAGGGGGAACTACTGATGGGCTCATGTAGTATCGTTTTAGAACTAGTCTAGTCATTTATGCTAAATGCAGAAACCTGTAGCGAAGTCCCTCCCTGTGCCCTCGATGTTCACTTCTGGAGGCAGAGCTCTCCATCGCCTGCCTCTTCAGTTGGAGAACCTTCTCCTGCCTCGCCCGTGGCCAGGCAGGTGTGTGACAGGGGAGTGATGCAGCTGGCCTGGTTTGGATTGTGGCAAAGTAAAGAGCAGGGTTTGTGCGCCCAACAGGCAGCTGCTGCTTTGCACAGCAGGACTGTGGGTCTTACTGCTGCCAGGGCTTGTCCTTAGGGACCCAGGCTAGAACTTACTTCCCCATCCCCCCCCCCCCCCCCCCCTTTTTAAAAGGAAAATCTAAATATCCTGAGTGTTTAATGTTTTCAGTTTGCTTGAATTTTTAAACACCATGTGGGCCAACATTTTCCTGGCCAAACAGAGTAAGTCTGTGGGCTGAGTTTGGCTGATGGCCAGCAAGTGCTGGAACTGTCTTTTCTTGGCTCTTGAGAGTTGATTTTGAGTGTCTTCTCCAGACCCGATGGCCCAAAGCTCAGGCTAGAAGGCTAGAAGTCTGTGGTGGAGGGTGTTCACACCACACAAATTGGCAAATGGTGCAAACCTGGGCTCCTCTTAGCCTCAAACTTGAATCCACTGAAAGGCACTTGCTTAACTCCAAATGCCAAGACATTTTGCATTACGTGTTATAACTCTATAACATGACTTTTATAGAAATTTGATAACCCAATTTATTTTTAATATTTTAACTTTTTTCAGAAAAGGGGCTCAAAGTACTTTCATTTGCCTTCCATCCAGTCCTATTGTTGTATTAGACTTTTTTTTTCTTTTTATGTGTGATATAAAATTCCAACACTGCATCTTCACAGTACCTAGCAGTAGCAGTTATTGTAATATATTTCATTCACAACGGACATTTGATTGAACCGATCTGAAATAAAGTTCCTTCTTGTCTTCTTTATAAAGCTATATTTCAGATTTCTCATTTAGGAAAATTAATCCCTTTCAAAATAGATTAGGTAAATTTGAGGATGTTACAGTTCCTTTTAGCAGGGATTTGGAAATGTTCCACCAGTATTATACTGGAGAGTTTATCATACCAGGAGTTATTTCTAGAGAAACTTTAAGCTTGGAACTTACACTTTTAATTACTAGTTATTCCTACTTAAGCAGTGAATACCTGCTCAGCAATTATAGTGAAAGACAGTGGGAAATTCTTAATTGATTACAAATTAACTTAGTGCGGTTTTCTAGAGACTCAACTAATGTGTTTCTTCTTTCTTACATCATAATTATTAGTCATTAAAGATTGTGGTGGGCTGAGGAGATAGGTGGCTTAGTGGGTAATGTGCTTGCTGTGCAAATGCAAAGATTCGAGTTCAGGTCCCCTACAACTCAGGTAAATGCTCGATTGGTATGTTAGCCCACCTGTAATCTCACCATTCAGAAGGTGGAGACAGACATCCCCAGGGTAAGCTGGTTAGGCTAGATGTAATCACATCTCTGTATTTCAGAGACCCTGACTCTAGGAGTAAAATAGAGAGCCATTCAATAAGACTTCCAGTGTCAGCCTTGACATACAAGCACACACATGTACACATGTACAGGCATACAACTTGCATATACATGCAAAAACAAAACAAAACAAAAACAAAACCTCAAACCCCAAGAATATGACAGGGTGTAGTTTTCAATCAAAATAAGTCAACAGGGTAAGATTATACATTTAGAGTCACAAATGGAATCCCCTGGGGGTGGGCCCACCAGAGTGAGCCAGCTGGATGTGATGTTGAGTTTGGAGAGTTGTAGCCTGGCCTTGACCTTGGTTGGGTTACTTAGCTTTGTGTGCTTGTTTAATTATTTTATAAATTATGGGCCCAAACGATGCTACTACGAACCCCATGAGGCTGTGAGAACTTTTGGTTTTAAAGACTTAAATAAATTGATTTGAAGAACCCGATTCCTGAAAATAAACATACACACCTGAGTTCTTGAATTCCTTGCCAGGATCTTTTCAGTACGGTGGGTCTTTTCATCCTTTGACGAAGTATCTTTACTTATTGCCAATTTCAGGTAGAATAGTGAGCACTGTTCTTGATTCCCTGGCTACCACAGAACTTGTTACTGTTGCTATTGTTTATTCAAGGATGGTCCTTGCAGTGCATTTTGGGGTGATAGTAGTTAGACATAGAAAATTAAAAGTGAAAAGAGTTTGCCCAACACCAGCTCTTTTTGTTGCATAGTTTCCCAAAGTGTTTTCCTGTTTTTTTTTTTTTTAAAATAAGTTATGGTGAAACCTTCTATCATAGTCTGTTGATTTTTTCCCCCCAAATATTAATGTTATATGAACACTACTTAAAGCAGACTAAGTCAGAATGTTAAAAGCTGGCGATTTCCAAGTGTTTTCTCATGTAGTTATTTTTTCCTCTAGTGCAGTGCTTCTCAACCTTCCTAATGCCGCGATCTTTTAATACAGTTCCTCATGTTGTGGTGTCCCTGAATCATAAAATTATTTTGTTGTTGCTGTATAACTGTAATTTTGCTACTGTTATGAATTGTAATGTAAATAACTGATGTGCAGGATTTATGATATGCAACCCTCAGAGGCTGCTCTAGTGAGCGCCTCCTTCTCAGGTTGATAAGAAGGTGCTATGTGCGTCTATTGGTATAGTTGACTGAGTACCAGCTGAGATGCTGAGTTCTGCTTATTAGGAAGCAGCTGGACTCCAAAACCCGTGTGTAGGTGTGTGTCTTCAGGGTATGGTAGACTCGATCACCACACGAATGTGGACTTGGTTCTAGTGGTTAATACAGGCATCAATTAGCTTTAAAGAATGTGTTTTTAAGCAGGGCAGTGGTAGCGCACGCCTTTAAGCCCAGGCAGAAGCATGCAGATCTCTGAGTTCCAGGCTAGCCTGGTCTACAGAGTGAGTCCCAGGGCAGCCAAGGCTACACGGAGAAACTCTGTATTCAAATACCAAAAACCAAAAAAACCAAACCCAAAAACAAACAAACAAACAAACAAACAAACAAACAAACCCAGAAAGAAAAGAAAGATAGTGTTCTTGTGTTTCTAGATGAGCTCAAAGCCATTTGTCATACTAGTACCAATTCTTTGAAGACTAACAGAAAAATACAGAGTTGCATGCAGCTTATAAACAGACTAGACTTATTACTCCTTAAGTCTTAATTCATATGCCGTGTTCTAGAATGCTGCCTTTGAAGATAGCCTTTAACTTCTTTTACTTCATAGTTGCGTGATAATGACTTGGACAAGACCTCACCCCTCTCTCTCTTCTCCTTCTGCTCCGTCACAGAGATGCCGTCACACTGTATTTTAGGTCAAAAGAGAAGTTCTCAGAGTGAGACCTACTTCATTTCAACTGGTTCAAATAGAAGTGCTAAAATAGCCGTAAAGATCTTTGTCCCTATACAAAAACAATATTTAAAAACCTGAGCGGCATTGACAAAATGTTGCCTGCAGCCCAAGTCTGCGTAAGAAAGCCATAATAATGCTCCAGGTTTTCTGTCTGGGCTTTCTTATTTGCCACCTGTCTCTTCTGGAGTGTTAAGACTTTGGGTAGCTTTATTTCATCTGCTGGAGGTGTATAGGGAGCCTAGATTTGGCACATTGTCATGAAAAATATTTTATTCATGCGATAGCTTTTTAGACAATTGTATTCTGTACTGTATTACAGTGGCACAATAAATTGCCGAATAAACTGTCTGCTCAGTATGACTTTACCATGAAAAATTTGATGCATAGAGTAGGAGAGGTTGGAATATATCAGCTTTTTCTGACAAGGGACTTTGAATTTTGACCTAATATAGGTGACCTTTGTGCACAATAAAAGTGAGCTTAATCTCAAGGTTAAGGTTGAGGTGAATGGCAGGGCATGGTGGGGCTCATGCTGCGTGGAGGGGTTTCTCAGCCCACCTAGCTGTTGGCTAAGTGGGAACCTCAACTGTTATTTAGAAAAAAAAAATTTTTTTTTAAAAATTGAAAGCATATCTAGAAGCTTACTTATATAGCAAACTATTTGACTGTTAAATAGCACCCTGTTTCTTCAAATCTCTGCTTTCTGTTTA
This sequence comes from Acomys percivali, assembly GCA_907169655.1. Classification (NCBI taxonomy): domain Eukaryota; kingdom Metazoa; phylum Chordata; class Mammalia; order Rodentia; family Muridae; genus Acomys; species Acomys percivali. The sequence continues at coordinate 32,913,101 of OU015742.1, read as the reverse complement.
ATTATGTTAAGTTCTTTTGGTTTCGCATAGATTATTTCTGAGTGAAAGGTATGAGTGTGATATTGTCCCCCTCTCACAGATAAACTAGCTATATAGCTAAAAATAAAAAGGTTCTATGGCTCACAGGATAGATAGCTGACATATATAAGCTTGGAACTGAAAAATGTATGTTCTTTTAAAAGGTTGGTTCCCCCCCCCCACTTTGAATAAGTTGAACCGTTGTCACTGAACTTTAGAACTGTCAGAAGAATTTTAAGTGGTGCATGCCTTTATATAGATTGTAATTAAGAGGACTCATGTGAGTTATTGTTTTAAAAGGCTCTTGTGATTTAGAGGTTGTTTCCACCGCCCCCCCCTTCCTGGAATTTCCTTTGAAATGCATTGGCTAATCCACTTGCATTATAATATAATATAGCATGATGTGATAATATAAAATATTTTTATGGTCTTTGCCTGCTGTACCTAGAAGGAAGATTGTTTTAAAACGTAAATTTCACTGTTAAACCCTTCACCACCAGATGCCTTGACTGCTTCGTCATAAATAAGGTGAGAGCCTATCAAACATTAGGAAGCGCCTCTGGTGTTACAGTGTCTGAGCACCTATTGAATATTCTGCTCGAATAATTGCTTGGAACAACAAATAGTTGAGGAGAGTGTCAGAGGCTCACATGGAAAGAACTTCTCCTTTTTAAATCGAGCCTGCAAAATCTATTCCCCAGGACTTGATCAGCTCTGAAGCACTGGGGTTTGATGATCAGGGTGGCAGGAAACCCCGCTTTCAGGACATAACGCATCGACGGGGCCATCCATCATTTGGTAGCACACGCCGAAATGTGGGCTGTGTGAGCAGAGGCCTGTGATTTTGTAAATACTTGGGAGATGAATAGAGCTTACACACAGGGGAAGCTATTGCTGTCCTTCAGCAGCCTGAGACCCAGGCGCCTGCTGGGAAGGCCATCTGACGGCACATCATCAGTAACTGGCCTGTCACAGTCAGCGGTGCCTACCGACCATCGCCAGTATATTAAATGCATTTTTAATATCTGCTTGAGTAGATTTAATGAAGAAAATTTAGTTTCCATACTCGAGGCACCACTTCCTCGAGTGTTCAAAAGCATGGACTCTTCCACACACAAGAGGGAAAAGCTTGTTCCTAGCACTTGATTGAAAGGGGGTGCAGATAAAATAATGTGCACACATTCAAAAATTTGCTTTTTTTTTTTTTTTTTATCAGAATGGGAGTTTTGTTGGTATAAAAGCTCATTTAAGAAAGAAAGGAAGGAAGGGAGGGAGGCGGCAGGAAGGAAGGAAGGAAGGAAAGAAGGAAGGAAGGAAGCAAACAAGCAAGCAAGCTGTAGATTTGGAGTTAATTGTTTAGCCTCCAACTCTCCTTAGAAGCTCTTTGTGTGGGGAAAGTTCAACTTGCTGGTAAAGGGGTATAGTATAAAGCTATGACTCTGAAAGGAAACAACAGTACAAAGGCCATGCCATGGTGTGCTGTGGTTGGTCAATTCTGTGCTTAGCAAGATTCACCTTTTCAGTTATGTTGTGTTTTGAGACATTATTGTATGGTCTTTTGGGTTCTTACCTAAAGATATAAAAATAAGGTTTCTTTTAGTCTGTTGCTTGTAAGTGGTGGAGTATTGAACACTACTTGCTAACCTGTTCATCAGCATTTCTGTTCACTTACCATCTAAAACAGTGCAAAACGAGTGAGAAAAATTAGTGTTCTACTTTCTTAGACTGTAATGTCACTTTAAAAATTATAATTTTATTATGTTCTATTTTTCTGATTAGGCAAAGTATAGACTCAGTCTCTAATGAGTTTCAATTGATGACATTATTTATTGCAAAGCAGCAAGACAACCAATTAGGTATTGTTGCAAGTGGGCACTTTAAAGGTTTCCCCTCTTTAAAAAAAAAACACAGGAGAATATGCTCTGGTGTTCACAGAAGCAGCAGCTAAGGAATGGGATCTATAAATCTGACTCCCACATGTGTCAAAACAGTAATGTATTAAATGCATATTATTATAAAAATTTAAGACATGTCTTAAACACACTTACATTTTTATAACACATGGCAATATTAAATAATACATTTCCTTGTTAGCATCTGTTTGCCGTCATTGTTGGCAAGACCTGTGATTTATTGCTTAAATTAATGACCAAGACCATTTTGGACCTGATATATGCCCCTAAGCTTATTACATCACTAAATAAAGTAAAATGTATGTGCTTGTGACAAAGTTATTTTTATAATTGTTTATCCCTTTAAAGTGCTCTATTCAGCGATTCACTGCAAGGTTCACAATGGTTGGCTTGTGACCAGAAAATAATCTCAGAAAGGTAAAATATATTTCTTGTCTAAAAATAAAATGGCAAAATGATGGTGGTGATAGGGGACCCAGCAAGAACATGCCACGTTCAAAACTCTTTCTTCAGTGCCCTCGCTGAACTCTTACTGCGCGTGTTAATGCTCAGCCTCTCTGCCGTCATCCCAACTCTCAAGGCTGCCGATGCTAGAGCTCACCTTTGAACCTAGCCTCGCATGTAGGCCAAGCATTTTGCCCTGACCCCAAACCGCAAGGGTTAACCGTTCTTAACTACGTGTTCTGCAGGTGCCGTTGTCACCGCACCTTGGAGTAGGCTATTTTCCCGTTTGTAGCCTGGGGATAGGAACTTGCTGGTTTCTGTGTTGAACTCTTTTTGAGTCCATAGCTTTCTCTGTCTCTTCCGAGGATCCTGTGTGGCAGCCCTTTGTGTATCTTTACAGTGCCCTGTAATTCACTGGAATGCACTCTTGCCATCTGACTCGCAGTGTGGTATTATATGCGTCCCAGGTTTTCTTGCTCCACGTGAAGTTTCTCATTGACTGTTAGCTCTCCTGTTGTAGGACCGAGAGCTGGAGATCTTGAGAGTGTAAGCCCTGCTTCCGAACCGCAGTGTCAGTCCTGCAGTGCGCCTGTGCGTGTAGAGCGGAGTCTTTGCATGTTTGCCGTACTACAGTGGCAAGGTTAATTTTCTGTATGCCTTGGAAGAGTTGGTTGGCATTTCTCACTCACAAATGTCAACAAAACCCAATTATTATTATTTCTAAAAGTTATTTATTTATGTTTGCGGTGTTCTGCCTGCATGTATGCCTGCAGGCCAGAAGAGGGAACCAGATCTCATTATAGATGGTTGTGATCCGCCTTGTGGTTGCTGGGAATTGAACTCAGGACCTTTGGGAGAGCAGCCACTGCTCTTAACCTCTGAGCCATCTCTCCAGCCTCCAAATCCAATTCTTACAAAAGGCACTTTCTTGTTTGTGTCTGCCTCATTTCCATTGCATTCTGCTCGCCCCACCCCCCCCTAGTATTTTTTCCCATGGCATTTTAAAGAGTTCACTAAAAAATGATCAAAGTCAACAAAAGCCTTACCAACTTTCCCTTCTATTTCTCTTTTTAAAAAAATACATTTTAAAAATTTCTTGTTTGACTTAAGGCAGGATTCCTTTGTGCACTGGGTTGGCCTTGAACTTGTGACCCTCCTGCTTCAGACTCCTGAGTGCTTGGATTAAAACTTGTGTCACACTTTCAGTTCTCACTCCTTTACTTGGAAGGCCTATCTCCATATAAAAAGTTTAAAATGCCATTTCTCTTTTCTTTTCTTCCTTGGATAGGGCTATTCTGCCTCCCCTCCCCTCTCCTTCCCTGCTGTCATCCTGTCCTTCCCTGTCTGTCCCCATCTGTCCCTCCTCCCATTCCCTTTTATTGTCTTTAAATATTACAGTAGATCTACTAAGATTTTCTTTTCTCTAACAGTTATATAGTTAGGTTTACTTGTCCGTATAGAACCTGTACATTTGTCTCTTTTGTATCCTATTCAGTGGACTGTGAATTCTCTTGGATAGGGCTGTACTTGCTGTAATTTTATTTTCTAGCTCTTCTATTTAGTGCCCAGGACCGTATTATGGCCCTTCACATGTTAGGTGAATTCTTACTAACTCTCAGATGCGGGCCAGTGCTCATTTGTTTTAATGACCCCCTTTGAAGCAGTAACTTAGAAGTGGGTTTGTTCCTGTTGACCACTGTAATTCTATGTAGTAGCATACAAAGAACTTACTAGAATTTCATGAGATTGTTTCTAAGTTCCCGCTCTGGGTCAGGACATTTAAGTCTTGTTTTAAAATACAAATATATTCAGTAGGCCATTAAGATTTAGTCTGGTAGTCTTCTTGGTCTTAAACAAAATGAAAGAGACCACGATTGTAGGTGCATGTGTTATATTTTCGCATGAGGAACAATAGCTGTGGAAACCTTTACCATATAATTTTGTGAGTTGTATTTTGTTGTGTAAGTCTAAGGCTAATCAAAATAAATCTTGGGAGGTGAGTAAATATTTTCTGTGCATTCTCTGCACTTTCAGAAGCAATGCTCCATCTATGAAATGTTAGTAAGTATATTAAATAAAACAATATGATGTACACTATGTCAGATGTGATAAATTATTCGGTATAGAACATTTATACAACATATGTTGAGCTGCTACGTGAACAGCTTAATGACTATAAATTATGTTCATCTGCGTTGCCATTTTTGTATTTTGTTTAAAACCACACAATTTGCATTATAGATATTTCTACATTTGGGGCGGGGAGGGCAGGGCTAAGAAGAAGGCATCAGCAAAGTGCAGGTCATTTCTGTGATGCTCTGACAGTGAGCCGGGGCTCCTCAGCTGTGCTGCGTACATAACACAGATGTTGGGGAGTCATCTGTCAGCCATGCCTTTCCTATGGAGTTAAAGTTCTAGAGGGAAAAGAATTTGACACCCTGCTGTCACTGTTACATTTTCACAATAGAAGAGCATGCAAATATTGAACCTCCTGCTTAGCCACAGTGTCCTGTCTAATGTCTGTGCTGGTTAGAATAAAAAATCATGGGTGCATCTTGGGCTCGGAGATCTGACAAAGGTCATGCTATGTTGGGCATTTGAATTGGAAATTGTCTGGACGTAGATTTTATAAAGCTCCCACTGTTGTGTGTGGGGAGAATTTCTACAGGGTTTTGTCCCTGGAGAGCCTCGTAGGCCCTTTTCTGTCCTATGAATGAATTTAGATGTGAGGGTTACTCCTGCCTTAAAACTGTTAAGTTCATTTTGCATACATCCCTAGAGAGAAAAACTGGCAGATGCTTTTATCTTGGAAGTGTTTAAAAGAAAACTGCAGAGCAGGAACAAGGGAGGAAAGGGGCCCTGTGTGGAGTCCCAGAACATTTTGGAAATGGCCAATATGCAGTTTTCATCAGTATGAAGGCGGGGTGCAATATGGTGCCTGTAGCTCACAAGGGAATATGAATGTTGATTAAGCATACTCCCAGGCTTTGAAATTCTGAAAGCAGTGTCAGAATAATGGATGTTGAGCAAATGTCAAGCATTTGTTAATTTCTCTGTTATTTGGAGTTTATCTACCATGATCAATCAAATAAACTAGCGCTTCTCTCTTGTGGCATGTGTCATTGATATGGTGATTAGGTGGCTAGAGAGACCTTCTGCTTTTTTTTTTTTCCAGGTAACACATTATAAATGAGTGGAATGGAGCTTTTCAGTTAAATTGTTGTTTATGGTTTACTTTAGTTGAAATTTGTTTTGCAACTAACTACTTTGGCTTGAAGGTGATATTAAAAGAAAGAAAGAAAGAAAGAAAGAAAGAAAGAAAGAAAGAAAGAAAGAAAGAAA
>OU015742.1:32873936-32888315 GCA_907169655.1 Acomys percivali | reverse complement strand
TGTGTGTGTGTGTGTGTGTGTGTGTGTGTGTGTGTGTGTGTGTGTGTTTGTCTGTGTTTACAGTCACTCTAGCCAGTGTGGATTAGTCTTATATCATGGGCTTAGTTTGCTTTCCCCTAATGCACTGATCTCTGTGTCTTCTGGGAGATGAGTCTAGTCAAGCTCTTTGTCCATTTTAAAGTTAGGTCCCTGTATTTTCCTTCTGTGTATTTTCACTAAATACAGATTGGAAGGAGCCAGGAGGTGTCGGTACACACCTTTAATCCCAAAACTTTGGAGGCAGAGGCAGGTGGATCTTCTATGAAGTTGAAGCCAGCCTGACCTACAGAATGAGTTCCAGGATAGCCAAGACTACACAGAGAAACCCTGTCTTGAAAAGAACCCCTCCCCTAAGTGGGAAGGATGGATAGTAGAAGCGAATTTTCTTTGGCCTTGTTTTCCCTCATTCCAGCATAAATATCTATTTTCACACAATGTGAATATTTATGACTTATAGTATGAGTTCCTTTTTCCTATAGAATAGACTATTACAACAAATTTGCCTGTAAAGAGAGCCCATTTTTTTCACTGATTTATATCATAGAAATGATTTTTTTTATAAAACTATAAACCATTGAATGACAATGTATGATAAAAACCATACTTTTCTAAGACACAAAATTATTTCCCCATAAAATCTATAATCATATTCAACATATAAAGCCCTACAAATCCTGACATATCAATTTGAATATGTGGCAATTTGTCACACAAGTCCAGAACCTTCAGCATAGTGCTAGCTGAAAGCTCTAGTCATAGCTTCAAGAAGAGGATTTAGTTATTAGTAAAGGGTTGGTTTTGATGGTGACAAATGCAAACTTGGGTGTTTGGGGACAGTTGTTATATGTTATGTTCTAGTGTGTTCTTCCTTATTCATATTCACAACTTAATTTATGGACATTGATATATGTCCATTATTACCTGTATTGGAATTTCCTCAACTCCGGCTTTCCTGTTTAAGATGACTTCATGAAGTATTACTACAGAAGTTCCACATGCCGTGCCCCTTAGGTTTTCTATGACTCACCCGATTATGTGCCCTTGGCCAAATTCCTTCACCTCTGAGGGGTTCAGCTCATGTCCTTTTGTAAAGGGAAAGGTTGACCTTAATCTGAAAATGTCCCACCTTCTATCCAGAAATAGCTGTTGACATAAATGACGGGAGTCAATAGTAACAACGTGGAGTTACGTGACCAGTAGGTAGCCTGTTGTTTCCTTCAGCGTGGAAGGTTTCTGAGGTGATTAAAGAGGGATGAGAGCTGGGAATCCAGTCTGGGCATGGCCACTTACAGCCGTGTGCCGTCTAAGCTGCACAGAGGCTTGAAAGCTGGGGAGGGTTGGTGGGAGTGAGAAGGAAGGTCAGAGGAAGTGAGTCCTGTAAGTCTGAATAGCAGCCTGTGGGCCTCAGACACTGCAAGGGGTTTTGAAGCTGAGAAAGAAACATAAGCAAAACATCTCTGAAGAACAGTGGTGTAACTGGAAACTGCCAGAAGCTGTGAGCCTAGGTGAAACAGGAAGTAAGCTGGAAGCTCTGCAGTCATGGAGAAGAGTAGGCAGATGCGGGACAAGCTTTTGTTTGGTTGGTTTTGGGTTTTAATGATAGAATCGACAAGAAGAGATGAGATGTCTCAGCCTGGCAGAGAGGCAGAAGTCTGGAATAACCAAGGCATTCATTTCCTGCTTGTATCTCTGCATCTATGAAACATGTATGAAGAAATAGGGACTGAAACATGTAGAGATTGAGAGACTGTCCAACCAGTGCCTGGCCCAACCTGAGACCCACACTATGGGAGAGAGCCAGCCCCTGACACTATTAATGACACTCTGCTGTGCTCACAGATGGGAGGCTCCACCCAGCAGTGGATCCAAACAGATGCTGAGACCCACAGCCAAACATTGGGCACAGCATAGGGAGTCTTGTGGAAAAGTCGGGGGAAGGATAGAAGGACCTGGAGGTGACAGGAAAGACCAACAGAGCCAACTAACCAGGGCTCAGGGGGGCTTGTGGGGACTGAAGCACCCGCCAAGGACCATGCATGGATTAGGCCTAGGCCCCCTACACAGATGTAGGCAATGTGCATGCAGCTCGGGCTTCATGTGGGTCCTCTGGTAAGGGGAATGGGAACTGTCTCTGACATGGACTCTGTTGACTGCTTTTTGGTCACTTCCCCCTGGCAGGGCTGCCTCACCAGACCACAGGGCAAGAGGATGCATTCAGTCCTGCTGCAACTTGATGATCTGGGGTCAGTGGGGTGGGGGTGGGGCTCCCCTTTTCTGAGGAATAGAGGAGAGAGGGAGAGAGGGTGGAGTGGTGAGGAAAGGAAGGAAGGGGCTATGATTGGGATGTAAAGTGGATAAGTAAATAAATTAATTTTAAAGAAAAAGAAAAGGGGATGGTCAATTTGGTTGAGAGATATCTGTGACCAAATACTGGGAAGTCCCTTTCAGTAGCTGTAATTCAGAACAGGATTGCTCTAACTCTCCAACCCCGTACATTTTCGCGTGGTATACATTTGGGAGCTATGGAAGTAGTTGTTCTTTCAGTTGGACTAACATGTAGGGCGAGAGGGGAAAAGGCTGAAGAGAAGTCTCTGGAAAACCCAGGAGAGAAAGCAAACATCCAGTGAAAGAAAGGTAAAAGGAATTTGGAATCTGGTGGACGAAAGATTTCTTCAGAAAAGAAGGACAGCCAGAGGAGCAGATGCTTCAGAGCTTCGGGAGAAGATACATGTTGAGCCGAGACCATGACCCATTCCCCATGAGCGCATTTGTTGACCATGCAGGCCCTTGCTGGTGGGTATGTTAGAAGGTTTGGAAACCTCAGGAGATGGGACCTCCTTGGAGGCAGGAGATCAGTCATTTATGCCTCCTGCCCAGCAACGCCCTCCCCCCTCCCCCCAAAGCAGCTTCTTGTCCCCTGTGAAGCGAAACGCTTCCTCCCAACATGTTCCCAATGCTCTCACGTTCTGCCCAAGTACAGAGGCCAAGCAACCACAAACCAAACCTCCTGAAGCCATGAGCATAAATCATTTCCTCCTTGGGTTGTTTTCTTAGGTGTTTTGGTCAGAGCTACTCATAAGCAAGTAATGGGATCTCTTTGAGGTTTACTGAGCAAGAAGTCTGTAACTTTTGTGTCTGTTGAGGCGTGGAACAGAAGTCAGACTGCTGTGAGCTAGATGCTTAAGAGGAAGGAAACATAAAGTGGAAGAACGTGAGGAATATCCAGGGGAGAGAAAGGACTAGAAGAAAGTTGAATTTTATCCAGTAAGGAAAATGGTGTAAGTATTGTCACATACAGGCCATCACATCTCACTGTCTGTTAGCCTTTTCTTTCATAAAAAAATGACTACACATTTAATTCAAAACTTTTCATAGTGTAATTTTATCTGGTTAAAGATGTCTTGCAGGAAGAAAAGTTTAAATTTAAAAAGAGGGCATTTCTTTTCTATTAAAGTATTATTTATATACTTTGTTAAGTTACCAGAGTTGCTTAGGAGAGAAATGAGCAGGAGTGTGGCCTGGCTGGTGTAATTAAGTACCCGTCACCCAGGCTTCTCAGCTTCACCTGATTTATGTTATAGCTGGTTCTGAGAAGGTAAGACTTAAATTTAATTAGGAAGGTGAGGGGCATAGACACTAAGACTGTAATTAATCGGAACATTTGGAGTAGCAGGCTTTAGTGCAGAGAGAATCTCAGAGATCGATTCATCTACCGGCTCCTCAGTTCTTTCCCTGTGTTTACTTGTGTCGTTTCATTATGAACTGTATCTCAAGCTGTAAATGTCTAGAGATAATATGAGGAGCTTCCTCATCTCCCTGTTTGTTTTAGATAGTTTTTTACTTTTATAGAAAGGAAACATTCTAACATTCTCTACATTGACTTTTCTTGTCAATCAGATTAAAAAAAAAAAAAAAAAGATGGACTATTATGGGTATGATTGACACCTGGAATTCCTTCCCTGTCCCCTTCACATGAGGTAGCCATAGCTGAGCTGACTGCTGCCAGTCTCACTATTTCTTGTACTACATCCAGTAATGTCCAGGGAAATAAATGATTATATTTTGTAGTTTTATACTTTGTATAGCTTAAATAAAATGTGGATGTAGTTCTGTAACATGCTTTTCTTGTTAATTCTGTTTTGTTTTTAAAAAATTTGTTAATAATGATAATCTGCTAGTGTAAGTTTTCCACTCTCTGTTCTTTTATTTATTTATTTATTTATTTATTTATTTATTTATTTATTTATTTATTATGTATACAGAACTTTGCCTGCATGTACACCTCCAGTCCAGAAGAGGGCATTAGACCACATTATCGATGATTATGGGCAACCATGTAGTTACTGGGAATTGAACTCAGGACCTCTGGAAAATCAGTCAGTGCTCTTAATCTTTGAGCCATCTCTCTAGCCTCCCTGGTCTTTAGAATGTGTTAAGTGTTCTTGGGACTATATTCTTTCTTATTTGAAAACAAATATGCCATGTTTTGCCTTAATATGTCCGGCATTGTATAGTTTGATAAACTCTGTACAGTGGCTTAACCTACCTCCCTTCAATTCTGCTCTCTAGCAAAACAGCTGGAATTTCTCTTCAGCATTAGCTTGGCCATTATTACTGCTCAGTTTTGCACCCTCCATAATTTTTCATATTTTTAGAGGTTACTTAGGTAAGATTTTTAATTTTTGAAGATAACAATTTGGGGGGGCAGGCTACCCTTGAAATCCTTAAATTATAATTTGGTTACCCTTTGGTCAGATGTAATCATGTCCTAAAGTAATATCTTTGATAGCATTATAAGTCCACTGAACAGAGTTTAGCGCCAGCAAAGATTGGAGAAGTACTTTTGGGCACCTAGGGCTTTGGGATGGGACCATAGCTATGCATCACCACAAGAGTAAATGTGAGCTGGAGGCAGTGAATTCACTTATGTCTAGTGTGGATGAGTCACTCTTGTGGACATGTCAAATGAGGAGCCAGGTACCAAAAATGCATAAGACATTTCTTACTGTGTCTATCAATAGATAATACTAACTTCTAGGACACATATTTGCCATGGTGAATTAAAGGAAATCAAAGAAAGATCAGAAGTACCAGCATTCCTTAGCTGGAAAAATATGCTTGCATGGGCGGCTCTCAGGGCGCTACATGTTTTTTTTTTTTTTCATCTTTTAAAAAATTATTAATTTGTTATTCTGTACATTTATTCCATGTGATTTTTTTTTTATTAACGGTAATTTAAAAAGAATAATTCTAGTGGAATTGATAGATGGGATTATCTGGTTTTTTTTTTTTTTTGAGACAGGGTTTCTCTGTGTAGCCTTGGCTGTCCTGGACTTGCTTTGTAGACCAGGCTGGTCTTGAACTCACAGAGATCCTCCTGCCTCTGCCTCCCTGAGTGCTGGGATTACAGGTGTGCGCCACTGCACCCAGCAATGTGACTGTCTTTTATGACGAAAATATCTTTTACACTCAACAAAAGTATCTTTCAACACTCACAATTTTTAGATAGTTCATTTGTGTATAGATGCACACAACTCCGTATTCTTTGGACACAGAATGAAAACACAGGCAGGCTGAAAATTAGATGGCTGTCAATGGTGGAATATGGATTTTACAGAGGATATGTACTTAATAGATGGGAAACTCTTCATTAAATGTTGTCTTAGAATGTGTCTTTACCATTTATACATGAGATGTTAAGTTATGAAATGAAAAGAACATGCGAGTAAAACGCATGTGTACAGTGTGATGGAAACACCCCAGCAGTAGTGGTAGTTAAAACCTACCTTATCTGTAAGGAAAGGAGGGGAAGTACCTACCAGCCTTATTACCCCAGACTGTTTCCTGCCATCAATACTTCCTTTATCTTTCGACACAAAAAGAAAATTGTATTTTATGCAGCTAACTAAAAGAAAACTGCAATTTGATTTTTAAAGAAAGGAATATTACCTAAAGCCATTTAATTTGGTCAGATCATTTGACTTCTTGTGCCTTCAATTTTCTATCAGGAACGCAAACTGCTCCACCTTTCAAGGTAGTCTGCAGAACAAATACAACCTCATCAATGCCTGGGCAGGGGTGTTAGCATGCATGTCTCGCAGAGCCATTTTCTAGAAACTGTTAGCAAGGCACAATACCATGGAAATGAAGAATTTAGGTTCTGGAATTGTGTGGATTTTTATTCACCACCTTATCTGGAGGCATAACTATATATGCTAAACTGTTTTTTTTCCCCCTGCATTTTCTCATCCTTGAAATAGGGACATTAGTGTGGTGGGAGGTTGGGCAGTCATGAGTTAGCCTCTCGGAACTGGGCTCTAGACAGATTCATCTTTACTTTTTCTATGGTGGGAATTACATGCAGGAAACGTAGGGAGGCTGGTTCTAACTGAAAATACTTCTGCATGGAGACTCCACAGCCCACTGCCTTTTGCTGCAGGTGTTCTGGTCACTGCCCCACCTGCTGCCGTCTTCCAGTTCACCCCATAAACTATTGCTGTTATTCTGGCCTACAGAGTGAATTCCTCACTGCCCTCTAGTCCCTTTCTGCTACCAGAGTGACAGGCCAGTCGTTCACTACACTCTTTAATGCTGCAGCTTTGGGGTGCTGAGACTCCATCTCCAGTACCGCTCTGAGCATCAGCACACGGAGGCAAGTGCAGGGGAGGACATGGGTGTCAGTGCCCTCGGTTGCACAGAGCGTTCTCTTCTGGGTTTTGTCACATGTACTTGTTCAGGCTCTTGCCTTGGATGATCGACACATACTGGAACAAAGGGTTGGCCTGCACATTATTAAGCAGAGGTCACCGAAGCTTTGTTTTGCCAAAGAAAACCACGACATCCTGGGAGCCAGTCTTCCTTGTTGGTGTAACGTGAGTTGTATTCTGGGTTTTGGGTTTAGCCCTTTTTTTTTTTTTTCTCAACAGTGTTTGTAAGTGGGACTGCTCTAGGTTCCTTTTCACAGAGAAACTTGGTTGCGCCATTAGTCTCTGCCCACAGTTTTAGCTAAACTGAACGTAGCAGTTTAAAAACCATCTCTAGTTAAGTACATGATCTCATCCAAAAGCACTGTCATGCCATGACCCGCTTGGGACTGTTCATCTATCTATCGTTCTTTTCCCATGACAGGATTTTCTTTTGTAGCCGTGGCTACCCTGACACTCACTCTGTAGACCAGGTAGACCAGGCTGGACTTGAACCCACAGAGCTCCAAAATGTGCCACCCTGCCTGGCATTTTTGTCTTTCCAACCAATGCCTTTATCGTAGCCTTTGAAACCTAGAAGTGGACCTCTGTACTGACGAATGGTCAATAGTATCAGTCTATTTTGTACTACGAGGAGAGGTCTCTTAACCACGTGTAGATATGAGTCATTTTACTTTCTCGGAGTTGTTTACACAGATTGGACCTTCATTTTGGTGTCTTTTTCAGAAGCTTGTATCAGTAACCCTATCACCAAGGTATGTGATTTACATGTTAAGTTCTGGCAAGACACACACACACACACACACACACACACACACACTTAGGTTTTTTTTTTTTAAAGATCGTTTCCAATTTTGAAAGGAAATTGAGAAAATTGGCTAATAAATTTATAATTGTTCTCGGTCATTTCTCAGTGCTTTTTGGCGTATTGAAATAGTTCTTTAATCATTATGTACTTTCTTTGTTGAACATTTATGGATCCCCCAACTCCAGAGATAGACCCTGTCTGTCTGTCGTCTGTCTGTCTGTCTGTCTGTCTGTCTCTCTCTCTCTCGTTCTCTTGTTCTCTCGCTGTTCTCCATTGACTACAAGATAGAGTTTTTCTCTGTATCCAAGGCTTGTCTGGTACTTGCTATGTAGAACTCAAATTTGCAGCAGTCCTTCTGTCTCAGTTTCCAGAGTGCTGGGATTCTGTTATTAAAATTAATTTTGTATGTATGTGTACGTACATGTATGGCACACATGTGGGCGTCAGAGGATGTGAGTCCTAGGTATTGGATTCAGGTTGTCAGCACCTTTACTTACTGAGCCATCGTGTTGGCCTTATGGTTCCTCCCCCCCTTTAAAACCTCCTCATATAATTTGGTCCTGGTGGGGAGGGTCAGAAGCCAAATCTATGATGGCTTCCAGAAGCTGCCGTCACTGGCAGCGAGCAGACAAACGTAGAGTCATTTTTATTTCAAACTCTGAACTGGTGAAACGCTTGGAAGGGTTCATTCATAAGTTTATAAAAAAAAAAAAAAAAAAAAAAGTTGATGTTCGCATAGTGTTGGCACACTGTGGAAGTCAAATTATTTAAATTGCAGTCTCTTCCTTTTGCATTTACTAGAAGCCTATATCAAAAGTAGTAATTATCACAATAGGATAAGGAGGGTGCGTCCACCAGGGGCAGTCAGAGGGCAGCAGTGGGTGTTGACGACATTTTAGAGAAACATTGTGTTCCATTTCTAAAGGGGACAGTTGCAGAAGCAAACTTCCTGTTTGGGAAGAAGGCGTCCCAGTTGCTTCACTGCCAAGTGTTTGGGGCTGTGACATCCTGGGTAACTAAGGCTAACTGTTGCCTTTGTGAGTGAGGCCTTCTTCAGACCACCACCTCCTGCTGCCGCCACTTCTATTTTCAGAGCTTACCAGCAGGTGAAAATGGTCTAGTAGTCTCTGTGCTATATCTGATTAAGACCAGTGTTTCCCCCTGAATCTGGAACAGTCAACAAGGTAAACCTGGGGATGTTGGCAGTCAGCGAAGTATGTGCTTTCTAATGATCCCAGGAGTAACTCATTTGCTTGTTGTAAGACACCTTTTTCTTGGGGTCCTTTGTAGTTATAAAACCCCACTTATAGGTTAGATATGGTGCAGCCATCCTGAGGTTGCAGAGAATCCAGATGATACGCTTCCTGCATCAGGACCAGTTCTTTCTCTCCATCCGCTCTTCCTCTCTCCTTGACCTCGCGGCAGGAAGCCTTTGTGTGAGGTTCTCATCTGGAACAACTTCTCCACACTTGTTTTCGTGTTCCGTTGGATTACAGGGCAGCAGGCCTACCTTTGAAGGTCCTTTCTCTTTTATTTCTTTGCTGTGCACTCCAGTAATTAACTTTGTCCTTCTTTTATTTGTTCCAGTCAATCGCAGGCCACTCTGCTGAGCATCTTCTCCCAGGAGTACCAGGTTAGAAGTTTTCTCCTTTGTGAGGGTTGACAGGTGCCTAATTGAATGATGAATGTCCCTTTATTTCTTTGTAATTGAACTGCCAGCTCTCTGATTGGGTTGGAGGATGTTCCCTTTTCCACATCAAGCACCGCCTGCGTCTCAGTGGAGGCCTGCCAAGCCTACCCATCCATCTGTCTAATAACATCTAGCCTTTGCTTATTTGGTGGACCTGTAATAAATTATGCTAAACCATTATTATTCTGACAATAATAATTTCCCTGTGTTGCGTGGCTCCATGTGCTAAATGTTTGCTGACTTGCACTGTCAGTGCCGCTTCCCATAGCTGACAGAGATGATGATAAATGACCACTGCTGGAGTGGCAGAAGGCAAGAGAGGCAGAAAATGGAGTCATTTATCATGAGATGACAGGTGTCAGTCAAGTGGCAAGTCTCTATGGAATTACTTTTTGTAGTTTTCAAATAAGTTGTTTTTAAGCAATGTTCTTCCTGGTTAAATATGGCAATTGGATTGTAAAGCCCGAGTGCAGAGGACTGAGATGGAATTGAATCGAGGGGAAATTAATACAAAGGTTGAAGGGGGGAACAAGTTTTCTTTGCCCTCTGCAGCCCTGAGCAAACTTATTTAGATTCAATTACTATGACCCTGGTGGCTTTTACATATATACTGTACTTGTGGTACAGTCTGAAGACATCCCAGCCATGCAGGAGATTAAAATGCATAGATGTCGTAGCAGGAAAGGAAATCCTGCCACCACCCAAGTTCCCAAGTCATTACCCATTTGCCCCATATGCTTGCCACTGGGATGACGAAATATGTCTTTGCTGTTCTTGAGCCCGATCTGTGACACAACATAAAGATGTTTTCTTGTGTGTTTTGTTTCAGAAACATATTAAAAGAACACATGCCAAACATCACACTCCAGAAGCGATGGAAAGTTATTACCAGAGGTATGACCTGCCTGCCCCACTAGAGGGTATCACAGTACCTGTCAATTGTAATAATTATTATGAATAAATTAGGCCACTAGACTGCCTTTCTATACTGTCGCAAGACTGTTATTTAAAACTTTGAGTTTATTTTACAGTATGTTTTTAAGTGCTTGCTTTGGCATGTGTGAAGAATATTGTGATAGTGTTAGTTTACATGTGTATACATGGACTATATGAGATAAGCCCCCTGTTACAGAACCTTATTTGGTTACTTGAAACTTTGAAAAAGTACACACCTTTTATGGATACATATACTTATATATACATATGGCCTACATGTATATGTGTAAGTTTTCAAACAGATTTTAATTTATTTCTTATTCAGATCAGCAAGCTGGCAAAAAATGAGATTGAAATCCACTGTAGTATTTGCCTCTTATCTGTTGGGCTAGCTATTTTTGGTATTTACCAAAGAACCTTCATCAAATAAGAACTTACGGAGACATATTATTTTGTACAACTATCGTGTTTTAATGGAGGCTTTATGTTTTTGAAGAAAATCTTGAGTTAAACCACAGCACAATGTTCAGAGAATATTTGGATTTTAGCTTTATTATTCTGAGACAAACAGAACCTTTAAAATAGTTCTGATTTTCTTAATTCTGACATTCGTTACCATCATTTTGACAATAAACAGTTATGTAAGTACTAAATTTTCATTATCATTCAACTGTTGAGGGACTAGATTGGTTCATTTTCCTTGCTATAGTAAATAAGGCAGCAGTAAGCATGGGTTCAAATATCTCTATGGTAGGGTCCGGAGTGTCTGTGTTTAAGCCCAGGAGTGGAAGAGTTGGGCCATATCGTCATCCTATTTTAAATTTTTTGAGGACTCTCCAAACTGATGGCTGTATTAGTTGGCACCCCATGACCATAGAGGAAATATAGTGTTTTGTTTTTCTTTACATTTCTCCAACATTTGTTGCTAGATTTGTTGGTGAGAGCCGTTATGACTGGGTGAGGTAGTGTCTGTTAGAAGGTCATTGAGTTGTACAGACTTTGGGGTCTGGTTAATTTTGGTGTTAATTTTTTTTTAACCTATTTACAAATTTTTAAGTAATAAAGTTTATAAAATTATAAAAACAATTAAGGTTTAAAGAAGCTTTGAAATTGGATTTTCTTTTAAAAAGTCATTCACTCTGCCACATGGCTAAAGAGCCCCTTTGTTTTGAGTAGTTAAAGATATTAAAGATGTGTGAGATGTATAGATCACCACCCTCCATTTATTATGTCTAGAATTTCTCTCTAGACAAGTCTTTATAGGTATTGAGAAAAGTCATGGCTATCTTGATGAAATTTACATTTATTTTCTACAGAACCTGCAGTAGTCTATGAGACCTAGATATGTAGAGAAAAAAAAAACTATATATGTGTATATATATAATTTTATTTTTTCCTTATTTGTATGACAAGAAGTAATTGTTTTGAGACAGGGTGTCATTACTCAGCCCACGTTGGTCTCTGATTTGGCAGTTCACCTGGTTCAGCCTATGCTTATGGACCTCTACCACCGCATCTGTATACAAAGAAATACATTTTTGTTTGTAAACTTTATATTTCTAGGCTGTCAGATAGAATCAGGGCCATGTTGAGATGTAAAGCTTTGTATAGTAGGAGAGGAAAGCAGTGTCGGAACGTAATATGTACTCCAGTCCGGGAAATGTGAGGCGTGACGAAAAGTGACAGGGCTGTTCTCAAATTCATTTGCCTCACTGTAAAAAAACCTTTAATTAAAATGACTTTTTCAAAACCATTTACATTAAAAAGCTTAGTTTAAAAATTAAAGTATATATGTATACATGTATATACATATACATATATGTATATATTTTAATATATATATATATATAACACACACACACACATGAAAAGCCTGGTGGCACAAGCTTATAATTCCAGCTTTGGGGATGCTGATATAAAACAAAGACAGTGTTTGGGTTGCAGTTTGGTGTAGAGCACTTGTTTAGCTTGTGCAAGGCCATGGGTTGAAAAAGAAATGTGTGTATATAATTACTGATACGGGTTTTTTTCTACTATCTGGATAGTTTTCCTTTAAAAAAATTTAAGTAAATATAGTTACTGAGTACTGAGTAGGAGCAATGACTAGAGTGCGCAGTAAAGAGGATGTAGAAATATATTTCTTCCTTTGCATTTTTGAAATATGAGAGTCTCAGTTACGGTGAGGCATGAAAACATTTGAAATAAAAGCAGAACGGAGGCTCTAATAGAGACTCAGAGGAAAGGCGTTCCCCCAGAGTCACGATTCTTTGGCAGTTCCCTCTGTTTATGGGAGCCAGCCATACTGTCACCTTTTAGGCAGAGCCACCATTGGAAATGTGCAGGTCAAATGTCCTGGGTTTTGCTAAGGTAAATTGGCTTTAAAAGATTCTTTCTTGTTTTTTAGGTGGTTAGAATAAAGGCAACTGTGTTTTATCCACATATATTTAAGCAATGGGAAAGTGTTAATAACAACTTATTTAATTTTTGTTCCTTATGAAAGTAATACCACTGGCTGTGAAAATTAAGCACCTTTGTGATGGCATGGAAAGGAGTGAACGATTGCCCATAATTGTGCCAGTCAGAGATAACTACTGGTTAAAATTTCATCCCAGCTTTCTGACAACCCATTTGTACATAGACGAGGTCGAATTACACGTACAGCTATGAGTCCAGGATTTTATTGTGGAAAAATGTATGTGATATAATATTATTTTGTTTAAAAAAAAAAGCCTTTTCTTTTATCAGTTGCCTTTCTCCCACCATGTAAAAGGCTGAATTTCCCACATTATTCTTCTGAGGACCAAATATGTCCCCAGTGTTCTGATATTGTAAATAATACTGTGGTAAACATCTTTATGCTTGACTCATTGGCAGTGGTTGATTTCTGTGTATGTAATTACTGGTGCAAACAATGCGAACATTTAGAAATTGATTATATGTTGCTAAATTACTGTCTAGAAGCATCTTGGTTATGTTCCTGCCAGCAGTATGAGAACCTCTGAATCCACATTCTCGCTAGTGTTGAGAGTATGTCATTTGGGAATTCAAAGTCAGGAGTTACCGTGAGAGTACCATGATTCAGTAAGACTGACAGGAGCAGGATGGCCGCAGAGAGTGTGTTCCTGGCCTTACTCATCGGTGGGGAAGCCTTCTCAGTTGGATGTTTACTGTATCTATTTGAAACCGGCTCTCTATTCTCATACAGGAACATCCTTGGCAAAATTTATCTTGATTCTTCCACATTTACAGATAGGCTTTTGGATATACACATCATTGGGCGACTAGTTAATTTTCTCATCGCTGAGTCACAGTTCCTGACATGTGTAGGCTACGGTAGGAAGGGTTTACTTTTAACTGTGGTTTGTAATTGTATTTTGCATGGTGGAGTTCATGACAGCAGAGGGGTGTGGCTGACACTTCTCCCTTACTGGGCAGACAAGGAAGCAGAACCAGGAGCTTAGCTCCTCTATCAGGTTGGGCCTTCCCTCCTCTGTCCTGTCCCCCACCCCCGCACCCCACCCCCAGCTTCGCTGGCAGCACCCTCAGCACCTCATTCACTCAGCTCTGGTGATTCTAGAGGCAAGTGGGCTGCTGGTGCATACTGACAGCCACAGACGGTCAGATCTGTAAGTTTGGAAATCCTATCTCCCATCCTTTCTAACCACACTCGCTAAGGAAACAGCTTCTGTAGCTTTATAGGATCGGATCAATTGAATTTTCTAAGATGTTGACATAGAGAAAAGAATTGTTGAGACCTGATATTGACAGTACATGATAAAACTGGTTTCTGAACATTGATTCCACTGTGATGCTAATCCTTAAAGTCAGCTTGATTGGATTGACAAATGTCTGGGAAGAGAGGAAAACACGCTTCTCAGTTTAAATAACACAAGGGCATTTCTACATAGGAATAACCAAAGAAGGGAGACCCGCCATGCGGGTGGGTTACACCCTTCAATAGGCTGTGTCTTTGGAGCCTATATATTGCCTTGGGCCCTTCCTGTCTGTTTCCTGGCTGACATGAGTTGAATATGCTCTTTCTTCCACCATGGCCCTCTGCCGTGATTGTTCTTCATCTCAGACGTGAGAGCAATGGAGCTGGACAGCCCTGCCCTGAAGCCATGAGCAAAACACAGCTTTCCTTCCTCAGCTTGGCTTTCTTTCTTTCTTTCTTTCTTTCTTTCTTTCTTTCTTTCTTTCTT